>CM060201.1:5033349-5075451 GCA_030562195.1 Nipponacmea schrenckii
TATTTTATATTTCATACTACGAGAATGGGGAAGCAAAATTATACTACATCTGGTACTAAAAAAACTCGAAGATCAACATCACCCCGTTCTGCAAGAAACTAAGGTGGTCCCTATTCTATAGTAGAAGAAGTCAGAAGAATAATCGATCGAATAATGATGAGCTCTTAATTACGGATGAGGTGCAAACTCCCATATCTGATATATCTTACGGTGGGCCAGGCTGTATAACTGACAGCAACAAAACAGGTAATAATAGACCAAATCCTTTATCTTGGGATATTCCATTGCCTGCCTTATGTCCGGAAACTACAAGCCCAAGACAGTTCCCTATCGCTGTAGAAACAGGACAGTCTCGGCCTCAGATATTAAGCACTAATGATGTCGGGGCCTCGCATATCAATCCAGGTATTCCAACCCATACTATAGAAAGTGTTCATAATAATTTAGGCTCTAATATTGGGGAGGCCATTAAAAACAAAATCATTAATGGGGAATATGTTGATTTCTTGACATTGATAAAAGATAGCTTGCCAGGCAAGGTAACATACGCCCACTGATAGCTTTGATTGTAAAAGTAAAAGTCCAATTACAGCTGGTTCCTGATTTACAAGGAACTTGGAAGTTAACTATATTGTATTGCATTCAGAAGATCCAATAAAAACTGTAGTCTCTACAGTGTCCACAAACAATTGTTGACAGACGGATGAGAAACAGTACATTCGAAATTCCAAGTTCCAGAATTCCAGGAATTTTTTTCAGAATCATATCAAAATCAATAGGGGTCTTCCTTGGATGTATTCCAGGAATTTTTTTCAGAATCATATCAAAATCAATAGGGGTCTTCCTTGGATGGTAATAAACAAATATACCAAGTTACAAAAAAGATTCATAAAGAAATGGAGTCTCTACAGTGTCCACAAGCTTTTGTTTACAAACAGAACAATTTGAAATTCAAATCCAAGAATTCCAGGAATTTTTTTCGGAATCATACCAAAATCAAAAGGGGTCTTCATTGAATGATAATAAACATGTATACCAAGTTTCAAGAAAATCCAATGAAACCTGTAGTCTCCACAGTGTCCACAAACAATTATTAACAGACGGATGACAAACAGTACAATTCGAAATTCCAAGTCCCAGAATTCCAGGAATTTTTTTCAGAATCATATCAAAATCAATAGGGTTCTTCCTTGGATGGTTATAAACAAATATACCAAGTTACAAAAAGATTCATAAAAAATGGAGTCTCTACAGTGTCCACAAGCTTTTGTTTACAAACAGAACAATTTGAAATTCAAAGTCCAAGAATTCCAGGAATTTTTTTCGAAATCATACCAAAATCGATAGGGTTCTTCCTTGAGTGATTATAAACAAGTATACCAAGTTTCAAGAAATTCCAATAAAAACTGTAGTCTCTACAGTGTCCACAAACAATTGTTGACAGACGGACCAACGGACCGACGGAATTTGAAATTCAAAGTTCAAGAATTCCAGGAATTTTTTTCGGAATCATACCAAAATCGATAGGGGTCTTCGTTGAATGGTAATAAACATGTATACCAAGTTTCAAGAAGATCCAATAAAAACTGTAGTCTCTACAGTGTCCACAAACAATTGTTGACAGACGGATGAGAAACAGTACATTCGAAATTCCAAGTTCCAGAATTCCAGGAATTTTTTTCAGAATCATATCAAAATCAATAGGGGTCTTCCTTGGATGGTAATAAACAAATATACCAAGTTACAAAAAGATTCATAAAGAAATGGAGTCCTCTACAGTGTCCACAAGCTTTTGTTTACAAACAGAACAATTTGAAATTCAAAGTCCAAGAATTCCAGGAATTTTTTTCGAAATCATACCAAAATCGATAGGGTTCTTCCTTGAGTGATTATAAACAAGTATACCAAGTTTCAAGAAATTCCAATAAAAACTGTAGTCTCTACAGTGTCCACAAACAATTGTTGACAGACGGACCGACGGACCAACGGACCGACGGACAGGGGCGACAACAATATACGTCCACATTTCTATGTGGGCGTATAAAAATGAAGAGTCTCAAGAGCGCCTCATATATCTAGATTCTGAGGGTAAACTTATGTCAAAGGACAAGGTAACTAGTGGTACATTGAGCATTGAACGCTGGACAGATGCTTTTTTAATCTTCATGAGTGTCTTTATTTCTGTGCATCATACTAAAAGTCAGGACTTGCTCAAATATATGCACACCATTCGCCTTGGGGCCGCTAGAACTAAAGGCCAGGGGTGGCGTTCATATGATGAACAGTTCAGAAGAAAGAAAGCATTATTCCCAACTAGCTCCTGGCGATATATTGACTATGAGTTATGGTTGTTATACATGCATAACCCAGCCCAACAAGAGCAGTCCCTTCAAAATAACACAAAGCAGTCCCCAAAAGGGAAATGCTTTGAGTTCAACAACAAAGGCGTTTGCAATAGACCCCAGTGCACATACCTCCACAACTGCATTCAATGTGGACTTGGTCATCCTCAATTGAATTGTCAAAATTATTCTTTTCGTCCCAAACCGTTCAGACAAGGATATAAAAAACAACCATACACCAAGCATAACACCAACAACAAACCAAACAACCCTGGGAACGCACAATCAAACAATCAACAGTCACAATACAGTTCAAACAAACCCAACAACCAATATCACTACAACAATCAAAACTTCCACCAAACTAACAACACAAATAAAAATTGATGAGTTTGGAAATAAATGGGAATTAGCCAAGTCACCTCTACGTACGGATGTTATCCTTGAATATCTAAAAAGTTATCCTTTACATGATGAATCAGAATTGCTGAAATTTGGCTTAAAATATGGCTTTTCGTCTCCAATATACAGGTCCGCGAAATCCTAGAATTTCAAAAAATTTGATTTCTGTTAATGAATTCCCTAACGAAACTCGTGAAAAAATTATGAAGGAGGTGAATTTGGGGCGCATAATGGGTCCTTTCGACAAGTTACCTATGGCAAACTTACCGATTGGTTTAGTCCGTAAATCGGATGGGGGATGGCGGCTTATCACCCACCTGTCTCATCCGTCAGGTAGCGGAATTAACGATTTCATAAACCCAGAAATGTGTGCTGTTAGGTATACTTCCTTTGATTCTGTGGTCGATAAAATTGCGTGCTTGGGAAAAAATGCTCAGCTGGGTAAATTAGACATCAAATCCGCTTTCCGCTTATTGAGAGTAAACCCTGGAGATTTTGAGCTTTTGGGAATCAAATTTCAAAACCAATTCTACATTGATAAGTGTCTACCCATGGACTGTTCCATCTCATGTAAACTATTTGAAACATTTTCCACATTCCTACAATGGGTGGTAGTAAGTCAATCTGGATTGTCAAATATGGAACACTACCTGGATGACTTCATTTTCTTTGGAAGTCAGGGTAAACCAGAATGTAAAATTATCATGGATTGTTTTCTGAAGGTATGTGAAAAATTTGGGGTTCCGTTATCGACTGAAAAAACTGTCATGCCTACTACTGCATTAAATTTTTTAGGATTTGAAATTGACACATGTCTCTCGGTTGTCCGAATTCCAGACGAAAAAGCCGAAGAACTCAAAGCCTTGATTGAAACTTTTCGCATTAGAAAGAAAGTAACTCTTCGTGAAATGCAATCCATGGTGGGGTCACTGTGTTTTTTCTGTAGAGCCATACGACCTGGAAGAGCCTTTATAAGGCGTTTTTACGATACAATGATCGATATAAGAAAACCTCGTTATTTCATCCGGCTGAATAGGGAATTAAAGTCTGATTTAATTGTTTGGTTGAATTTTCTGCAAAATTTCAATGGTGTCACATACTTTCCTCAGAATACCTGGATTTCTAATGACATTTTAAGTCTGTATAGTGACAGTGCTGGTTCTCATAGTCTTGGTAGTGGCGTTTACTTTGATACTGACTGGCGTCATTTTCAATGGCCTGAATCCTGGAAAATTCAGCCAATCTTGCGTGACATTACCTTTCTAGAGCTCGTTCCTGTAGTTGTATCTCTTATCCTGTGGGGGGAGAAACTTGAAAACAAAAAAAGTATATTTCGTATTGATAATGAAGCTCTAGTATATATTCTCAATTCCCAGACTTTGAAGTCAAAGAGAGTTATGCATCTTGTTCGTATTTTCATTCTCTATATTATGAAGTACAATATTCATTTCAAGGCTGTTCATATTTCTGGTATAGAAAATAATATAGCTGATTCTATTTCTCGACAGGACTGGACGAGATTTCGGCAAGAGGCACCATTAGCAAAAAAGAACCCGGCCATTATACCAATGGAATTTCTAAAGATAATATCACAGGTGAAATTCACAGACTCTTAGATGTTTCCTTATCGTCAAATTCCAAACAGACATATAAAACAGGTCTTAATGTTTTCGAAAGATTTATTCAAACACATTCTTTAACTTCTATTTGGCCCCCTCCATTAGATCAGATTGTAACATTCATTGCTCATTTTTCGTTAAAGGGGTTGTCTTATTCTTCAGCGCGTTCTTATATTGCTGCAATAAGTTTCCAGTGTAAAATGCTAGATCTCAAAGACACAACGAAACATTTCTTAATTAGCAAACTATTGATTGGAATGCGCCGCACTAAATCCAGACCAGATTCTCGATTACCCATTACTATCACACTTTTACATAAAAAAATTGCAATATTACCAGCAGTTTGTTTCAATGATTATGAAGCGAAATTATTTAGTGCAGCATATACTCTTGCTTTTTTCGGGTACCTCAGGGTAGGAGAACTCTCATTGACAAAGGGTAATTCAAAAAACCATATTGTGGGTGTAGAAGATATAATTTTAAGTACCTCCAATATATTTCTGAATCTTCGATATTCAAAAACTGATCAATTTGGTAAGGGTGCTAAAATTATCATTTCTGCCGTCGGCACTCCAGTCTGCCCCATTGTAAACATGGATAAATTCTTAAAGATACGTCCTCCTTTTCCTGGTCCATTGTTCACTCATTATGGTGGTTCCCCTTGAACTCAATTTTCAGCAATGTTAAGAAAGTGCTTAGTTTATTTAGGTCTGGAGACAATGCATTACAAAGCTCATTCCTTCCGTATAGGCGCAGCCACATCGGCAGCCCTCATGGGGCACACAAAAGAAGATATTCAGATAGCAGGCAGGTGGAAGTCAAATGCGTATCAATCCTATATTCGTATTAAATAATTTCTAATGTTTCAGATACACCACAAACTAGGGTGTGGTGTGTGGGATCATCCATTACCAAATGGGCCAGTATACATGCTCATGATCGTCCAGGTGGATTGAATTTAGGACTAGAGCGATGTAATATTAGTATATGGTGGCAAGGTTATGGGGGACTTCAAATTCTAAATTTGAAAGGTAAAATTCCTTCTAACAATTGAAAGTCCACCTGATATCCTCCTCATACATTGTGGTGGGAACGATATAGGCCACATTAAATTATATGCTCTCCGACAAATACTTGCAACCACATTCAAATATCTTTCTTCGCTTATGCCTAACACAAAAATTGTCTGGTCCCAAATATTGCCTCGAAAACTTCCCGAAAATTCTTCCGCACTTAATCGCCAACGTATTAGAATTAACAGTTTCGCATCTCAGCTTATACAAAAGATGGGTGGTGCATACATCCATTATCCCGACATACGCTTTAGAGACCAAACATTATACAGAATAGATCGCATACATTTATCTCCAACAGGAAATGACATATACCTCAACACAATTCAAGCTGCATTAGAACATTTTCAACAGGGATTAGGTTCTAAATATCCTATGTATATGCGTTGATTATATTGATATATATATTTGATTAATGTAGATGTATATATGTTTAGGTAGGCATAAATGTTGTTCGTTAGCCTATTGCTGCGCATGGTTTGATTCAAAAATGTTGTTGAAAGTTTTAAAATTATATCTTTACATTTTGTTCAATGTAAGGATTTTATTGGCGTGAAGATGTGTATCGGTCAAAATATTTGTGACGATCCACCATGTGATGGCGGTGATCCCGATACCTCTTTTGTCGTGTCGGGATCATGTGGCGAAAATCATCACAAATATTATAGACCTTCATGACTTGTTACCTTGTATCTCTCGGTCTTGTCATGTCAAGGGTCTACTGATGTGACCGACATTGTGCGTCGGTCAATGGAATGAAATGTTATAATGAATCATATGGATTCTGAAAATGATGATGATGATGATGGATGATTATGGTAATGATTACATGTATAATGATGATGATTATGGTAATGATTACATGTATAATGATGATGATTATGGTAATGCTTACATGTATAATGATGATTATGGTAATGATTACATGTATAATGATGATGATGATTATGGTTATGATTACATGTGTAATGATGATGATAATGATTATAATTATAATGAACTTTTGGAAAATAATGAAGTTATATATATTCAAATTATACCGTACTATTTCACGCCAATAAATAATTAAATTTAGCTTAGTATT
Organism: Nipponacmea schrenckii; assembly: GCA_030562195.1. Classification (NCBI taxonomy): domain Eukaryota; kingdom Metazoa; phylum Mollusca; class Gastropoda; family Lottiidae; genus Nipponacmea; species Nipponacmea schrenckii. Next base: position 5,039,870 of record CM060201.1, read on the forward strand.
TCTTCTTTCAATAATGTTTTTTTGTCTTTTAATTTAATTAAGATTGACATAAATTTTGTTGCGAAACATCAATTACAGCACAAGTAGGTCAACCGGAAGTTTAAACCCTTTTTACGTTGAAACCGGAAGTGAAGCAAAATTTTTGACTCTGCCTATGTTTTTATATTCGTGACACTTGAAGTCACCCAAATTTTCAGATCAATCGGTCTTAAAATAGCAAAGTTGCAAAAATGCGCAAAATACGGCAAAAAAACAAATTGCTATCTTGTTGGAAATTATTTCAAGTTTCCAAAAATGTAAACCCGACGAAATTTTCCAATTTATATTTAAGGAACACGTTGTCACTACAGAAGGTCTAGAGAAGTTGTGGAATCGCTGCAACTATTGCAGCCTAGGCTGTGTGCCCTGTGTTAATTTCGAAAAAAAAAAAGAATTGACAAACCGAAAGCAAAGTCCCACTATAAAAAATTAAAGTCAAAGAGGCTTGGCGATAGACTGATAAAATATTCAAAGAATGAAGTGTCTAAGACATAATTTTTCCAAAAGTTCTAATAGGAGAACCATAAAAACTTTTTCTTTGAAATAACCATTAGAACCTAGGAAATGTATTTTAAACAATTAAAATGAAGGTAAATAACTTCCGAGTAAACATGCTAAAATGATATCTACTATGTTCTGAATCGACAAAGTCGCATGTTCATCATGTTCTGGCCAATCGACTACATGTCTAAATTACAACCCCTACCGCAAGTTATGTTTTTAAACTTGCGGGTAAGGAGAGGATTGGAGCCGACAGTTGATCGATTAGCAGAACTACGTCAGAGATCTAAAAATAGACAGACCACATGACCAGGCTTTGGAGACTCTTGACAACCACTTAGTCAGTACTTCCAGTATTTTTAAGCAGTATATGGCACGGTGTGCACGCAGCTTTAACATGTAATAGTTCACAGAATAATAGTTGCTGCGAGATTTCAGAATTCAACTTTGGGAAATCATGATATTGCTCAACCATTTCTGCTCTTTGTCATTAATGTCCTGTTCATGCGGATAAGAATATACTGCTTAAAAATATTGGAAGTAGATGTACTGACAAAGTGTACTTCATTTATTATTGCCTGTAAATCAGTCGTTAAGTAGCCAATACGTCGTAGATATTTTGTAATGTTGTTTGTAATATGTCAATTTAATGACGTAGCCAGTTACATTACATTCATTTTGCCAGTAGTTATGGCTGTGTTTATCCACTTTTCTCATCATCAGGATCACGTTGAAAAAGATGATATTTCACGGGTGTGTTTCCAGTCTTCGTTTATCGCTTTGTCTACGGCGTATTGGCTACTTTACGACGGATTCGCAGGTGGGTTTGAGCATGCTGCCTCATAATTGACATTTAAGGTCTGGAATATTTCTTCAGAGGAAAGAAATTTGCTGAGCGACATGGTTAAAATTGAAAAAGCACGGAAGAAAGGGGAAAGGATGTTATTCTTGCTTGTTCACACAGCAGTTAATTCTATAATAAAAACTGGGTCGAAATAGTTCAAAAAAGTTGAAAATTTACCAAATTTTGGGGGGGGGGGGCTGTCACTCTGTAACCAATAAGGTTACCAATCATTCTGGTTTACTGTGCCATGTAGATCCATTATTCAGCTATCCACCCTGCAACTCTCTGACACCTCTGGTTAGTCCACAGTGATGGTTTTTGCAAAGGCCTGAAATAGCCAAAAACACTCCAAAAACGGAAATTTTTTCATCTCCCAAAACTAAGTATTCAAGGAAATTTTTTTATCAATTTATTAAACGTTTTTTAATATCAATTGCTTTTTTTTGATAATTTACTACGTTTTTTCCATTTATCGGATTATCTAAGAATTCTGTTACGTTATTTATGGCAGCAAGTTTAGCATAAGACTGAGAAGGAAAAAAGTCATGGATCCAAAATGTACCATTTTAAAACTATACCCTAAGCCATATTTTGTTGAAGTATGTTAGATGATTATAAAATGAATCAATCACTATAGTTTAGACCAGGGGTTTAATAAGATTTAGCTGGCTTACCTTTCACAAATAAAGAAGAAGTATCATTCAATTTACATATCATTAACTTCATTCAAAATAATTCGGCCTTTAACTCCCTTTTAGTTCTAAACGTTCCCTACGATAGGTCTACAACAACACCCATAATGGAACCACACGAAACGCAAACTTTCTTGATAGAGCAAATTTTATCGAGACGAGAAGTCACAAAGTGAATAGTCCACATCATAAAAAGACTTAACTAGAATTGACAAAATGATGCGTTCACGTAATTCAAATATCTGAACAAATGAATGAATATATTTATTTTAATAATTGAACAAAACCCTGAATGAATGACTTGATAATTGAAATGAATCAGGTGAATAAATAAACGAAATAATGTATTCTTTTAATGTATGAGTGGATGAACTAGTAAATGAATGAATGAATTAAGGAATGAGAGAAGTGTGCATGTTTCGGATTAAGACTATTATGTTTTTTAAAAGGAAATTGAAAACATTATGACTCAGTTGAAGGGAAGCTGCCAATAATGTTTCTGAAATCCCGAAAGAATAAATGAATGAATAAATAAATTAGTAACTAAACAACTGTTTACAAAAATGAACACGCGAGGGAGGGAACAGAAAGTTTCGGGCTATGATTTTGTGAAATTGAAATATTACTGAATATGTCATATCTTTGAAAAACCATGAAGAGAAATTTGATAGAACAATGGTCGAAAAATTGGTTAAGAAATCTTGTAACTGACCTTTCAATAAACTATTCTCAAAACGAACATTACGTACATCCATTTTTATCATTCAGCACGTGGAGAATGCTAAATAATGCATGTAGTCAAAGGGAGGTAATTTTGATATTATTGTCGTCCGAAGAAAACAATAATCCGTATATCACGTTGTTTACATTTATTGTACGAATGTTTTTTTTTTTAATACAAATAAATCTATTTCAAAAGGAAAAAAAAACCCCCTGTATTAAGTTTACTCGAAGTTAAAAAAGATTTTAAAGGTTTATCATTCTATCTTCCCAAAGTAAAGAAACTCATGGTAGATCTTCATATCTGCAGTAATTTAAATATTTTTGTCCAAGGTACAAATGCCGATTTTAGTTTCTGTTTCTTCTTAAAAATCCCAAATTTCAAAGTCAATGTCATCTTAACATCTAGAAGTGCTACAATAACGAAAAGCGGAAAACGAATAACGAAAACGAATAGCCCCTTCTTGGTGCTTACAAAAGAACGAATAACGCATAACAGAAAGCGAAAAACGAATAACGAAAAACGAATAACGAAAACGAATAGCGAATATTCCCCCTCTTGGTGCTTACAAAAGAACGAATAACAATTAGCATAGCCTCTGTTTCTTCTTAAAAATCCCAATTATCAAAGTCAATGTCATTTAAACATCCAGAAGTGCTACAAAAACGAATAACGAATAACGAAAACGAATAGCGAATAGCGAATATTCCCCCTCTTGGTGCTTACAAAAGAACAGAATAACCTCTGTTTCTTCTTATCAATCCCAGTTTTCAGGTAAAGTTCTCCTAAACCTGGATAACCTATCTGTTATTTATTTTTTCATTGTTTTTTTTTTTTTTTATTTTGCCATTGTTTTGTTTTTTTTGTCGTTTTGGGGAATAGCTTCTGTTTACCTGTTTTGCAGTTTAATTTTTAGGCGTCGTTCTCCTAATTTTCAGCTGGAGAAACATTAACCTCTTTGTAAAAATGAATAACATTCTTTATTTTTTCGTTATTTGTTATTCGTTTTAGCTCTTCGTTTGTCGTTAAAGATACCTGCTGTAGTCGTAGGAAATATAAAAAAATGGCCGTGACCGAAATTTCCCCAAACTGCCCAATTCTGCTCATTTCCCTTCATCTGGACCCAGGGGACTTCAAAAAACCACATAAAACCAAAATCGGAAACACTTCGGAAATCGACCAAAATCCGAAAAATGTGAATCCTGGGTGACCAAGAAGGCAAATTTGGCCAAAATCGAAAAAACGCCAAAACCTTCAAAGTATGTAAGCTGTCGATCTGAAATTCACAGGTAACATCTTATAGACTATAGTACATCGACCCAGCATTGATAATCTTGAAAAGCATTTGATGACTTTGGGAGATTTGTTAAATCATAGTTTTAATAATGATGTTTAAAACTCATCGGTACTAAAACTAATATCGGTACTACGATAACTGAAGGGGACATAAATAGAAGTCATAGAATTGGAGTACCATCCAGACATCACCCTACAAACAACCCTAGACCAATTATCGTGCAGTTCAAAAATTACAAAACTAAACGTAACTTTATAAAAAATAGAAAAAAATTGAAAACCTTAACCACTAATACTCAAAATGATACCATCCCAAATGCCTTCAAAAATAAGAAAATCTTTATAAATGAAGACATGACCAAAGCTCGATCAATACTGGCCTATAAAGCTAGGTGTCTACTGAAAGACGAGAAGATTAATAGCACTTGGAGTAGAGATGGAATTATTTTTGTTAAAACTAAATTATCGGATTCAATTGAAGTCATAAAGAATGAACGTGACTTTTGTAAGCTTCTTGATAAAATCAAAATCAAATTAACTTTAAAAAAGTATTAAAACCTTTTCTACAACGGTTCTCTCCCCCCAAATAATGTTACCGTAGTAATATTAGCTAACACACTTCACCCTGAACTATGTTTTGTAAAGACACTACACATACAAAATATATACTATGTATGTATGTCTTGTTCTTATTATACACTAATCTAAATGATTCTATAACTTGGTAAATTATTCTTTGACACAAATATAGAATTAAGTCTAGATTTATATTTTATTATTTAGATTCTACAATTATTCTGAGATATAATTATTAAAACAAAATTAAAGGACTTAGATTCTCTAACTTAGATATTGTACTCATTCCTTGACACAAATATAGAATTAAGTCTAGATTTATATTTTATTATTTAGATTCTACAATTATTCTGAGATATAATTATTAAAACAAAATTAAAGGACTTAGATTCTCTAACTTAGATATTGTAGTCATTCCTTGACACAAATATAGAATCAGGTCTAGATTTATATTTTATTATTTAGATTCTACACTTATTCTGAGATATAATTATTAAAACAAAATTAAAGGACTTAGATTCTCTAACTTAGATATTGTAGTCATTCCTTGACACAAATATAGAATCAAGTCTAGATTTATATTTTATTATTTAGATTCTACATTTATTCTGAGATATAATTATTAAAACAAAATTAAAGGACTTAGATTCTCTAACTTAATTATTGTACTCATTCCTTGACACAAATATAGAATTAAGTCTAGATTTATATTTTGTTATTTAGATTCTACATTTATTCTGAGATATAATTATTAAAACAAAATTAAAGGACTTAGATTCTCTAACTTAGATATTGTACTCATTCCTTGACACAAATATAGAATTAAGTCTAGATTTATATTTTATTATTTAGATTCTACATTTATTCTGAGATATAATTATTAAAACAAAATTAAAGGACTTAGATTCTCTAACTTAGATATTGTACTCATTCCTTGACACAAATATAGAATCAAGTCTAGATTTATATTTTATTATTTAGATTCTACAATTATTCTGAGATATAATTATTAAAACAAAATTAAAGGACTTAGATTCTCTAACTTAGATATTGTAGTCATTCCTTGATACAAATATAGAATTAAGTCTAGATTTATAATTTATTACTTAGATTCTACATTTATTCTGAGATATAATTATTAAAACAAACTTAAAGGACTTAGATTCTCTAACTTAGATATTGTACTCATTCCTTGACACAGATTTAGAATTAAGTCTAGATTTATATTTTGTTATTTAGATTCTACATTTATTCTGAGATATAATTATTAAAACAAACTTAAAGGACTTAGATTCTCTAACTTAGATATTGTAGTCATTCCTTGACACAAATATAGAATTAAGTCTAGATTTATATTTATTACTTAGATTCTACATTTATTCTGAGATATAATTATTAAAACAAAATTAAAGGACTTAGATTCTCTAACTTAGATATTGTACTCATTCCTTGACACAAATATAGAATCAAGTCTAGATTTATATTCTATCATTTAGATTCTACAATTATTCTTAGATATAAATATTAAAACAAACCTAAAGGACTTAGATTCTTTAACTTAGATATCGTACTCATTCTTTGACACAAATATAGAATCAAGTCCAGATTTATATTCTATCATTTAGATTCTACAATTATTCTTGGATATAAATATTAAAACAAACTTAAAGGACTTAGATTCTTTAACTTAGATATTGTACTCATTCTTTGACACATATATAGAATCAAGTCTAGATTTATATTCTATTATGTAGATTCTACAATTATTCTTAGATATAAATATTAAAACAAACTTAAAGGACCTAGATTCTCTATTGTAGTCATTCCTTGACACAGATATTGAATCAAGTCCAGATTTATATTCTATCATTTAGATTCTACAATTATTCTTAGATATAAATATTAAAACAAACTTAAAGGACTTAGATTCTTTAACTTAGATATTGTACTCATTCTTTGACACATATATAGAATCAAGTCTAGATTTATATTCTATTATGTAGATTCTACAATTATTCTTAGATATAAATATTAAAACAAACTTAAAGGACTTTGATTCTTTCTTTTTTGTACTCATTCCTTTTACACAGATATAGAATCAAGTCCAGATTTATATTCTATCATGTTTGATTCTACAATTATTCTTAGATATAAATTTTTAAAACAAACTTAAAGGACCTTTGATTCTTTCTTTTTTGTACTCATTCCTTGACACAGATATAGAATTAAGTCTAGATTTATATTTTATTATTTAGATTCTACACTTATTCTGAGATATAATTATTAAAACAAAATTAAAGGACTTAGATTCTTTAACTTAGATTTTGTACTCATTCTTTGACACAAATATAGAATCAAGCCCAGATTTATATTCTTTTATTTAGATTCTACAATTATTCTTGGATATAAATATTAAAACAAACTTAAAGGCCCTTAGATTTTTTAAATTGTAGTCCATTCTTTGACACAATTTTGAATCAAGCCCAGATTTATATTCTTTTATTTAGATTCTACAATTATTCTTGGATATAAATATTAAAACAAACTTAAAGGCCCTTAGATTTTTTAAATTGTAGTCCATTCTTTGACACAATTTTGAATCAAGCCCAGATTTATATTCTTTTATTTAGATTCTACAATTATTCTTGGATAAAAATTATTAAAACAAACTTAAAGGCCCTTAGATTCTTTTTTAATTTGTACTCTTTCCCTTTGACACAATATAGAATCAAGCCCAGATTTATATTCTTTTATTTAGATTCTACAATTATTCTTAGATAAAAATTATTAAAAAAACTTAAAGGCCCTTAGATTCTTTTTTAATTTGTACTCATTCCTTGACACAGATATAAAATTTAAGCCCAGATTTATATTTTTTTATTTAGATTCTAAAATTATTTTTAGATAAAAATTATTAAAAAAAATTAAAGGACTTAGATTCTTTAACTTAGTTATTGTACTCATTCCTTGACACAATATAGAATTAAGTCTAGATTTATATTTTATTATTTAGATTCTAAAATTATTCTGAGATAAAAATTATTAAAAAAAAATTAAAGGACTTAGATTCTCTAACTTAGTTATTGTATCATTCCTTGACACAAATATAGAATTAAGTCTAGATTTATATTTTATTATTTAGATTCTAAAATTTATTCTGAGATAAAAATTATTAAAAAAAAATTAAAGGATTTAGATTCTCTAACTTAGATATTGTATCATTCCTTGACACAAATATAAAATTTAAGGTCTAGATTTATATTTTATTATTTAGATTCTACATTTATTCTGAGATATAATTATTAAAAAAAAATTAAAGGACTTAGATTCTCTAACTTAAATATTGTATCTTTCCCTTTGGGCACAAATATAGAATAAAGGTCTAGATTTATATTTTATTATTTAGATTCTAAAATTTATTCTGAGATAAAAATTATTAAAAAAACTTAAAGGACTTAGATTCTTTAACTTAAATATTGTATCTTTCCCTTTGGGCACAAATATAGAATCAAGTCTAGATTTATATTTTATTATTTAGATTCTACAATTATTCTGAGATATAAATATTAAAACAAACTTAAAGGACTTAGATTCTTTAACTTAGATATTGTACTCATTCCTTGACACAAATATAGAACCAAGTCTAGATTTATATTCTATCATTTAGATTCTACACTTATTCTTAGATATAAATATTAACATAAACTTAAAGGACCTAGATTCTCTATTGTAGTCATTCTTTGATACATATATAGAATTAAGTGTAGATTTATATTCTACTATTTAGAATAGAGTCTTAGACACAAATATGTAAGATTGCTTATTTATCAGATTTATATTCTATATAAATTCAATTCAATTTATTTCCCTAAAATGTATCCATAAATGATATAGAAAATATTCCAGACCAGACAAATCATTAATAAATTTACCGCTTCAAATCCATGGCTTTATAAATGGAAATTCTTCCTAATCTCATCTATTTTGTATATATGTCTTTCCTTATTGTACACTTAAATTTGTTTTTTAAACCTATTATAATTACGTATTTGTCATATTTTCCTCTTTCAATTACTACATGGTTAATAGCATCATTATTTCCTCTTAGAACCTCCGTATCACACTTGCTCATCGATTTCCTCACCAGTTGTCCCGTTACGACATAGGCCGTTCTCGGTCGACCAGGATGATGTGACAGTTTCTGTTCCTCCGAGTCATCTAATCTTTGACGCAAAATCTATTCTCCAATGCGGTGACATCCATCCTAATCCAGGCCCTAGTGCTAAAAACCTTGTTATCGCTCACCTAAATGTTCGTAGTTTGACTCACAAATTAGATGATATTACCCTTGAACTTCCAGGCTGCGACATACTTACATTCTCTGAAACATGGCCCCCACGCCAACCAGCTTCCAATCACCTTAGCACTTCCAAACTTCCACACCCCAATCCTCCTCAATCGAGACACAAACACTATTGGGGGCGGTGTAGCTATCTATGTAAAATCTACTATATTTTGTAAAGACAGACCTGACTTATTAATTCCAACACTGGAAGCCGTATGGACAGAAATTATAGCCCCACAAGAAGCACTTCCTGGTTGGATCCTTTTATAGACCGTCTGGAGCACCAGTCGTTTATTGGGACTTAATTCGCGAGAGTATCTCACAAGCCAAAGCTGAAAGCAAACCGGTTATTATTCTTGGTGATCTTAACGAAAATTTACTATGTCCAAAAACAAACCACCTTCACGAAATAATCCAACAATATTCACTTACACAATGCATCTACTCACCAACCAGAATTACAGAACATTCTTCCACACTACTAGATGTTGCACTGGTTAGTTGTCCCGACCTCATTGCAGAGACAGAAGTCCTTGATGCTGGTATTAGTGACCATTGTCCCATCCGTATATCTCTAAAAGTCCCTATCATAGCTAAAACCTCTTATAAGCGTACTGTCTGGAATTACTCCTCAATAGAACCTCAACAAGTAAATGCGTTCTTTGAGGAAATCGATTGGGATGACATATTTGCTCATAAAGAGCCTGACAACCTAGCAGAGGCCATCTCAACCAAGTTGATCGATGGAATTCATCAGTTTGTACCTCACAAGGAAGCATTATAAGAGAAAATGATCAAAAATGGGTTAATGGACATATTCGCCGAATAATACGTAAACGAAATAGGATTCATAAGCATGCTAAACAATCCAATACCGTAGAATCATGGGACAAATTCCGACATTATCGCAATTTTGTCACTGCTGAAGTTCGCCGTGTAAAACGGGAACACTATTCGAAACTTGACGAGAAAATTAGTAATGGTGATTTCAGAGATCGGAACTGGTGGAAGCTGGTTAAATCGGTTTCTAATACTCATTCTGCAAGCTCAAATGTTTTCCCATCCCTGTTATCAAATGACATTGTGATTGATGACGATCTTGAGGAAGCTGATCTCTTAAATAGTTTCTTCATCACCCAATCCAAGCTCCCAAAACCCCCCCTTCAACCTCTTCCATGTCTCTCACATGGTGATACTCAAATTGACCAGCCATATTATACCCCAAATGACGTCCAAAATGTTCTTCTTTCCCTCGACACTAACAAAGCCAGTGGTGGCGACCACATCAACAACAAAATCCTTAAACTCTGTAGTAGCTTCCTCTCCACGCCACTGTCTCGTTTGTTCAATTTTCTGCAAGACAACACATGCTTTCCTAGTATCTGGAAACATGCTAAAATCATCCCGATCTACAAAAAGGGAAACCCCCATTCCTGTTCCAATTATAGACCTATTTCGCTCCTGAGCTGCCTAGGCAAAGTCTTTGAGAAATGTATTTACAAATACCTTAATAATTTCTTTATCATGAACCATACGATTACGTCAACCCAGTCAGGATTTAGGGGCGGAGATTGTTCTGTTTACCAACTAACAGATATCTACAATCAGATATGTTGCGACCTGGACAAAGGCTTCGAAACCAAAGCAATGTTCTTTGATATAAGTAAAGCCTTCGACCGAGTGTGGCTCATTCTAAAATTGCAGTCTGTAGGAATCTCGGGGAACCTACTTCTTCTTCTCCAGGATTATCTTTCTAATATGAAACAGTCAGTACAGATCAAGGGATGCACATCGAATGAAGCCATTATCTCAACAGGAGTGCCTCAAGGTTCAATCCTAGGCCCCTTGCTATTTCTTGTATATATTAACGACATCACTGAAAATATAAATTCAAACCTGAGATTATTCGCCGATGATACGTCGTTATATATGGTGATTCACGACCCACTCAATTGTCAAATGTCCCTTAATGAAGACCTACGTAAGATAAACATGTGGGCACAGAGGTGGAACGTTGTATTTTCCCCAGAAAAAACCAAATCTATTACCTTTAGCAGAAAAGTCAATCCGACAAATTTTCCTCATCTATTCCACCAGGAGCAAATTACAGATTCTGATAACCACAAGCACCTTGGTATCATACTTAGTAGCGATGGCAAATGGTGTAAACACATTGACTATGTAATTTCTAAAGTCAGAAAGTCCATTGATTGCCTGCGTACACTCAAGAATCGCTTGTCTAGAAAATCCCTTGAGATAATTTATCGATCATTTATCTTACCTCTTTTTGACTTCGGTGATATAGTGTGGGACAACTGTTCCGATACGGATGCTGAACGTCTTGAGGCTCTCCAGCGAGATGCTCTGAGAACGATCTCGGGGCTCCCACGGGGTACGTCACACCACATCTTGTATAACGAAACCGGGGTTCCAATCTCTCAAGATCAGACGTCAACACCACAAACTAACACTCTTTTACAAGATGATTCATCACCTCGCACCGCCATACTTGAATATCCTTGTTCCAAGATCAATAGGCGAATCTCACTCCTACAATGTTCGACGTCAAAATCAACTGAGAAATATATATGCAAAAAGTAATCTTTATCAAGAATCTTTCCTCCCTTCGTCCATCAATGCCTGGAATAATCTCCCAAAATCCATACAGTCAGCGACCTCAGTTAGCATGTTTAAACAAAAGCTTAAAGAGTCCATCATCAGACCTCCCAATCACTTCTTCCATGGGGATCGATTTTCACAAATAATTCATTGTAGACTGCGGAACGGCATGAGCGAACTAAATTTCCACAAATTCACTCGTCACATATCAGATGACCCTTGTTGTGCATGTCATCATCCGCTGGAAAACGCAGATCATTATCTACTTTACTGTCCACTTTACCAACGTGAAAGACAAAAAACACTCCTTAAACTTCCTTCAAACTATCTGGACCCAAATCTACTATTGAATGGCTCACCGTATCTTAGTTGTGAAGAAAACGAGGGGATCTTGGATAAGGTCCATGAATATATCCGATTGACTCGTCGATTTGTCCACTCCTAGACGTGTGCGTGTAAATCACGAAACGCATTTACTTATTTACCTAACTACCTTATACACCTGTTAACTTTTATGCCCTTAGTGTTATGAGCCTCTTTTCTTAAAATGTTACCCAATTCACACTTATCTTGATACTCATAGTATCTCCAACTTGTCGTAATGCCAACTCACAATGGTGATTACAGTACCTTCACTCACCCCTGCATTAGAGTGAAATTACCATTTTTTGCTGATATTCATAGAGTAAAAATTTCAATTTGTTGCTTACAGTATTACAATCTACTTGCAATGCTCACTGGGTTATGAAGTAACTTCGCCTATGGTGTCACCTACTTACCCCTCGCCTATGGTGTCACCCACTTAACCCTTCGCCTATGGTGTCACCCACTTACCCCTTCGTCCATGGTGTTACATGCTTACCGTGCTCTTAGACTGTTACTGTTACCTAATCAATCTGCTATAAACTTACCTTGGCGTCCTTGGGGTTACAAAAATCTTATTTTCATGCACGAAATGTTAACGAGGATATTGTTGCCCACAGTGCTATAAATTCACTTTAATACCCATAGCGCTACCCATCCTATCCTGCCTTTGTTATACACTCTATACTTGTCTAAGCTATCATTACAAAATTGTACATTTTTGACTTCACCTTTCTAAGGAAACAGCGAAATTAGTTACTGTGTCACTAGGTTTCAAACATTTCACTTTATGTTCTTTGCATGAGCACAGCATCCGGTCGATCGGGCGACCTGGCTGGAACTTTGGCGGCCATTGAGGTGATCGATGAGCACTCATTTGCTAAATTTCTATTATTCCTATCCCAACTTTCTACACCTACTGTCTTCTGTTTCTATATTTAATGTTTGTTTTTTTTAAATATATATATATATATATATACTTTGTACATATTATCTTCACAGTTATATTTAGTATGTCTTGTTTAGTGGTAACGGATTAATATAAGCTGCGGCTTGTTTCTGAAACCAACTTAAATTAATGTATATGTTCATTTTAATTATGAAATTATGAAAATAAATATTGTTTAAACTATGTTTAAAACTCGCCTAGATATTTCTAACGATTGTAATAATTTATGGTTTCTTGAAACGTAGCTTTTCATTTCTTTTAGCTTGGACATAATTAGTTAACTTTGGGTTAAAAGATATTTTCCTCAAATATGTGTCTGGTTGACAAAGACAAATCAATTAGGACCCAAGCTGTATCCTTGCTAATCGAGACAATTGTAACTTTTGGTTAACTCTTGTATAAATGTTAACTCTCATCAAAATAAAAAGCCTTGTATGACATTTTGGCTTATAATTTGTGAACTAAAAGTCTTCAATTTTCAGAACTTTGAAAACAAATAAACTATTCTAGTACAAAGTAGCCCAAAAAATCCCGATTTCCAAATCTTAAAATTTTCACATAAAATCGGTGATTTTTCTCAAGTTAGATACGAGTAATTCTGAATAGAAAGTGACTTTAAGGTTCTGATTGTGCCGCGTGATTAGACTAATCATCACCAATCATTTTCATTCTGATTGAATTTAAGTTCAGTAGAAAAATACTACTATTAGATAGGATAGTGAAATTTTATACCAGTGGTAGTTCAGTTTAATTATTCTGGTTGTAGTTTGAAGAATTACTCAGTCAATCAGAGGAATATGAGATATAATCAACTGACCATCGCTGAATGTTAAAGGGTCAGGTCAACTGGCAAGTCACAGTGTCTCATTGGATCGATCGTAGAAATCCCCTTACATTCTACTACTCGCAGGTTCAACCAGGACCACTCAAATTAGTTGCAACGATGTTTTATATATAGGCATCTATACAAATTAAATGTGTTTTATAAACATGCAATGAAAAAAAAACAAACAAAAAACAAACAAAAAGCAAAAGAATAACAAAAAATAAGAGCGAAATTGTAAAAGAGAGTGTCTGTCTCGTCCAGGATGGTAAATTCACATTACGATTGGGAAATATTCGTAATTAAGATGATTTTGTGATAATTACTGTCCAATTTCATTATTAAAGGGATTTAAAAGCTGTTTTAAGAGAAGCATCCAATCCAGCAGTTACTTGGGTTCATGGTTGAGCTGTTTTCGTATAGAGAAAATTTCGACTGTAGCTTTGGAACTGATAAAGTTTAACCATACTTTGAAAGAGGGTATTTTTTCTATAAATCTTGAAACATAAATATATAATTTCCAATAAACTATCAGCCAATTAACAGGTCTGGAGGCAGACCCTAATAAAATGTCCACTCTATTGATAGGTTTAATATGTAAATTCGTATTATTATTGATAAATTCTATTACTTTTGACCAAAAAGAGTTCGTAATATTACATTCGAAGAAGAGGTGGTCTAAGGTTTCCGGAGGAATTTTGCAGAAGGTACATAGATTTGAAGAAATTAATTTGATTTTGCAAAGAAAATAATTTGAGGGGAGAATACGGTGAAGAATGCGGTACTGGAACCAGATTACCTGTGAGTCTTTCGTAGTATTGAAGTTTAGCGAATAGTATGGTTCCCATTAATTGTCAATTTCACATCCTAACGAATTATACTTATGTTGGGATTTTGGTATACTTTTCTTTCTGAAAGAGTCATAGATATGTTTACTGCTTTTTTCATTTTTCGAATAATATCTGTAAATGGCATAGAATAAAAGGTTAATGTATATCTTGATTTTCATACTGTTTTGTGGCGATTTGACCGTTTTAATGGCATGAATTAATGAAGCGTATTCTAAAAAATTTGTCTTTAGCGAATTAAACATGGAATTAAAACTTTCGTAGCTTAAAAAAATATTATTTTCATCTAACAAGTCACTAAGAAATATTATTTTATTCGCAATATGGAGATAAACGATGTTTTTTTTTTATATAGTAATAAAACTGTCATGCCAAATAAAAAATTTATTAAAATTGCTCAAATTGTCCGGTCTATTTTCTTTTTTGAGGTAAATCCAACTTTCCAAAACATTTTTTCAAAATATATTTTTGACCTCTGCTAATTTCGATACAATTAAATTTTCCCTGTAGATGGTCATTTCATGCGGAGTTATGCCGGTGATCGGTTTAAAGAGATTTACCCATTTACTATTTGAGATTTGAAGTCTTTTTATCCATGATGATTTAATTGAAATGGAATGGAGTTTTACGTCCTACTTTTCTGCACCTTATGGGCTAACGAAGACGGGCAACGCCATGCAGTGTGCAATGAGGGAAATTTTGCCAGGACAGCGGCATTAGCCTGCACTTTTTCGATTTCCAACTGTCGAGAGATCTTTAACGTGCACAGCCTGTAGCACACGGGACCTCGGTTTAATGTCCCATCCGAACGACTAGACGCTTTTTCCATTTCAGGCCCTCCGATCTGCATCACTGACAAGGGGAAACCGGGCTGAAAAATCCGAAGGTTAATCTCGGCAATCTCGGGATTGAACCCGGGACCTTCAGGTTAGTTAGCAAGCGTCCCATGAGGAATTTAAGAGAAATAATAAATTTGTTAATGTCAGTCATATTGAGACCTCCATTTTTGTATGTTTGTTGAATAGTGATTCTACTAATTTGATCAGGTTTATTTCTCCACACAAATTTAAAACATATTGATATAATATCTTTGATAAATGATTCGTCTGGGTTTGGTAAGGAGAGGAAGAGATGAGTTAGTTTTGGAAAAATTGATTTTATTATGGTTATTTTACCTAAAGGGGTAAGTTTTCTGACAGACCAGAGATTTATAATAAATTTAATTAACGATAATTTGCTATCATAGTTCAAAATTGGGTTTTTCGGACAATACAGTTGAGAACTTTAAACCTAAGAATTCAAAATTTGATTCGCCCCATAGCAATTTCCATTTATCGTGGTGGTACACTTCCTGGGAAAACCTTTTCTTACCAATCCACACGGCTTTTGTTTTTGTAAGATTAATTTTGAGTCCTGATAAATAGGCGAAGAAATCCAAATTTTTTAAAGTGGCTTCGATTGAGTCCATCGAGGAGGAAAGTGGTGTTCTCGGCATATTGAGATAGTTAATATTCTTCCCCCTCAGTTCTTACACCCCTAATTTCTTTAGAATTTCTTACTAAAGTTGCTAGAATTTCAGCACATAGAATAAATATATAAGGCGATAGGGGTCGCCTTGCCTACAACCTTTTTGGCTAAAATCGATTTGGGGTCCCGAGGGATACCAGAAATGCGAACCAAACTTGTTTGAAATAGTCCAAAAAGTTTAAAATTTACCCAACTTTGGGGGGCTGTCACTCCGGAAACAATACAGATACAGCATTCTGGTTTACTTTGCCATGTAGATCCACTATTCAGCTAACCACCCTGAAAAGCACAACTTTCTGGCACCATTGGTTTGTCCACAGTGGCGGTTTTCGTAAGACCTGAAAAAGCCAAAAACACTCAAAAAAAGGGCAATTTTTTGATCGATTTGATAAGGAAAATTTTCAATTTTGGACCAAAAATTATCTTTGGTTTTTTGGACTCAAATCGATTTGGGGGACTGGTGGACCGAGGGACACCGGAAATTCAATTCAAACTTGTTTCCTGTATTTTGGCGGAAAACTAGAGGCAAAAAACTACGTCAAAAAGTCGAAGATTTACCAAACTTTGGGGGGGGGGGCTGTCCCTCTGGAACCAGTAGAGATACAGCATTCTGGTTTATTGTGCCATGTAGATCCACTATTCAGCTAACCACCCTGAAAAGCACAACTCTCTGGCACCATTGGTTTGTCCACAGTGATGGTTTTCGTAAAGACCTGAAAAAGCCAAAAACACTAAAAAAAAACGGCCATTTTTTGATCGATTTGATAAGGAAAATTTTCAATTTTGGACCAAAAATTATTTTTGTTTTTTTGGACTCAAATCGATTTGGGGGGACCGAGGGACACCGGAAATTCAATTCAAACTTGTTTCCTGCATTTTGGCGAAAAACTAGAGGCAAAAAACTGCGTCAAAAAGTCGAAAGCGATACAGCATTCTGGTTTTTTGTGCCATGTAGATCTAATATTCAGCTAACCACCCTAAAAAGCACAACTCTCTGGCACCACTGGTTTGTCCACAGTGACGGTTTTCGTAAAGCCTGAAAAAGCCAAAAACACTCAAAAAACGGCCATTTTTTCATCGATTTGATAAGGAAAATTCAATTTGGACCAAAAATTATTTTTGTTTTTTTTTGACTCAAATCGATTTGGGGGGACCGAGGGACAACGGAAATTCGATTCAAACTTGTTTCCTGCATTTTGGCGAAAAACTAGAGGCAAAAAACTGCGTCAAAAAAGGTGAAATTTAACCAAACTTTGGGGGGTTGTCCCTCTGAAACCTAAAGAGATACAGCATTCTGGTTTACTGTGCCATGTAGATCTAATATTCAGCTAACCACCCTACAAAGCACAACAATAGTAAACCGAATTGATCTGTCAAAGAGGACCAGATGAAAAACCAAGGAAGTATTAAGAGTCAAAGATATTGTTGCAATGAATAGAGTTTTATGTCCTTCATTATTACTTTCAGACCTAAGCATTAGTTTTTGACATAATAATATGTTAGATTCAATGCCATTAGGATGAAAACATATCACATATTCTAGTACACAAAATATCATTTGAACCCAGAGAGAAAAAACACCTTAAAAAAACACCTTAAACAAAAATCGATAACACTTCGAAAATCGACCAAAATCAGAAAAAAATAATTTTTCAAAGCATGTATGTTGGTGATCTGAAATTCAGAGGGAACAACTGCATTGGCCCTCTCGAAATGTCAGAATAAACAGAACCCAAAAATCTGCTATAGTTTGGGAAATATAGCCGTTTTTCTGAAATTAGCCAAGACCCAAATCTCTCGAAACTGTCGAATTCTGCTCATTTCCTTTCTTCAGATGTCAGATAAAAAGGCCGAAAATCTGTTAGTCTCTCAGATATCTGCATTAGGTTTTGACATAATATGTTACATTCAATGCCATTTGGATGAACGTGTTAGTCTTATTACCTTTTTTTTACCATCAGGCTTTCACCTATTTCCAAAATTAATAATGGTGAAGTTAATGACTAGCTGCAGAAATTTGTTCTTGGCTTGAATCAAACTTAAGCGCCGCTAGAAGTGCACGCTGTGAGTTATACATAAAAGTCGTTTAATTTCCCCAAAGTTACTACTTACTTCAACATGAAACAATTGCGTATAAATGACGCAAAAAGGAAGGATATCGTGTGACAAAATAAGGAAAATGCTTCATCTATTTGTAAATTGATTCCAGCATTACCCTTTTCTATGACGAATATCATTTTCCATAGAATATATTTACATGTTAGTGTCTCTTTAAAATAAACAATAAACCTGTCAAACGAGGTCTATAATATTTACTAAATTGCGTGACATTGTTACACCACAGAAAATCAGGTCATCAATAATTATCGTAATAGTTATTACTACATCAAAACATAAATCATTGCAAATAATAAAGTAAATTTACAGACAATTTTCAGCACTAGAATCTGTGCTATATCAAGAAAGTGTTATCCCAATAACGAAAATAGTGTTGCAACACCACTTTCTGAATGACATTAAATCATTTCACATAGTATATAATAAGAGAACTATTGCTTGTGGTTCAAACACCACTGAAGCAAACAAAATATAAACAAAACGAAAATGAAAAAAGAATTGATACAATTGATTTTAAAATAAATCTTGCAAATCGTATCAAAACCTTGAACACAAATTAAGCATATAAGTAAAACCAAAATTTACTATGACAACGGATGATAAAAAAATCACCAACAAAAGCAACATTAAACAAAATAATCAGTCACAATAACAAACAAAAACAACACCAGTTAAAAAAAACAACAACAGCAAGTGAAATAAAACCTAAATCAACTTGTTATATCTAAGAACTACATGTATATTATACAAGTCTAATTTGTCAATTTTTTCAGTACAATATGGTTTAATATAAGTTTAAGTGACTTATCCTCTGTCTTATTACAACCTGCAAAATAGAAACAAAGTGTTTTTACATTTGGTCTCATAATAATGTATGGGGTCGAAACACAAATTCACTGAGCATGGGCTAATATCATCAATTTGTATACATTGATATAACTTTCAGGCTAATTATAATTAGGCAAAATTTTAGCTTACTTTTTTGCTAACTTTTAGTTTATTTTTGCCACATAGCCGCATTGACCTAATAAATGGCGATACACATTCTAAAAATGTTGCCTATCCAAAATGTAACGATTGTGAAACGGGTAATCAAAACAATACTTATATTTTTATCTATCTACAATTCTTCTTAATAAGTAAAGACCTATTCTTTATAACCATTATATTCTATAACTATCCTTCTAACACTAGTCTTCTTAACTCTTCATTATCTATAACTAAACTACAATCTATTACCATTCTTTCTTATTCAATAATATTACATGTTCTTCATTATGTTTATCTATCCATTTAAACTTTATACATCCACAAAACAGATGCCCAAGATCATCTGCCTGAATGCTAAAGGGTAAGCTTAAATACGGGACAGTCCTTTCAGCACTCTCTATTTAGAGTAGATGTAAGCGATTTATAAGTACAACTTATCATTAATATATTATACTATTGTCCTGTCATTTAACGTTTCGGCTGTTAAATATCCAAAGTTTAGTTTTTGATTCTAAACTTTGGATAGTTAATAAAGGGACGAGAAAAATGTGACAATAGACAACTTGTTTTCGTTTTTTTGACTCGGTGCTTCTCTGTGTTTTTCTGCGAAAAAAAGTAAAAAAAATCATCCTATCGCTAATATCAACCAAATGGGCACAATCTTGATTTTTAGGGATCGTTTTGGGCCTTTGTTACATTTAAACAGTCCTCAGAAATACTCAAGCTCTAAGAAAATCGCAAAATACCTTGAAATATACCTCAAAAATTTCACTTTTTATTTTTTTTCCGTGCTGTACGCGGCTGGTCTTCAGTCAGTCTGAAAATTGTGTGTCCTGTTGACAAAATCTACAATTGTTATTACATGTACTTTCTTTTTGTTTTATCAGTGTGGGCCTGCGCAGTAGTCTATTTATAACTCTTTGATTTTCCAATATGGCGGGACGTTCATAATATCTTAAGACATTATGATTTTCAAACACGGATAAATATGTATACCCATGGATTTGAAGGCTCAAATTTCAAAGGTAAGCTCTGTAGACTATGTCTGATTAGCTAAACAAAAGATTTCATGTGTTTGAGGCTGTCGGATGATTGTCCGAAACAAATCAAGCCTGTGCCCCTTTAATGTAACGCTAACAATATTGGTAAACGTGAGATATAGATATAAAGATGTTCTTAACTTACTTTGATTATTTATATTCAATTTTTCCATTTTTATTTATGAAGTCTTTTTTCGTTTAGATTTTCTTGATATTCATATTGTAAATAACTATTATTTGTAAAGGAAAGAGCCTTTCCTAAGTCTTATAAATTGTGCACAATCCGAAATTTACTTCAATAAAATATGTTTAAACTAATAGAATTAGCATGTGGTCAAAGGGAGGTCATTTTGATATTATTGTGGTCCGAAGAAAACAAATAATCCGTATTACGCAGTATTAAGAATACTCCGAAGCTTAAAAAGATTTTAAAGGCTTATCAGACTATCTTCCCAAAATTAAGAAACTAACAACTTATAATTTTATTTTTTTCATATTATAATAAATTTGAGATCGATGTCTAAAAGCGCTTGAGTTTTAGATTACATACATTAAATAATAACAATTTTAGTTCGGCTACTCGGATTATCTGTCACGATGGAGACGACACATTGTATTACTGTACTACGTATAATAATATAAATAAGGCGGTGCATTTCATTATTAATATAAACTTTAGACCTTTAGCTTGACGTATCTTTATTTTATCTATTTTCATTGAATTTCTATACAGTGCTTTAATTCTTTGATTTTCAGTAAAAGTGCCCACATTCTTAGACTTCAAAATATTACAGTGGGGTTTAACGGCGTTTGGAAGCCATTAAAAATTCATCATACACAGGCCAAAAACACAAAGGACTAAGTCTGCATGATAATCATAATTTTTTATACCTTTCACACCAAATGATAATCTAATATTGAAATTAACAAAGCTGATTAATTTGTCCATACTTGTTTCGGATAAAACATCCTCATCCGGACAGTTAGTTGGGGAAATTTTAGTCTATACTTATGAATGAATAAATGAATGAGAGGAGTACTATTGAATGAATAAATGAATGAGAGAAGTCAACAATGGGAAAAATCAACACGAGAGGGTCCATATACTTTCGGTCTATGATTTTGTAAAATTTGAAATGTAATTGAATGAGTCATTCAAAACACGATCAATGCTTTCAGAACAATGTATCAAAATAGATTTAGAAATGCTTTAACCGACTTTTCGTAAAACTGTTGTTATAGATTGTACTCATAACTCATAAGGTGACGTATTTTACAGTTTTCAAGCTACTATCCCAAAATAAAGAAGCTAACCGTACAATTGGATAAACGAAAAAGAAATAAAGTTTTTGCTTGTTAAGTAACAAAGCTTCAAACCTGAAATATGTAGGAAAATTTCATTTGGGCTATCTGCAATAATAAAACAGAACTCAAATATCTTTTCTTTTCCATTAATTCGATAAAATAAAATTATTTTGTTTAAATTGTTAATCTGATTCCTTCTTTTTATTTGCTAACGCCCCTATTAAAGTTCAATACAATCTAGTCAGGGTGATTACAATTTCCGTGCTGTGATTTTCGAACAGTTGACGCCTTTGTCAGATAAAGTATGATAATAGACAAGTTTCCTTCTAACGCCCCTTCTTAACCTGTAAAAAAGAAACAAAACGTTAGATTAGTTTGAAACAAAACTATTTTACCTTCTATTTTCTCACTGTCCATCTAACAACATATTTATGATTTTCGTCTCAACCATTATCAATTACTATTCTTATCCAATATCCATAATTGTTATTTACCAGTATCTGTAACTGTTCTTCTTAACCAGTATCTATAACTATCATCTAATCTATTCTTCTTAATCATTATCTATACTCATAGGCGCGGGAACAGGGTGTGGGGGCAAATAGCCCCCCCCCCCCCAAAAATTTTTTGATGGGGGGCAAAAATATCTTTTGCCCCCCCCCCCCCAATAATGAAATAAAATAATTATATGTAACGGGTAGCCTAACTATGTAATTGTCTCATAAGGCCATATTTGTAAATTTCTTTGGTAATACAATCAAAGAATATAAGTTTGTCTATCACGATCAAATTGTTTGAATAAATAATAATTGTTGTTTTAATTAAATAAAATCAAACTTGAAGAAATCATGAATAGCTTTATAATGAAAACATCCGAAAGGAAGTCTGTCTTCGGACAATTCGATTAATTTTGAAATAAAGGTATATGAATGATAACAGTTTTTTGACTTTGAAATAGTTTGCCCCCCCCCATCCTAAAATTTGTTCCCGCGCCTATATTCTATATATATTCTATGTTCTATACTGATTCCTCTAAACAATGCTCTATAACCATTACACCTTAGAAAGTAGAATTGCTTACAATTATGAACATATTTCTACAGCCTTAAAATATTATGTAGGCTAAATTTGCAATGACCTACATCTAGACAATATATTGAATATCATTTGACCTAGTTTTCAAAGTCATAATATAATTAGGTCACACCTTCCGTAACGGTTACAGATGGCGAAAATATGAAAATTATCAATTTTTGCTGTATTTAAGTTCCTTTATCTTTATGATGTTTTTAAGTAAGCCAAATTAAAAAATACCTACTCGTAGACAATATATTGAATATTATTTGACCTAATTTTCAAGGTAATAGATTAAGTGGGTCACACATTCCGTAGCCGTTAAAGTGGCCTAATTTTGAAAAAATAGAAATTTGAATAATTCGAAAAAAAATACGAAATTTAAAAATCGGTCTCCAAGAAAAGGTAGATAATGTTTCAGTGTATCTTTGTGCTAAATTTCACCGAAATCGGTATATCAATAGTGTCTTAATTTCGGCTTAGAGAAAATTCAAAATGGCGGACGATATGGCAGCTTGACCTAATTATTTCGGTCAAATCGATTACTATTGACAAGTTATTTATAAAACAGTTTTCACTTTTCACCTAGCTGTTATAGACCAGAAGTTACAATATTTACACTACAAAATATGACTAATACCTAACTTTACCCTTAATTTTAATTTCGCCCAATAATTATTAAGACAAAATTAATAAATCGTTAACGATGCGCAAGAAGTGCTCAAGTCTAAATAAAGTGGTGTATTGTAATGCTGCAAAGCCACAAGCCGGGAATTTGCCAGGAACGTCTTCATGGACTAACTTGACAGGTCAAAAAAAGATATAGGATTATCTGGTCATAAAAAGGTCCCTGGGGAAAAAACGATACGATCGTCTAATAATCTGAAATGGAGAAAGGGATGGGTAAACAATACATTACCGAAATCAATTTGACAATGTGAATCTGTATCTATATTCAAATCTAAAGTGAAAACTTGCTTATTTAGTCACTATAATTAACTCAACAATTGAGAACACTGCCATGCGCCTTGAAAATTCCAAGAGGATTGAATTGTTGCCCAATATATATATGGTTATTATTGTTATTATTATTAAACATAAATGAATGAATGGAATTGAAAAAAACTGAATGAAACAAAAATAAACATGACATCTAGTCAGCATGTTTCGGACAGTATTTCATAAATTTGACATCAGTGACGATATTTTTGTGCAAAATAAGAATATGTTATTTTTTATCTTTATTCTGTGCCCTAAAATGTCAAATCTTTGGTTTTTTGAAAACTTGTCCTTCCTCATTAACCTTACTGTAATGAATACCTCACTGAAATGAACGTTTCAAAAGCCCTGCGGTAACTGCTGAAGAAGGGCAAAAGGACTGGATACAAAACCTGTTTGAATATGTCTGTTTGAACGAAATAAAGTCAGAGATGATATAAAAAATTAAAGGTACGTAACTCTGGTTAAGTTCGTCAAATT
Source organism: Nipponacmea schrenckii (assembly GCA_030562195.1). Taxonomy (NCBI): domain Eukaryota; kingdom Metazoa; phylum Mollusca; class Gastropoda; family Lottiidae; genus Nipponacmea; species Nipponacmea schrenckii. Next base: position 5,064,019 of record CM060201.1, read on the forward strand.
CATTGTTGTGTTCTGAAACTTCATTGCCATCGGCATTTTTCTTTTTTTTCCGCGAATAGTAGCCCTGTAATTAGCCTGTCCCCTTATTCGAGAAAGAGGTCTTTGTGCTGATGCAAAACATCCCAAAAAGACTCAAATGATGTAATCGGGATTACTGATAATTTCTGGATAAAGATTTGAAAAGCTCGTCCGCTATTCAAGACAGAGGTCCTGACGAAATTGTTCGAGAAAACCAGAGTACTGTAATCGGGTTTTTTGTTATGTTCCGCATGTAGATTAAAACGCTTGCCCATAAATTCAAGACAGAGGTCCTAGCGGATTTGGCCGAGAAAACCCGAGTCATGTAATCGGGATTTTTTGTATTTCCGAAATTGGATTAAAACGCTTGTCTAAAAATTCAAGACAGAGGTGTGCCGAAAAATCCAAGAAATCCCGAATGATGTAATCGGGATTACTGATATTTTCTTAAATTGGATTGGAAAACTCACCTCTATATTCAGGACAGAGGTCCTCCGAAACACTTCGAGAAATCTCGAATGATGTAATCGGGATTAGTAACATTTTCTGCAATCGAATTGGAAATCTCGCCCATAAATTCACCTCAGAGGTCCGAAAAATCCGAAAAATCTCGAATGATATACATGTAATCGGGAATACTGATATTTTTTTGCAATTGAATCTGAAAAACTTCTTTAAAATGGGGTCTTTGGTTTGCATTTAGGACCCTTAAGCCAAATATGTCAAATTGATAACTTTTGCAAAATAAAAAAGCTCTGATCTGCAGCAATGCTCAGTTCCTACTACTGAAGCTCAATGACTTTAAAAATCGCTATAAACTAAATCAAAATTAAAAAGTTTTCAAGCTAGAATTTTTTTTCATTCTTCACATTTTTGCACAACAAATGCTCAAACATAAATAATTTTAAAAGTTACAAAGCTAAAAAGCTGGAATCTTCAGGCAATATCTACATGGTCTGTCTAGACATGTGAGAAAAAATCAAATTTATAACATACTTAAGATAAAATATGGGTATTTTGCTTTGCAAAAGAAGTACTCAATCATGTATAATGTTTTGCTTGCAATTTTACAAAGGTACAAAGCTGGAATTTGCAGGCAATATCCACATGGGCTATGTGAGACATGTGAGAAAAACATAAATCAAATTTATAACATATTTTAGGAAAGACCCTTAAAAATATGGATATTTGTCTTGCATTTAGGCCACTTGAGCCAAATATGACAATTTGATATATTTTCCAAATAAAAGAGCTGAGCTCCAGCGATGCTCATTTCCTACTGCTGATAGCTCGGGGACCTCGAAAAACCCTAAAAACCAACTTAAAATTCATAAGTTTACAATATAGAATTTTTTTTATCATTTTGCACATTGTGGCACAAGAAATGATCAAAAATAAATAATTGTTTGCTTGCAAAGTTACAAATTTACAAAGCTACAAAGCTGGAATCTCCAGGCAACATCCACATGGGATTTATGACATGTGAGAAAAAAAGGAATTTTATAACATAGTTTAGTAGAAAACACTTGAAAATATGGGTATCTAGCTTGCTTTTCAGTGCCAAATATGACAAACTTGATCAGTTTTCCAAATAAAAGAGCTGAGCTCCAGCGATGCTCATTTCCTACTACTGAGAGCTCAATGAGTTTAAAAAACGCTATAAACTAAATCAAAATTGTTAAGTTTTTAAGTTAGAAAATGTATCATTCTGCACATTGTTGCACAAGAATTGCTCAAATCCAAATTATTTTTTTGGTTGCAAAGTTACAAAGCTATAGCGCTGGAAATTGCAGGCGATATCCACATGGGCTCTCTAGACATGTGAGAAAAAACAGAAATCAAATTTATGACATAGTTTAGGAAAAACACTTGAAAATATGGGTATCTAGCTTGCATTTGAGAGCCAAATATGACAAACTTGATCAGTTTTCCAAATAAAAGAGCTGAACTCCAGCGATGCTCATTTCCTGTTACTGAGAGCTCAATGAGTTTACAAAACGCTAAAAATTAAATTAAAATTCATAAGATTTTAAGTTAGAAAATGTATCATTCTGCACATTGTTGCACAAGAATTGATCAAATGCAAATAATATTTTTGGTTGCAAAGTTACAAAGCTATAAAGCCTGAAATTGCAGGCAATATCCACATGGGCTATCTGCCATAGATCAAGAAAAACTTTTGAAAAAGTTGGTATATGGCTTGCATATAGGCCAGTGCAGCCATATATGACCAATGGCTAACTTTTCCAAATAAAGACATTTAGCTCAAGTCTTGGTCATTTCCTACTCCTGACAACTCAGGGAGTTAAAAAAAAACCCAAAACCCAATTAAAATCCCTAACTTTGCAAACTAGCAATTTGGTCATTCCACACTGTGATTCACAGAAAGGTGCTCAAAGACAAATAAAGTTTTTGCGAAAAAGTGACCAAGCTAGAGAGCTGCATTTTGCCACAAAAATCCACATGGGCTATCTGGACCCGTGGTCAACAGAACTCAAACAGAACTCAAATATCTGCCATAGATTAAGAAAAACTTTTGAAAAAGTTGGTATATGGCTTGCATATAATTTATGACCAATGGCTAACTTTTCCAAATAAAGAGATTAAGCTCAAGACTTGCTCATTTCCTACTCTTGGGTGCTCAGGGACTTCATAAAGCCCACAAAACTGAATTAAAATCCATAAGTTTTCAAACTAGAATTTGTTTCATTCTGCACAGTGTTGCACAAGAAGTTCTCAAACACAAATCACTTTTTTTGCCTGCAAATTTACAAAGCTTCAAAGCTGTAATCTCCAGGTGGGCTAGCTGGGGATGTGCGAAAAAACAGAACTCACATATCTTCTATAGTTTAGGGAAAAAATTTGGAAATATTGGTATTTGGCTTGTATATAGGCCACTTGAACCAAATAGGACACATTGATGACGTATGTACACAAGAAGTGTTCAAAGACAAATACATTTTTCGCTTGCAAAGTTACAAAAAAAAAAACAAACTAGAACTGTGAACAGCTCCGAGCGTGGCAACTATGCGTTATCCCATGGATTTCGAACATTTTGAAACTTCTAACCTGCTAGCTTTCAATTCCGGTACTTTTCAGCCTCCAATTGTGGAACAAGCGTAACAATATTGTTAGATCTATAGACAGCTGATGTCAAGGCCATTTTATATGGAAAATTTCAAGGTCATTGAAGGTGAAGGTCACAAGATTTAGAATTTCAAATTTTTAAAAAATTCAAACGGGCATAAATAATAAATGACGGACTAATTAAATTTTAAAGAAAATTTGTCATTCTCGGAAAAATGGCGCATGCGCAACTAGCAATTGGAATTTTTTTCTTCTCGGGGGATACAAATTATTTTGTATAGCTAATATATACTGTTTTTGCTTACATTCTTGAATTACACGGGATGTAGGGTCGCCTGAAATGAGATAAAAAACCGGAAGTCCCCACGCCCAAACCGGAAGTGATCAAAAAATTTTGATGATATATTTTTAATTGTGTTGCTTATTTATCTATATCCTGTAAATTTCAGATCGATCCGAACATTAGAGCCCGAAAGTGTAATATAACCGTCCCAAATTGCAAAATAGTCAGATTTCGGTGGGCTATAAAACCGGAAGTTAATATTTGTCATGCAATATCAGCACATCTATAGACAGCTGAGGTCAAGGACATTCTACATCTCAAATGTCAAGGTCATTGAAGGTCAAGGTCACGAGATATAGAGTTTTAAATTTTTGAAAAATTCGAACGGGCATAAAAAAATTCAAATTCGAAAATCAAAATTCTGTTCCCAACATTTTTTAGATAAAGTATCAAGGTTTTGATAGACACCAAAATCATAAAAATCGGTCAATAATTGGCGGACTTATTAAATTTTTAAGAAAATTTGCCATTTTTGAAAACTGCGCATGCGCAACATTCAATTTAATTTTTCTTCATCTCAGGGGATTAAAATCATTTAGTATAGCTTAAATATACTGTTTTTGTTTAGATTCTTGAATTACATGGGAAGCAGGGTCGCTCGACATGAGACGAAAAAACCGGAAGTCCTCACGCCCAAACCGGAAGTGATCAAAAAATTTTGATGATGTAGTTTTAATTGCGCTGCCTATCTATCTATATCCTGTAAATTTCAGACCGATCCGACTATTAGGGCCCGAGCTAGCTTGAAATCTTATTTGCATATTATGCAATTAGCCACTTTCGGGTTAGCGAAAATATTATGTTAGATATTCATTTTTGATTCCAGCCCATATAAAAACCATTGGTGAAAACAAAAATAGTCTATCTTTTTCCGTTTGGGCTAGCGAGCTTCCCAAAATAATCTGAACGAAAACAAAGCGTGACAAATTTTATTTGCCACGCAATAACTTGTACTAAATATTTTCCGATTTTCAATAGGACTCATCTTTGGGAGAAAACAAATACTCAAGCCAAGTTTCATAAAAATCCATTAAAAAGTGTTTACAAGCTAAAATTGAACGCGTTTTCAAGAACAAGAGCAGTAACTCATACTTAAAATTTTTTCGATTTCGCTGATTTTCAATAGGGTTCATCCTTGAGTTATAACACACTCTCACACCAAGTTTCATCGAAATCGGTCAAGAATTGTGCCATGTAGAGTGTTCACGAGACAAAAATCGAACGCGTTTAAAAGAACAAGGGCAATAATTCAAATTAGATATATTTTGATATTTTTAATTTTCAATAGGGCTCATCCCTTGCGATATCAAACAATTTCAGTTAGTTTTGTCAACATTGGTCATGAATTGTACCTTCTAGAGTGTTTAATAGCCAAAAAGTTAAACGCGTTTTCAAACACAAGGGCAATAACTGACACTATATATATTTCTATTTATTTGATTTTCAATAAGGTTCATCCTTGGGTAAAAACAAATACTCAAGCCAAGTTTCATCAAAATCCATTAAGAATTGTTCTCTCAAGAGTGTTTACAAGCTAAAATTGAACGCGTTTTCAAGAACAAGGGCAATAACTCATACTAAATGATTTTCGATTTCGCTGATTTTCAATATGGTTAATCCTTGAGTTATTACATACTCTCACACCAAGTTTCATCAAAATCAGGCAAGAATTGCACATTGTAGAGTGTTTACGAGCCATTCAAGAACAAGGGCAAAAACTCATACAAATTTTTTTCCGATTCGCTGATTTTTAAATAGGGTTCATCCTTGAGTGATCATAAACACTCATATAAAGTTTCAATTAAATCCGTCAAGAATTGCACCTTGTAGAGTGTTTACGAGCAATTGTGGACGGACGGACGGACGGACGGACGACAATATACGCCCCCCATTTCATGTGGGCGTATAAAAACTGCAATATCCTCCATGATAACTACGACATCAACCTAAAAAACTGCGATATCCTCCCTGATAACTACGACTTCATCCTAAAAAACTGCTATATCCTCCCTAAATACGACTTCATCCTGCGATATCAAATTACGGTATATAAGATATTAATCTCGATAACTTAGTTTTATAATATTTACGTCTACGATAGCTTACAATATTATAACTTACATCATATTTTCTATAACACAATTATAATTTTGAAGATATAAATATTTTAAACCTATCTTCGTGGATAAGCCATAATATTGTTTAAGATAATCCAAACACAAAATGCAGGAGATTTACCTTATGTAAAACTAAGTTGAACTAAAAAAAAAAGGAATTCCATTTATCATGGGTCACGTATCATTTCTACTAGAAGTTGTGAGGTATATAATGTCTAACAATTCATCCTGTATCTATATTTACCTTCCGCTGACTGACATATTTATAACCTTACTTTGAGATATTGTTATATTCTAACTATACCGATATAACAGTGAAATACTATTCATGTCATTCAATGTAATAGTTGAAAACTTAACAAGTATAATTAATTACAGTCTTTTTTTCAAAGAAAAAATTCTCTAGAATCCTCCTGGAACTGAAATACCGAACAAATCATGAAACTTCATATTTCTCACATTAACCGCATTGATTGTTATATATATCGTTTTCAAAAAAACATCCAGAATTAATAAACATAGGCCTACATCATTTTAAATAATATATATAAAAATAAAATTGAAACAACATACATGTATTGTATTTCAATTCAAACAATTGCAAATAAATTACTACAAAGAGCTATTCCTTCAATTCACATGAAAGACTTACAAACTATTCCACTTATTGAAAGGACATGTCTAATAACGTATCGGTAAATTGATTAACAAACAACAAAGTGAATCACTTCAGTATACATATCCCTATTAAATACTCGGATGACAATAACATTATTTTCATTTGAATTTGACTCTATATAACACTGTAAAAGATCATATGCCTTTTCTTTTCGCCCAAACCGGAAGTGATCAAAAAATTTTGATGATATATTTTTAATTGTGTTGCTTATTTATCTATATCCTGTTTTGATCGATCCGAACATTAGAGCCCGAAAGTGTAATATAACCGTCCCAAATTGCAAAATAGTCAGATTTCGGTGGGCTATAAAACCGGAAGTTAATATTTGTCATGCAATATCAGCACATCTATAGACAGCTGAGGTCAAGGACATTCTACATCTCAAATGTCAAGGTCATTGAAGGTCAAGGTCACGAGATATAGAGTTTTAAATTTTTTTAAAAATTCGAACGGGCATAAAAAAAATTCAAATTCGAAAATCAAAATTCTGTTCCCAACATTTTTTAGATAAAGTATCAAGGTTTTGATAGACACCAAAATCATAAAAATCGGTCAATAATTGGCGGACTTATTAAATTTTTAAGGAAATTTTCCATTTTTGAAAACTGCGCATGCGCAACATTCAATTTAATTTTTCTTCATCTCAGGGGATTAAAATCATTTAGTATAGCTTAAATATACTGTTTTTGTTTAGATTCTTGAATTACATGGGAAGCAGGGTCGCTCGACATGAGACGAAAAAACCGGAAGTCCCCACGCCCAAACCGGAAGTGATCAAAAAATTTTGATGATGTAGTTTTAATTGCGCTGCCTATCTATCTATATCCTGTAAATTTCAGACCGATCCGACTATTAGGGCCCCAGCTAGCTTGAAATCTTATTTGCAATTTTTATGCAATTAGCCACTTTCGGGTTAGCGAAATAATATTTTTGGTTGCAAAGTTACAAAGCTATAAAGCCTGAAATTGCAGGCAATATCCACATGGGCTATCTGCCATAGATCAAGAAAAACTTTTGAAAAAGTTGGTATATGGCTTGCATATAGGCCAGTGCAGCCATATATGACCAATGGCTAACTTTTCCAAATAAAGACATTGAGCTCAAGGCTTGGTCATTTCCTACTCCTGACAGCTCAGGGAGTTAAAAAAAAACCCAAAACCCAATTAAAATCCCTAACTTTGCAAACTAGCAATTTGGTCATTCCACACTGTGATTCACAGAAAGGTGCTCAAAGACAAATAAAGTTTTTGCGAAAAAGTGACCAAGCTAGAGAGCTGCATTTTGCCACAAAAATCCACATGGGCTATCTGGACCCGTGGTCAACAGAACTCAAACAGAACTCAAATATCTGCCATAGATTAAGAAAAACTTTTGAAAAAGTTGGTATATGGCTTGCATATAATTTATGACCAATGGCTAACTTTTCCAAATAAAGAGATTAAGCTCAAGACTTGCTCATTTCCTACTCCTGGGTGCTCAGGGACTTCATAAAGCCCACAAAACTGAATTAAAATCCATAAGTTTTCAAACTAGAATTTGTTTCATTCTGCACAGTGTTGCACAAGAAGTTCTCAAACACAAATCACTTTTTTTGCCTGCAAATTTACAAAGCTTCAAAGCTGTAATCTCCAGGTGGGCTAGCTGGGGATGTGCGAAAAAACAGAACTCACATATCTTCTATAGTTTAGGGAAAAAATTTGGAAATATTGGTATTTGGCTTGTATATAGGCCACTTGAACCAAATAGGACACATTGATGACGTATGTACACAAGAAGTGTTCAAAGACAAATACATTTTTCGCTTGCAAAGTTACAAAAAAACAAACAAACTAGAACTGTGAACAGCTCCGAGCGTGGCAACTATGCGTTATCCCATGGATTTCGAACATTTTGAAACTTCTAACCTGCTAGCTTTCAATTCCGGTACTTTTCAGCCTCCAATTGTGGAACAAGCGTAACAATATTGTTAGATCTATAGACAGCTGATGTCAAGGCCATTCTATATGGAAAATTTCAAGGTCATTGAAGGTGAAGGTCACAAGATTTAGAATTTCAAATTTTTAAAAAATTCAAACGGGCATAAATAATAAATGACGGACTAATTAAATTTTAAAGAAAATTTGTCATTCTCGGAAAAATGGCGCATGCGCAACTAGCAATTGGAATTTTTTTCTTCTCGGGGGATACAAATTATTTTGTATAGCTAATATATACTGTTTTTGCTTACATTCTTGAATTACACGGGATGTAGGGTCGCCTGAAATGAGATAAAAAACCGGAAGTCCCCACGCCCAAACCGGAAGTGATCAAAAAATTTTGATGATATATTTTTAATTGTGTTGCTTATTTATCTATATCCTGTAAATTTCAGATCGATCCGAACATTAGAGCCCGAAAGTGTAATATAACCGTCCCAAATTGCAAAATAGTCAGATTTCGGTGGGCTATAAAACCGGAAGTTAATATTTGTCATGCAATATCAGCACATCTATAGACAGCTGAGGTCAAGGACATTCTACATCTCAAATGTCAAGGTCATTGAAGGTCAAGGTCACGAGATATAGAGTTTTAAATTTTTGAAAAATTCGAACGGGCATAAAAAAATTCAAATTCGAAAATCAAAATTCTGTTCCCAACATTTTTTAGATAAAGTATCAAGGTTTTGATAGACACCAAAATCATAAAAATCGGTCAATAATTGGCGGACTTATTAAATTTTTAAGAAAATTTGCCATTTTTGAAAACTGCGCATGCGCAACATTCAATTTAATTTTTCTTCATCTCAGGGGATTAAAATCATTTAGTATAGCTTAAATATACTGTTTTTGTTTAGATTCTTGAATTACATGGGAAGCAGGGTCGCTCGACATGAGACGAAAAAACCGGAAGTCCCCACGCCCAAACCGGAAGTGATCAAAAAATTTTGATGATGTAGTTTTAATTGCGCTGCCTATCTATCTATATCCTGTAAATTTCAGACCGATCCGACTATTAGGGCCCGAGCTAGCTTGAAATCTTATTTGCATATTATGCAATTAGCCACTTTCGGGTTAGCGAAAATATTATGTTAGATATTCATTTTTGATTCCAGCCCATATAAAAACCATTGGTGAAAACAAAATTAGTCTATCTTTTTCCGTTTGGGCTAGCGAGCTTCCCAAAATAATCTGAACGAAAACAAAGCGTGACAAATTTTATTTGCCACGCAATAACTTGTACTAAATATTTTCCGATTTTCAATAGGACTCATCTTTGGGAGAAAACAAATACTCAAGCCAAGTTTCATAAAAATCCATTAAAAAGTGTTTACAAGCTAAAATTGAACGCGTTTTCAAGAACAAGAGCAGTAACTCATACTTAAAATTTTTTCGATTTCGCTGATTTTCAATAGGGTTCATCCTTGAGTTATAACACACTCTCACACCAAGTTTCATCGAAATCGGTCAAGAATTGTGCCATGTAGAGTGTTCACGAGACAAAAATCGAACGCGTTTAAAAGAACAAGGGCAATAATTCAAATTAGATATATTTTGATATTTTTAATTTTCAATAGGGCTCATCCCTTGCGATATCAAACAATTTCAGTTAGTTTTGTCAACATTGGTCATGAATTGTACCTTCTAGAGTGTTTAATAGCCAAAAAATTAAACGCGTTTTCAAACACAAGGGCAATAACTGACACTATATATATTTCTATTTATTTGATTTTCAATAAGGTTCATCCTTGGGTAAAAACAAATACTCAAGCCAAGTTTCATCAAAATCCATTAAGAATTGTTCTCTCAAGAGTGTTTACAAGCTAAAATTGAACGCGTTTTCAAGAACAAGGGCAATAACTCATACTAAATGATTTTCGATTTCGCTGATTTTCAATATGGTTAATCCTTGAGTTATTACATACTCTCACACCAAGTTTCATCAAAATCAGGCAAGAATTGCACATTGTAGAGTGTTTACGAGCCATTCAAGAACAAGGGCAAAAACTCATACAAATTTTTTTCCGATTCGCTGATTTTTAAATAGGGTTCATCCTTGAGTGATCATAAACACTCATATAAAGTTTCAATTAAATCCGTCAAGAATTGCACCTTGTAGAGTGTTTACGAGCAATTGTGGACGGACGGACGGACGGACGGACGACAATATACGCCCCCCATTTCATGTGGGCGTATAAAAACTGCAATATCCTCCATGATAACTACGACATCAACCTAAAAAACTGCGATATCCTCCCTGATAACTACGACTTCATCCTAAAAAAGTGCTATATCCTCCCGGATAACTACGACTTCATCCTGCGATATCAAATTACGGTATATAAGATATTAATCTCGATAACTTAGTTTTATAATATTTACGTCTACGATAGCTTACAATATTATAACTTACATCATATTTTCTATAACACAATTATAATTTTGAAGACATAAATATTTTAAACCTATCTTCGTGGATAAGCCATAATATTGTTTAAGATAATCCAAACACAAAATGCAGGAGATTTACCTTATGTAAAACTAAGTTGAACTAAAAAAAAAAAAGGAATTCCATTTATCATGGGTCACGTATCATTTCTACTAGAAGTTGTGAGGTATATAATATTTATATAATATATATATAAAAATAAAATTGAAACAACATACATGTATTGTATTTCAATTCAAACAATTGCAAATAAATTACTACAAAGAGCTATTCCTTCAATTCACATGAAAGACTTACAAACTATTCCACTTATTGAAAGGACATGTCTAATAACGTATCGGTAAATTGATTAACAAACAACAAAGTGAATCACTTCAGTATACATATCCCTATTAAATACTCGGATGACAATAACATTACTTTCATTTGAATTTGACTCTATATAACACTGTAAAAGATCATATGCCTTTTCTTTTCGCCCAAACCGGAAGTGATCAAAAAATTTTGATGATATATTTTTAATTGTGTTGCTTATTTATCTATATCCTGTAAATTTCAGATCGATCCGAACATTAGAGCCCGAAAGTGTAATATTACCGTCCCAAATTGCAAAATAGTCAGATTTCGGTGGGCTATAAAACCGGAAGTTAATATTTGTCATGCAATATCAGCACATCTATAGACAGCTGAGGTCAAGGACATTCTACATCTCAAATGTCAAGGTCATTGAAGGTCAAGGTCACGAGATATAGATTTAAATTTTT
>CM060201.1:5708517-6097712 GCA_030562195.1 Nipponacmea schrenckii
AAAAACCTATTTACAAATACCAAAAATGCTGCCAAAATACTATTCTGTTTTGTGTTGTTGCTTAATTCGGTACATCATCAAGATTTATCTTGTAATTTGTGGATTACTATCTTTATTTCAGAACTGATTGTTGTGTATATAATCAGTCAACTGATTGTTTGGTTGGCGTATTTCACACGAAAACCTCTCAAACATGGCCACGGACTCGAGAGATATTTGGCAATTGTACTGGATATGATAATTGTTATGAACAAGCGACGTGGCAGAGATCTAAAGGGTGTGACTCCATAACACATTACACATTCTCCAGTAATATGATAGCATACTATCAATGTATACCTGGTAAATACAAATGGGTTGTTAATATTTAAAATTCTAGAAAGATCATTGATTCAAATATTCACGGACACAAAATGAGTTGAAAAGGATTTTCAACCTTTTCTCCCTACTGGACCAATAAGCAAGAGACGCCAAAAACGAAAATAATGCCAAGACCGTTTCAGAAAGAGAAACAACTAGTTTGAAAATCTGGTATCACATGCCCAATTTTGCATCAAGCCAAAGTCCCCTCCTCTGAAAACCTTGACTTTATTTATATAAACATTCTATTTACTTTACCAGCTTCACAGATTCTTCAGCCTTATAGTAATATTGAAACATCAAGTACAGACATACATATACAGAATTCTGGTTATCCTAGTGGAACATCTGGGAACTCACAAATGTCTTGTAGTTTCGAAGTACCTTGTGATTCTTCATTAGAGTTAACTGCCATTGATATACAACTTGGATCTTCCACTGGTACCTTCAATAGTTCTCATAACAATTTGTATGAACATAGGAGAATCAATCTTACAGACTCCAAGCGATTTCTGGTTATAGATATTGATTTTGCCGACGATTCAAAATTTTGGATTAACTTAAAAGGTATGTATAAATTACATTTTTAAGGAATTGTTACTAATTGATTCCACACTTTTCGCACAATTTCTGCAAAAAATATTATTAATTGGAAGTAAAGCCTTCTGCTAACCTGGAGGTCCGGGATTCAGGCGTTCGGATGTTTAATACTATACTATAATACATAGATAATGTAGTGAGTTGTCTATTTTTGCAGTGCGTTCTTCGAACGCACTGCTTTGTTTTCGAAATGACTATTTTTTTTTTTTTTGTCTCTTTCTGGTCACGCTCCCCAGCCATAACTGCAAATGTCTTACACAATCTGGCGTGATATTGTGACGTAATTTAGTGCTCGTTGTTGTTTAAATGTAAAATGACGCATTTTTGTTCTACCGGAAATGACGTAGAACGTCACAAATTTTATTTTTGTTTACTAACTCACGGCTCGTTTTTTTATCCAATCTGGTTCGGACTTTTTTTATTTACTACTTATAACTTAGATTTACATAATAGCAGTTTAAAAATTTTGAAATTTTTACTTTTGTTGCTGACTTTTGAATTTTAAAATTTAACACTTTTTCTAACTTTCGCAATTTTGATTAGATCGAAATCAAAATTTGCAGTTAGATAAACATTTTTCTTGTGAAGAAAAATCTGTTTTCAAAATGTCGACATCACTTCCGGTTTCGGCGTCATACGTCGCTAAACTTCGAATTTTCACTTCCGGAATTCTAAAGATATTTGAATTTTGTTTTTTGCAATTAGTTACTATTAACCCATAATGATTTTATAATTAACAAAAATTGAACCGGAAGTAACAGATCAGTCGCCATCATTAAACCACTTACTTTTGTAAAGTGAAAAATTGGGCCTTAGGGGTTAATCGGACAATTGTAATTTTGATGTCTATGAAATCTTCAATCGATTGCTAACAATTCTTAGGAGGCTGAATTTTGAATTTCGATTTAGCTTACTTTTCATTTCCGGTTCTTTTTTTTCACTCAGTGCCTAATTTTCCAACGTTCATATATCTTGACCTTGACCTTTGGTGACCATGTGACCTGCACAAAAGTTGTTGCCCTTGTCGAGATCTATCCATTGATGTCTTCATTTGTGTTGTGCAATGTCAACTTCCGGTTTTACAGCCATTTGAAAATTGCACTTTTTAACTTCGAAGAGCTCTGTCACGTGACCTAATTTACATACGTCAAAATTTCTTTTATGTCCTTATTACGCGTAATTTATTCTTTCCAATGGTGTATAACACTTTATATTTTGATCAAAATTGCGCTTTTTAATATTTGAAAATTTTGTTCTTAGTTCTATATTAATTGTGCGTGATTTATGAAAAAGCACGTGTTTTTTTGAAGTTACGTCTTATTTTTTCACAAAAATTGGTAGATGAGTAGACAAAAAATTATCATTAAAGATTCCGATAAAACATTTTCCGAAATTAGCCGGAAACGTCCGAAAATGACCAAAAAATGTAGAAAATCATAGAAATCGGAATTTTCGGATTAAATTTTTGCACAAACTTGCAATTTTATTATTCCACAGAATTAGTACCATCAATATCTTCATTTTGTATGTATGCCGTATATGCAAATTCCTAACCGTTTGATCGCCATCTTGAAATATGCAAATTATTGGAAAAATACTACTCGTCCGCCATTTTTAATCCTATTTTTTTCAGACTTGTTTTAAAATATAATTTGGATAATTATCTAGGTCCTCTAGTTGCATATTTTTCAATTTCAAATTTGTCTTTGGACCAGGTCCTGCCAAAGTTTTTCAAAACTGACTTCCGTTTGAAAGTTCATAACTTTTGAACTCTACCATATGCATCCTTTTGATCTCAAAACAACATCACCAGAGAGGCACTGGACTGGAATCCCCAAGGGCATAGAAGACAAGGACGACCTTTACATAGCTTGAAAAGAATAAGACTGAAAGAGCTAGGAAGGATTGGCAAGACCTGGAATGAAGCAAAAAGAACAGCTCATAACAGAGTGAGATGGAGAATGTCTGTAGCAGCCCTATTCTCCGCAAGGAACGAAGAGGACTAACTTACTAATATGCATCCTTTATTTTTCTGCAAAATCATCTTCATTGGCTAAAGGTTCATATGATACCTTGATTTCTAATTTTAGTAAAGAACATTTGGATTAATAGGGATCCAAAAATTGGTAATTTGCATATTTCTCGTATCTTCAGATGGTTATATCTCATGAACAAGACTCTTGGCAACATTCTTATTGTGATTTTCATCAGCTTTCTAACAATATCTTTATTTTAGCTATAGACCGAAAACTGATGAAAATACGCCTAGTAGAAAATAAACGATTTTAACGTTCATATTTTTTTATATTTAGTTCTATTTAACTTAAAAACAAAATTCGAACAGATTTATAATGTGCAAATTCCCAGCTTTCAAGCAATATATAAATCAATATGTATAAATAAAAATTCCGAAAAGTTTTAAGAATAAAATTACACTCTAATTAAACAGATATAAATAAACAGGTCATAAAGTCTGACTGTGTTAATTTCTTATCTTTTGGTCAAGACACAAATTTTGACATTTCCAGTTAAAGTATCACAACCAATCAAAACAAGTCATTAGACTTTGTGGGCGTGGTTAAGCCCAGATATTTTACATCACTGTGTGTATTTTTCTTTCAATCGAAATAGGGTCTCGGAGGATCAGTCAATATGTGTTATTTTGATGGACATGTATATAGAATCTATAACCGATTGCCGAAATTTATATGGAAACTGATTTTTGAATTTTTAATTTGATTTTGATTTAATTACGATTAAAAATTATAAAAACTTCGAAGGTGTATATTGTGACGTTGACCTTTGGCGATCTTTATACCTGTACATGATAGTTCTATCCAATGACATATTAAGCTTTATAGCAAAATGTAAACTTTCGATTTATCGGCATTTAAAAATTGCGAATTTTTCCTATAAAACGGTCAATTCACAAATTTTGACATTTCCAGTTGAAGTTTCCAAAACAAGTCAATGGACTTTGTGGGCGTGGTTAAGCCCAGATATTTTTACATCACAAACCTTAATGATTGCCAGTCTACAAACAAACTCAAATGTCACGTGTTAAATCATGAATAAATCATCTCTCCCAATAATCGCAAAATCAATCTACACTCTATCCTTAAATGACAGCCAGGAGACCAACAAATTTTAAATAGCTCTAAAGCTGCAGAACTGTTACAAACAGGTCTAGTTATTCTTTCCAATGGTGTATAACACTTGCTATTTGAAAAAAATTGCACGTTTTAAATTTGCAAATTTTGTAATTTCTTCTATACTAACTGTGTGTATTTTTCTTTAAATCGAAATAGGGTCTCGGAAGATAATTCAATTTGTGTTATTTTGATGTACATGTATATAGAATCTATTGCCGAAATATATATGGAAACCGATTTTTGAATTGTTATTTTGATTTTGATTTTTTACGATTAAAAATTAATCCAGTTAAAATGATTCAAAGATATTATATATCTTAAATAAAAGGAATGATTGTTCATTTCTCGTTGTGGGCGATGTATGATATGGAATATTTGGAAGGAAATGACAACCTTTAGAATTTTAAATGATATTCTCTTAAGCAAAAATAATGTACAGTTGAGAGGACTAGTGGTATAAGGGACGGAACTCTATAAAATACTCTCTTAAAGATGTAAAGCCGCGCTGTTAATTTGATGGCTCTATGTTATACCATGGCAACTTGCCACAAATTGCAGGATCTAATGTTCCTACTACACCTAAATTAAGATTGATAAATAAATAAATAAACAAATTAAAAGTATCAACGATCTGGAAAGTTAATTTAATCCGAGATCAATTTGTAATCTCAAATAAGGTGTTATGTCCCTTAGACCACAAATTTGTTTTTTCGACGTTTTGTTTTACACACTAATTAAATAGATATAAATGTTACAAGAAGAGTTAAGAAGATAATGTAACAGGGCAAAAAGTCAAATTGTGTTAATTTCTTATCGTTTGGTCAAGACAAATTTTGACATTTCCAGTTTAAGAATCGCACCCAATCAAAACAAGTCATTATACTGAATAGGCGTGGTTACGTTCTATTTTAAATGACAGCCAGGAGATATAACAAATTCTAAATATCTCGGAAGCTGCACAATTGTTACAAACAGCTCTAGTTATTATTATGGAATTGGATATTATAAATGCAAAGTTTCACCCATTCAATAGAAGGGACGCGCACTGCCTTGGTACCGTTTAACGGTTCTAGTCTTTTTTTGGTTTATTCTTGACCCAATTTCTTTCAGCAAACGACAGTACAAATTTAGATATTTCTTGCGGGAATAAGAAAAGAAAGGTCCCCTTAAAAGGCTGCCTGCCAACCACTACCCATAACCCAACAACAACTGAACAAATAACAACACCTGAAGTGACAAAAAGAACAGCGAAGGACACAATTGAGGCTCCTTCGACAACAGTGCAAATAATAACTGACGCACCAACAACAACAGAACGAACAGAAACTGACGCACCTAAAACAACAAGACAAACAACAACGGACGCCCATACAACAACAAAACAAACAGCAACAGCCGCAACTACGACAACAGAACAAACGACCACAGGGACACCGACACCAGCAGAACAAACAGCAAATGTCACACCTACATCAATAGAACAAACAACATCTACCACTTCTACAGCAAAAGAACAAACAACTGTCGCATCTACATCAGCAGAACCAACAACGACTGAGGTATTACCAACAATTGAAGAGATAACAACAACAAAGGAAAAAGAAATGACCGAAGCACCAACAACAACGGAAATGACAACAACTGACGCACTTATAACAACTGGGGCACCTACACCAGATATACCACCTATAACGAAAATCATAAACAAAGAAACCCCAAAAATGCTTGTTGATAGATCTTCACATACTCCATCAAATCAACAAGCAACAGTTGAAGAGACAACTACAGAACAAACATTAAATGAGGCGCCCACAACAACAGGGCAAACAACCACCGACGCACCTACATCAAGAGAACAAACAACCACTGACGCTACATCTCCAAGAGAACAAACAACCACTGACGCACCTACAACAAGAGAAAAAACAACCACTGACGCTACATCAACAACAGAACAAACAACCACTGACGCATTTATAACAACAAAACAAACATCAACTGAGGCGCCCACAACAACAGAGCAAACAACCACCGACGCACCTATATCAAGAGAACAAACAACCACTGACGCTACTACAACAACAGGACAGACAACCACTGACGCAACTACAACAGCAGTACAGACTACTGACGCATTAATAACAACAGAACAAACAACCACTGACGCTGCTACAACAGCAGTACAGACAACCACTGAAGCAACTACAACAACATATCAGACAACCAGTGACGTATTAATAACAACAGAGCAAACAACCACTGACGCACCTACAACAAAAGAACAAACAACCACTGACGCAACTACAACAACAAAACAGACAGCCACTGACGCATTAATAACAACAGAACAAACAACTGACGCACTTTCATCAAGAGAACGAACAAGCACTGACGCACCTATATCAACGGAACAAACAACAGCTGAGTGGCCCACAACAACAGAACAAACAACCACCAACGCACCTACATCAACGGAGCAAACAACAACTGAGGCACTTACAACAACGGAACAAACAACAACTGAGGCACCCATAACAACAAAACAAACAACCACTGACGCACCTATATCAACAGAAACCTCAAATATGCTTCTTAATAGTTCTTCAATAACTCCATCAAATCTCCCTCGAGGTTAGTGACAATATGTGTATGGTTGGTGCCCAGCCGCTTCCCTTTTGTTGAACATGAAGATGAATAAACTTTTCATATAAATTATTCTCCCCACGAAAAGCTGAGTACTTCATACTAAAAAAATGGCATTTTGTAGCTCAATAGCAATAATTTTGTGTAACTTGTTATGCAATCAAACAGCATTAGGAAGGCGGCACTGATATTTATTGTTTATATTGGCGTTTGTACAAGGGTGCATATACTGCATCCCCCACCGCATCTACACCCCCTCTCTTCCATAATGATTCATTGAAACATCACTGATTGTTAAATGAATTTCAGATGTCGGTTTGATAGTAGGAATAGTTTGTAGTGTAGTTGTAGGCCTAGTTATAATTGGAGCTATCGCCGTTTACTTGTTTAAGAAAAAGAACAAGAAGGTAAGCAAAGAATTATTAGAAATTCGTTTTTTAATTGAATCAAATTTTACCTGGGCTTCCTGTGAGCATTAGAACACTCAAACTCTTTCTATACAGATTCAAATTTAGATCTGACCTTTCCGTTCATCTTTAGTGTCTGATGTTTATCTATATAATACATGATATCACCAGGGTGACATTCACAATAATAAACATCTTATTTCGATGCTTTAAAGGGATAATAGCATGAACATTAGTTTTTAGTTTTCAAGAAAATTCAATATGAGTATATATTCATCAGGGGACTTTCCTGGTGTCATAAAGTAACAGAATCTCTTAAAATCTTTAAAACTCGCAAAACTAAGTCACTTTTGAAAAACACTTAATCAATTCATTAAGCGGTTTTTCAATAATCAAATGCATATTTATTGGTAATTACTTTTGATATTTATTATTTTTTTATGTTATTTACGGTAGCAGGTTAATTTACTGATGAATAGAGCTCTAACTGACCAAATTTAAAATTTTCAAATTCTATGTTTATTAGACCTATTATCCCTTTAAATCGTGCAATACAACAGTAATGTTAATCATATTTTCTTTATTAGGACTATAAGGACTAAAAATATGAAAAAAAATACTTACAATGCAATTTTGAGGTAAAACTAAAATTAGTCCATGGTAAAGAGAAGGGGTTAATATTGCGATCATACTCAATTAAATCTAGATCCACTCACCTTCACCTTTTTCTGGTTTACTTAACCAAATTGACATCTCTCCTCGGTGAGTTTTTATTTAATCCAGTTTCAGACCGGAACAGAAGAAAATACCCTTCAATTCCAGACCGTTTATTTCATGTTCTTAAAGACGTATTTGTATTATCCTAAGCTTGTACATGTTGGAGAACCCTCACCTCTCCAAAATATAAATGTTTATGTAATTTGTTTTGTATTATTCTTTTCATTCTTTCTTTTCTTTTTTTTTTTTTTTTTTTTTTTGCAAGAACATAGCCTTATATTGTTTTTTTTTATTATAGAAAGATTGATCATCATCTATATACAGTAATGCTAACGAACACAAGAATCCAGCGAGTGAAACAACATCAAATAATACCAATGTACCCCATGGGCACAAAGAACAGGGTTTCTTGGACCTGCACCAAAACCATTGACTGTGGATCCTTTACCACCACAAATACCACCTCGTGATAGCGAATTTAGCTCTTAAGAGATTCGATCTGTTATGCGGCAACCATTAAGGCTACCCCATAGCAAGTTTATAGAGAGTCAACCTAAGCCTAAATTTTTTCAGTAGCAACGAGACGGATGTTGAATCACCAGACTTAAACGCTACAAATGTATCAACAAAACAAATTCTTATGGATACAATTACTAACTTTATTTAAGCGACGTTTCAACCAGCGTTCTCTGGTCTTTATCAAGCAATGAATAAATGTAAAAGGTTAACAAGGTATATATACATGTACATTTAAAACAACAAACACAACAAGACAAAACATGGGATTAATACTGATTAGTGCTGATTATTAATAAGGTGGTCATATGCTCTAGGGATAAAGACTCCTGGATCTCTGTTAATTGATGGGTTATTTCTTCTTATTTGGATGGCTTCAGTAATTTTCCTTTCCTTTTTGTTGTTTTTGTTAACTGCAAGTGTTAAGGTTTCATTCCAGTTTATTCTGTGGCCTGTATCTTTGATGTGTTCTTGGATTGCTGATGGGTTGTTGGCTGCCTTTGATTGATGTTCTTTTATGCGTTTTTGTAGTGGTCGTTTGGTCTCACCGATATAAGATTCCCCACAGGAACAGAAAACTTGGTATACACATCCTTTGGGGTCTGCTTTTTTAGTGGGATTATGTTGGAGAATTCATATTTTATAAATGTTGTAGTGGGAGTATTCAATCCAACCTATTGATATATAAGTCATAAATTTAGCCCGAGATAGAAGAATCTTTAAGTTCTTGGGTTCTCTTTCAGATTTGATATATTTGACTCCTTCCATAAGATACTTTCATTCTTTCGTCGGATTGTAATAAACGAAATTGTGAAAGTCTGGATTATTAGCCTATATTAGGGTTAAAGGTTGATGCATATGCTAGTGAGTTTTCATGTTCCGTAATTCGTTCTTGTAAAGATCTTAGTATTCCATCAATTTTTGTTGTGATTATATAAATATAAATATAAATAAAATTATTGGGATTATATATTTTATAAATGTTGAAGTGGGAGGTATCAATCCAAATTATTGTATAATATATAGATTACAATTATTGAAAATATGTATTTCGGACAGAAATGACCTTTTTCTGTAAAAGTACATCTTTTAATCTATGATCTGCCATTCCCAAACGGATTTCCCAAAGGTTAGTTTATTAGTATGATTAGCTTAAGTTCAGCATTGTAAACAATTTGCACAAATATAGCTTTTACTTATCATTTATGAGATTCCACTTGTTCCCCCTTTAGATTCACCATTTGGCATTTGAGAACTCAAAGAATCAATGATATCAAATTGAAAGTGGGCTATTGACTTCAGAAACCTCTGACTTCATCCTCAGATAGCTATTTTGACCTAACCAATAAGGCTAGAATATGGGAAAATGTTCAGACTACCACCAGACTCTTATGGAACTCATAATTACGTAAATGAAATACATGTTCAAAGTTTTAGTGAAATTGATCAGCAAAAAGTTAAGTCTACAGAATATTTTTTTTAGATAAGGGTTTTGTATTAAAGCCCTATCTAGTTCTAAAAAGACAAGAATAAATTGTTGTAGCCTACTGATTACGCAATATCTATGATAATGATTATATTATATTTATATATTTATGAAATATGAGATTGTGAGGAAAAAAGTGTCTGTTCACAATGTTATTGTACATGCATACAATTTTCTTCACTTTTTATGAATATTAATACAACGCCAAGGGCTTGTGGATTATTCGTACAGACTACAAAGAAATAGTACAACCAACAATAGTTTTTAGAGTTATCTCCCGTTCAATATTCCAGTGCAGTTGACTCTTCCTGTCAGGAAATAGGTCATAGAAGAAGAAAATGGAAGATAAGGCTTAGAAAAAGATTTAAACAATGAAACAAATATACTGGTAAGAGTAAAATACAGAGGCGATGTTAGAAAGAAACTGTCTGTACGTTGCAAGTCGAATTTCATAATAGATCTTCAACACTGCAAAATTTAAAAAAGGAACACCGTCAAGTCGGAATAATGTATTGTTATAACAAAACAACAGAGATCAGATTAACTATTACTAGTACTAGCTCTGCCTGTAAGACAAAGCTGATATTATCAAAATCATTGATAATAAACAAAGACTTTGATTTGATTAGATGAAAATAAACGATCAATATACATCATAATAAGCTTATCATGAGCTATTATCAGATTCAAAGCAAAGACAAAGTTATATAATTTTGAGTACCGGTATGGTATTTTAAAACCATAAACATTTATAACCCATTTTTACTTTTGCCCATTTGGTACTGTTAAAACCTTCAAAGATAATACTTCTTAATCATCTCTTTTCTGAAGAGGAAAAATACTGTAGGCTACTGTAAAATAGTTAAGTCAGAGCACACAATATTGTTGTACAGGGTCCCAGATTTGAATTGTCAAAGTACAGTAAAATTAAAAAATAAGGTTATAGCCTACAAGGATTCAAGCGATCACACTAAATATATGAAGTAAATAATCAGCTAAATTCAATTTACCAACAAAAGAGAGAAAATAGTAGTAAAATAAAGATCATCACTGTGTTTTTAATACTGGAAGAAATAAAGATTTTGTAGGTTCTTTAGCACAGTCTTTTAGAGTGATAGAACAGAAATCCAACTAACAATATTGTTTTAAATGTTTTTATTATAGATATTCCCTGGAGTTAAGAATAAGAATAAATGGGAAGGTAAAAAATTACCAAAAAGGAAAGAAATGTTCCTCATCAGTGCCAGTGGTTGTTAAAAAAAATGGGTGATGTATTAGTGGTAGTGCTTGGATCTGGTTTCCTTGTCTTGTCAATATGGTGGTTTATCCATCTTATTTATATATCTCATCAGAGTCAAACTCAATTTCACAACTATCGTTCCATCTTATCTACCCATCATAACCTATGTAAACTTGTCTCAGTAGAAGGTGTCCTCAAATTTTTCTATGGGGCATCGCTTTCAATAAGTGCCTTTGCAGTAGATGACAACTCACATTTCATCAGAAACAAAGAGCTTGCGTCCATATCTATGTTTATAGCCTTTCTTGGTTTAAATGATTTACATTTAGGCTACTTCAAAAAACCCTTCATCGAAGGTTTTGAGGCATTTTTAACATGTGTGCTATTTTTAATTTGTGCAATTATAATGTTTGGAAATTCTGCTGCGCATGAATACCCAATACATAATATCTACAGTCTTTCATGTTTACTTTGTGTAGCCATTGCTGTCTGCATACTTGTGGAATTCAGAGTGAACAATCAGGTTCTGTTTGGATTTATGCGAACATATTTAATATTTCTTCTTGGTTCATGGTTGATTCAAGCCAATTATCTGATCAAGGCTCCAATGTTTCCATCAATAGAGAATTTTTCTGTTAACGTAACCATGGTATTTACGTGGCACTGTGCTATAGATATGATTATTATGATAAGTCTATGGAGTGTTGTTTTCAAACTCTGTGAGAAAGAATGGTGCTTTTGTTTGTCATCAGCTAGTCACGGACAAGCAGAAATGTGCCTTGAAAATCGTGTTCATTTTGATATGAAGATATTAGGAAGATTAGAGGAATCAGACAATGAAGAAACCTGATGATATTAATGATTTTTTGCTTCTGAAGTTTCCTTTTTTATTTGCAATTATTCAGTACAGTCTATACACTTATGGCCCTGGTTAATTGTCCTATCTCATCAACTAGGCATATCGGCACTCTCTCAGGGGCGCACCCAAGTTGAAAATATAAGGGTTTTATTCCGACATGTCCCTGGATTAAACACTGGGCTTGTAATTAGTGAGAATGCCAATGATTCAATGGTGACTGTAGGTCCTCTATATGGCTTGATAAGGTCCTCATATTTTAAGCAATATATCAAAAGAGTCTATTAATCCTTGTGCTGAATTTAATGTAAATTAAACATAATTAATCACTGTAACTTTTAATTGCAAAATGGAATTTTTTAATAATTACTTAGTTTTATCAGATACAGTGATTATGCTGTGTAGTTAAGACAACAGGTCCGCTTTTGGTCAAACAATATTTGTTCAAGTGAATATAACAATACATGTATTAATCATTAATATATCAGATTGTATGTAATATAAAAACACAAAGCCAAGTCTTTAATATGAAAAAAATTTGCTTCAAATTAATATAACGAAGCTGTTAATTGTCTTCAGAAAGAATTTACCTATGTATTTAACATAGTCAGGGTATTGCGATTTTTTAAATGCTGCAACATAACTAATGATATTTATTTCTATGCTATTACCAGTTTTTATTCTGACTTTAAAATGATATATACATGAAGTTATTCAATATTGAAAATTAACAGATGACAGTAACATTAGATTGGTGCGGATATATATTATACATATTGATTATCAAATTAAATCATTGACAAAAACCTTTATCAGATTTGTGTCACATGATATGTCATATTTTAAATATCTAGTCAAATTAGTCCTTCTATATATTTGTTAGATAATCTCTCACTTCTTAAGTATGTCAGGGATGTTGTGATGAATAATTTCACTTGAAAATCTGGCAAATAAAAAGTTATACAGAATACCAAATTACATGTGTGAACACTTAAATGCATAGAAAGATGGAAATACTTGAAAATACATTTAGGATAGATGAAAAAGTATCTGGAAAGATTGCATAGAAAGTCAGTGAAACAGTAATGAAAGTTATTATTGATATAGATATTTGATCACTGTAGGCATGTGAAGTTATTACAAACATATTTGTATTGATGTAATTATACCTCTGGTAAATAACATTTCCTGATAGTGCAAAAGCAGCTATCTGGATGAGATTGCAATGTGAAAGCAAACTGGATCAGATTCAATAATCCAGTTGTACACTGCAAAAGGTTTTGATTAATTATTTTAACATTTGTTTACCATATAGGCTTGAATTTCACATACAAACCAATCTTATAGGTATTGTATTGTATTGTACCAGTCTTTCTGGTAACTTATGTAAATTTATTATCATAATTTTGGTGTGTATGCCAGTTAAAGCCCATATATTTACTTATATAAAATTATTGGTGTGTGTATGACAATTAAGGCCTTCTTACAGCTTGAGATATTAAATGTGTGTGTGGCTGTACAGATCTTAGTTTAAAGTGATATTAGTTTGCATGTTAAAGTTCTAGTCTTCCATATAGTGCCACAGTTTGCAATATAAATATTTTTTTTAGACAGTTCTTCAATGTACTATTTAAAAACTGATGTGTATTTATCAAGAAATGAAATGAATGGAGTTTTATGTCCTACTTAAGATTCAAAATATCAACTTATGTGCTTACTGTGCATTTAATAAAGTCAATATTTTTATGTATTTTTACTTCATTTCAATTTGGCAACAGTTTACACCTAAAAAATTATCCTGAATGAGTTTTGACAAGGACAAATGGAAATTAAATTAATTCTTTCAAAAAATTTAACTTTATCACAGAAAAATATTCCAATATATTTACAGAAACTATACAATATGCGAATAAACAGTTTACAATATTTACTTTTCACAGAAATAACACAGTTAAACAAATATCATAAAATCTAATAAACACGCATAATAAAAAGACTAAATTAAAAAACAATTGTATATATCTCCAGCTAAAATATGTATGTAAGTTATTCTGGAAACTTTTGGCCTTCAAAAAAAATGTAAACTTTTGACAAACTGTTTACAGAAGAGGTAACCTCAAAAAATATGAATTTAAAAAGTTTAAAAAAAAGTGTACAATGAAAGAAAGATGCTGATAAGAAAATATTACTCAAAGCCCTGCTTTGATCCTTTTTTTTTTTTTGGCCAACTTGTTGATAACAGTATTTTGGCTTAAACCAATAAAAATATTTTATAAGCTTAAAACACAGTGTCTGTATATATTATAAAAAATTATTTAGAAGTATAAAAGAGCCTTGAAAAGCTTACAATTACACTAATATGTAAATTAATTATCACTTCCATTCTTCATATTACAAGTCATGCTTATCACACAAACATATTCCAGCAATTTTTCCACAAAACACATTTATTCCTGTTCTGGTAAAAATCTGTCCTCAGCTTCAGCTAATACTGTTGCTATTTCTGCTAATTCATTCTAAAAAACAAATAGAAAGGGTATAAGAACTGGTCAAAAAGTGTCTTCAAATAAATCAAGTTTGAATATTGAACCAGTTTTGAAATTACTTTTTGCTGTAATTTTATGACTGAAATTATTAGGCACTTTGTTATTTTTATCCTAAAAAAAGGTTACAAAAAATATAGACAAGTTAAGCTGCAAAATAACCTGGTGTGCATATATTGATTTCATTCAACTTACATCTGGTATAGGATATTGTGTTGGTTGAGGAGCACTATCTCTATTGAAGTCAATCATTGTTCCACATTTAGGAATATCATCCACCCAAACTCCTTCTTGTAATTGGCCTTTAGTTAAAAAGAAATATTTCCCTTTTCCATTCTTTTTGTTATTCTTCCAGGATCCTTCATAACGATTTTCATTGGCTGAAAGATGAAAATTTCATCATGGTACAGTTGTTAATCATGATTTCATAATAAGGCACTCTTCATGCACTGAAGTAGAAGTCTTAATTTGACTACAGTGTCGTTAGGGAAAGATGGACTTTATCATGATGAAACTAAATGAAATTGTGTTATAAGTTTGTTCAAATGTAAATATTCATTTGGATTGTGGTAATGTAATGAATTGAAAGTGAAAGTATGCACCCATTTCTATGGTATATGTTTATTCTAATCTATTCATAATGAAGATTTGGAATAGAAATGAATTTTGAATTTGAAAAATCAGACTTTAAAGTTAAAAAAATTGAGGTGTGTATGTGGTTTTGCAATACATAAAAAATACATGAAATATCTTTGCTCAACCAGGTCCTATTCAAAACATTACAACCAGCAGTCTAATTGTTACAGTGATTATGTCTTGGATCAGACCCAGGTGAGCAGAAATATCTTTGCTAGACTATTCATGCCTGTACACAACTTGTACAAATTATTCTTACTTTACTTTCTACCGTAGAGTTATCATTTTGCAGAGTACAGTACATTGTGAATTCAAAAATTGACTGAGACACTTTTTAGCAAATAAAGTCATGTCATGTCACAATTCAAAACTCTTACTAAATAAAACCTACTATATCTGATCATCCCTTCTCCATTTCTTTCATCATCAAACCATTCTCCTTCATATATAGTTCCATCGGCGTAATACATTCTACCCCAGCCACATCTCTTATCTGCATACCATTCTCCCTCGTAATAATCATTAGAGGAATAAAATCGTGTACCATAGCCCTGACAGAGAAGAAGGGAAATTACATATAAAATAAAGTTCGTAAATTTTAAATAAGGCAACTATTAAAGTCTTAAACCTTTTGATCTTGGATGACGTGCAGCTCAATGAAGTAAAAGAATAAAGAGAATGAAACATTTACACAAATATACCAGTAATCTAATTGTTCAAATTAAATGATTAAAATTGCAAGACCCATACATGTCTCTTATCATTTTTCCAGCCACCAGAATATTCTTTCTTATAACTGCCTTTTCCATCAGGTAAACTGTAAGTTCCAAATCCACTCCTTTGACCTTTCTTCCAATCTCCATCATAAATAGCACCATTTGATTTCCACTTGTATGTTCCTTTACCTGTTGACAAATGATAACTTAATGTTTAAGGCGATTACTCCAATATAACAAGGCTACTGTACCCTTATCTTTGAAACTCATATTACAGAACATTACTTCCATATTAATGTCGAAAAACTTCAAATCTGACAAAATAATGATTGTCCGCTGCAGATACCGGGAAATTATATTCCAGATAGAAAAAAACTTATCTAGTTGGATACAAATCCATTCAAACACTGACGTACATTCATAATTGTAATCATAAAAAATTGGAATATGGTAATTTGTAAGGAAGTGGAATTTTTTTTAAAGTGTGAATATAATAATTTTCATCTCACCGATTTGAATTTTTTTGTTGAGAATACCTTGATGACTGGCTTGTCAATTATCTAGAAACTTTTCAAAGATAGCCTATTACAAAAGAGCTTTTGACTACTACTGGAATAGTTGATTTTGACCTTTATTTTTAAAATCAACTATTCTATAGCACAGAGATCAGGATAGCCAATGAAACAATATATCAATTGTATGTTTTTATTTATGCACATCCGAAAAATTAAAGGGACCCAGGCTGGATTTTTAGGGGTCGTTTTGGGCCTTTGTTACATTTAAACAGTCCTCAGAAATATTCAAGCTCTGAGAAAATCGCAAAATACCTTGAAATATGCCTCAAACAAAAAATTTCACTTTTCATTTTTTTCCGTGCTGTACGCGGCTGGTCTCCAGTCAGTCTGACAATTGTGTGTCCTGTTGACAAAGTCTACAATTGAAAAATGCGTTGTAGTCTGTTTATATAGATGACCGCTATTGCACGACGGGAAGGATAACTCTTTATCAAGACGAACTGTTTTCCAATATGGCGGGACGTTCGTAATTTCTTAAGTCATTATGATTTTTCAAACATTGATAATTATGGATACACATGGATTTGAAGGCTCATATTTCAAAGGTAAGCTCTGTAGACTATTTCTATGGTGGCCTACCGCTTTCATTCAAGTATTAAGTAATACTTTAAAAGTTTACGAAAAAAAGTTTGTTAAAAAACATTTAAATGTAATTCTAAATGAAATTTTATTCATAAAAAAAGATAAAAATAAAAATAAATCTAAATCAAAATGAAAGTAACTTAAAAATAAATCAAAAACGAATTTCCCCCGAAAACAAATGAAAAACAAACCTTAATTTAGATCAAAATAGAAATGCAATTAAAATGAATTCTTAAAAAAATGGAAATTAAAAAAAAAAAAATTAAATTTAAAACGAAAGTAAATAGAAAGCAAAGTTAAAAAAGTGTAGAGCCTACAGCTATCATAGTATACCACAATGCATTGCACTCAGGTCGATTTATCTTCTTTAGATGGGCGATTTGTCTATAAGGGATACTACTCTTTGTTTTATTTACATAATATATGGACTCGGACCACTAAAACATTTTATGCTAATGATTGTATACGAATTGAGTCCGTTCTATTTTTAGAAATCCTCTTTCTCCCTTCCTTTGGGGGTGTTTGCATGCCCATTTTGGACTAATTTTTGGTCTAGATTTGAAATTTGATGTCTGAAATTGCATTTTCTTTCAGAATTTCTGAGATAATGAGAAATTTAATTGGCGGAAGGTTATTTCTAAAAATAGTGGTTTTGTGTGCAGTGACAGTCAAGCGGATGTTGATAAAATGTAGTGGTTTACTTTCATTTTGTTTAGTTCAAAATTTTCATGGTCATGCTATATTGGATTTTTGTACAGAAACCAAGTATTGGCCTGGCTTTCATGTGGCATATAAGAAAGTTTTCAACAAGATTTCTGGAAAAAGTTCTAGAAGGTTGAATTTTGTGATTTAACATGGAAATAGATGGCAAATGAATTAGCGGACTAAGTCCGTATACGGACTCAGTCCGCCACTTTATTTGCCATCTGTTTCAATGTTAAATCACGAAATTCAACCTTCCATAACTTCAACATCCGCTTGACTGTCACTGCACACACAACCACTATTTTTAGAAATAACCTTCCGCCAATTAAATTTCTCATTATCTCAGAAATTCTGAAAGAAAATGCAATTTCAGACATCAAATTTCAAATCTAGACTAAAAATTAGTCCAAAATGGGCATGCAAACACCCCCAAAGGCCAGGCCAATACTTGGTTTCTGTACAAAAATCCAATATAGCATGACCATGAAAATTTTGAACTAAACAAAATGAAAGTAAACCACTACATTTTATCAACATCCGCTTGACTGTCACTGCACACAAAACCACTATTTTTAGAAATAACCTTCCGCCAATTAAATTTCTCATTATCTCAGAAATTCTGAAAGAAAATGCAATTTCAGACATCAAATTTCAAATCTAGACCAAAAATTAGTCAAAAATGGGCATGCAAAAACCCCCAAAGGAAGGGAGAAAGAGGATTTCTAAAAATAGAACGAACTAAATTCGAGGATTTCTAAAAATAGAACGAACTAAATTCGTATACAATTATTAGCATAAAATGTTTTACTGGTCTGAGTCCATACGAATCAATCATTAGCATAAAATGTTTTACTGGTCTGAGTCCATACGAATTTAGAATTTAATTGGCGGAAAGTTATTTCTTGTTCAATTGATTTGTAGTTAGGGCCTTGATGTTGGTAGTTTTCATTTTGTGCTTCCTGTTATTCTTTATATGTTCTGAAACTGCAGACATTTGGGTAGGAGCTAGGGATAGATGTTCTTGTATTCTTAGGTTTAGTGATAAAGATGGGAGCATCCTCGTTGAAACGTCGCAAATTATTTAATAAAGTAGTTGTTATCCATATAAATGTGTCCTGATATAGATCAAAAGGTAATCAGTAAGTGCGATGACAATAACTGCACGATTTTCCAATCCAACAGGGTCTATTTCAGACATTGCAGCATAAGCTAAATCTCAGGGCACCCTTAATTGATGTTTTAGCCTTATTTATTTGTACATAGCCCTATAACAAAGCAGAGCCCCTGGTACATTTGCTTCATCAGCAACAGCATCATTAACCGATTCAATCGATACAGTCAAATCAGTGTAATAACAATATTTTCGTTATTGGGATAACACTTACTTGGCATAGCATAATTAGTGCTGAAAATTGGCTGAGACCCGAACGGGTTTTGAACCAGCGATCTCAGAGTCAGGCACCTAAAGTAATCGCCAGCAATGTCAACCGTCTAGACCACTCGGCCAACTGACCTGTTCGGGTCTCAGCCAATTTTCAGCACTAGAATCTTGTGCTATACCAAGTAAGTGTCATCCCAATAACGAAAATATTGTTGCAACACAACTTTCTAAATAACATCGTATCATCTCAAATCAGTGTAATATCTCAACTGATAATTTATCTTGAGGCCAAATATCTTTCTGTCATCAATTTACAATTTTAGCAAAAAAGGCTCCTATTAGTTTTGGGCCACTATTTGAATTCCATATTTTCAGCTAAAGCAGTTTTCCACTACAGCTATTTAGCAGTCATATATGGACAAATCGTCCATCCCAAGAAGATAAATCGACCTGAGTGCAATGCATTGTGGTATACTATGATAGCTATAGGCTCTACACTTTTTTTAACTTTGCTTTCTCTTTACTTTTGTTTTCATTTAATTTTTTTTTTTTTTTTCATTTCCATTTTATTTTATGAATTCATTTTAATTGTATTTTTATTTTGATCTTAGTTTAGTTTTGTTTTCGGGGGAAATTCGTTTAATTTATTTTTAAGTTACTTTCATTTTGATTCAGAATTATTTTTACTTTTATCTTTTTTTATGAATAAAATTTCATTTAGAATTACATTTAAATGTTTTTAACATACTTTTTTTCGTAAACTTTTAAAGTATTACTTAATTCTTTGAATGATAGCGGTAGGCCACCATACTATTTCTGATTAGCTAACCAAAAGATTTCATGTGTTTGAGGCTGTCGGATGATTGTCCGAAACAAATAAAGACTGGAGCCTGTTTCACAAAAACCTAATTTAGGATGATTTTAGTGTTCTAATGGTCAGATTGGTCAATCACTAAAATTGAGTTTTTATTAACCAATCAGGTTACTGTATTTCTTAAAATCTTGATTGTATCTTTGTTAAAATTTTGTGAAACAGGTCCCAGGTCCACTTTAAGTAGGCCTACCGATTTTAGCTAACAGCCTGTTTAAAACAGGCTTATCACACAGAATAACAATAAACTACACAATAAGTATTCAAATGTGTATCAGGGTTAGGTTAATTTAATTTAACATTAAACCCTGATACATAAACACTTGAAGTGGTAACCAATACCTATCAACTTACCTTCCCGTTTATTCTCTTCCCATTCTCCGGTAAATTCATCTCCATTCACAGAATAAACCGTGTGACGAACTCCACGTTTCTTAGCTTTAAAATCAGCCTCTTTCCATGGGGCGGGTTTACTGCTGAGATTTTTTAGATGAGGCATGGTAAATTATATATAACATTAATGATACGATGGTAAAAATAAACGCGTCACAATTGTCAAAAAAGTGCTACAAAATGTTCATTGTTTGTTTATAAAATGCAAGACTTTATTTTTACGGTAAACTGCGCATGTACGGCGTTCTATTGCTATGGTTTCAATATCCGGTTTACAAAAAAAAACCCGAACAAGCGATATTCAGTAAAAAGTAACCAAAAAACGAAACTTTTTCCATGAAATCTATGAATGGGACTTTCAACCGAACATCAAATAACAAGAAAACGAAGCTTTTTTTTCTGAATAAAATAATTGCATATATAAAACACAATACCAATGCACAAATGGCGGCTGTGGCTGTGATCGTTGTCTGAAGGTCCAAATATCGTGGGTAGCAAACTCGACCCCAGCAACCCTCACAACAAATCTTTTTCTTCTTACGAGAGCCATTTAAAAAAAAAAATATGCTTTCCCGTTCATTTCCATGACATATCTAGCCACAAGTATCTTAATTTATTTATTCTCTTTTATTCCTCGAAAATTGAAGATTACATATGAAATATAAATTAAATGGAACAAAAACAGTACAATATATTTAAATAGAGATAAATAAAAAACTAAAGGAATAATTATGAATAGAATGGGAATTCATTTGATGGCAGAAATTTAGTTTAGGTTATGTTGATTTAAATCCTTAAAGATGCAATACATATATTTTAATACCAATTTTCTGACTAGAATAAGTTCATAATTTGTTAGGATTGTGGGAGTGAATTTAAAAAGAAATTTGTGCTAGACAGATAATTACTTGATTGTACAATTCATATGAGATGATATAAATACTGCTCTTCTGCTAGTCTTTGTAGCACTATAGAAGAATACATTAAACCACATTTTTCTACACAAAATATCAGCCCCGCTTTTTCTATTCCATTCAACATAAAATATCTTAAAGAGAAGCTGACATGGATTTTAATATCGCTTATAAGACATATTTTTAATTAGTAATGACTATCTTATATCATTATCCAAATTTATTAAGTGGTGATACAGGTTAATACCCCCAAAAAACACTTTTTCTGTCGCCCCCGCAGCGTGCGGTTATCAGTCGGTTGTAAAAATAATTTACTGTGCACACAAGGCTTTATAGAAAGACCAGGGTGACTATTATACATAATATAATGCGACCCACACCACAAACTGGGTCAAAATGTCAACTTACATACAATCAGGATATAAAAGGTAACATAAAAATATATGGCATTTTGGTATGGCGTTTATATACAAAAATAAACTGTATCGTTTAGTGAGCCAAATCAGGTCCTTAGACTTTCTTCAGACGGCGATTACTTCGAGCAAATAATTGTAAAAAGGATTCAATGTCAATAGCCTGAGTGCGATTTTGGGCGAAAGCCAATAGAATGAAATTTCCTTTTCGACAGTGCATCATGGAGTCACGGTGATGAGTTAAAATCCGTTTCAGTGCCGAAAATAATGACGCGCATACGACCGTAAAGCTCCGAAAACAACTGCGCCTGCATAGAGTTATATATAGCTGGAAAAGCCCTCCTCATTTGGAAAGGCCTTGCACATACATCAGCGACTTCATGTTCCCTGGGACCCGGCAATCCATTGAGCAGTTAGACTAAACGAATT
This sequence comes from Nipponacmea schrenckii, assembly GCA_030562195.1. Classification (NCBI taxonomy): domain Eukaryota; kingdom Metazoa; phylum Mollusca; class Gastropoda; family Lottiidae; genus Nipponacmea; species Nipponacmea schrenckii. The sequence continues at coordinate 5,730,653 of CM060201.1, forward strand.
TAGAGTTCACCTCTGCTCTCCAAAACTAAAAAGCCGAACATGGTCAGTGCAATCAGCGGATGTTGCATTTGAAAGAATTGCCGTACTTTTCGAAATACCGTGACTTAGACCTACTTTCGCCATTTTGGGGGGTTGGAAGCTCAATCGTGGTTGCATTAAAAACTGTTCTTTTAACAGCATATGATTTCGTTGTCATTACATTAGGCTAACCCTCCATAATTGAGGACATTGAAGCCTAATGCAATGACAACGAAATCCTGTTCTTGGTTGAACAATCTTTACTTATTTATATTAACATAATCGTAACGTTTACACAGGCCTACTGTAAGATTTGCTGAAAATAAGTTTAAAAATCCCTTTATTAATGGCTCTAAACTAATACAGAGGTATTCATCTTTAGTAATGTATGAATATTTAATAATATAACAAAAAACTTATGCGATTACAAGAACTGTCTCTTGAAAAATCCTAACCGTTATAAAGGTCATGAAAACGTAATAGTTGTTTTCAGGGAGATCTATCTCGGAAAACGTACGCTACTCCGTTAACCGATCTCGAGGCCTCAACTAGATTATGGGCGGCCGAAGGTCCAAAAGTCTAAAACATTTTTTACTTGTGCTAAAGGCAATTCTTTAGAGCTGAATACAAGTCAACTTGTCAAATTGTAGGCTATGCTTACTTTTATAAATCATCGTTAGGTGACCAGTAGGTCACCTGATTCAACATAGCAACATAGAAATTTCCAGGAATCTAATAACTCCCTACATCCGTTCAAGCTGATAGATCACGGCATCGTCATACGATACATCGACCTCGCCGCTAATGTTATTTATCAAGTTAGATACTTTAGTATTTGAGAATTCGGCAATATCTGCCAAGTTTACGGCCATTTTGTAGCGATATTTCTAGTTGAGTTATATGTTGTACATTAAGACCAATTAATGCTGTATACAAGAATGAAACCGTCTCTGTAAATGTGCATGTCTGTCTAGTGAACGATGATTTCGCATACTTTGGAAGACCATGACCATCTAAATTCATAATTCTGTCCGCTATTTTTAGATATGTTTGATTTTTCAACATTTGATATGAAATTTCGGCATTTTTAGACTTCAATGAACATTTTTTTCTATTAATATCGACATGTGTACTCCCAAATGGACATTTGTACCGCGAAATCAGTAACTTATCGGATTTAACAAATTTTGAAAAACAAATCTTGAAAAACAAATCGGGAATAACAAATCTCCAAAAAACATTTCTTCAAATGCAGGTTCAGAAAATTAGTATTTGTCATTTGAGCTCCAGCCTCCTGACTATAAGTTTTGAAACCGAAAGTAGAAGACGCGTAAGCATATAGACATCTTTCTATAAAGACAAAGGAGTGTCTATCTGCCACTCGTGGTAATTTTAGCAAGGTCGCTAAAGGTTTCATTGTAATAATAAGTAGCATGTTTGTTAGACCGAATCATCTAGTCTCTCACTGCCTTCAGCAGAGAGACAGAAGACCAAAGTATGAAAATATCGTGAAATAGCGCAACCAACGAGTCTTTCCTTGCCGTCCAAATTGTGCACTGAGCTATATAGTTATTTATAGGATATCTATGAAATTGCGTTTTCTGACGTCACATGCTATTTATGACGTCGAAGTTTATCAACGAATGACAATATTTTGCGTATTCATTGTATTAATTACGAATAGCCCTAGTCTGCGCTCTCATTCAAGGCCATGCCTTATTCATATTACATTACAACGTATTTTAGAGACAGACGACCAAGCCCATTGAGAGCAAGAAAATTTTTTAATACCTCTTTTAGACCTTCGAAAACAGTAAATTTTGTAAAGTAAAAGATAATTGTAGGATAAATGCACCTTTCAACAAAATGACATTATGTACTTGTGTGCAAATTCGATAAATGTTCTTCAGGCGGCTATTTTACACAATCCAAGTCGCCATCTTTATCAAATAAACATTAAAATCACGTGATCTTAATCATTTATTTTGAGACAAGTCTTTTGATTGGCTGAAAGTTTCAATAGTGACAGTAAGTCTTATTTAAAATGGCCACCATTTTATAAATATCTCCACGCTTCAATATTTCAAGATAGATTAGAACCAACAATCAGTGGTTTATTCTGTCAAATAGGGGGGTGGTATGTAGCTGACCTATAAACATACAGGAAAATTATAACTTTTTGATAAAAAAAAAAGGCAAGGAAGACGAATATTTCAACGCAACCAAATTGGTTGCGCTATTTCACGATATTTTCATACTTTGGTCTTCTGTCTCTCTGTTGAAGGCAGTATGTTTTGGCCGCTGTACCATATGGCCAAAGACCCGCCTGAAACATTCCTGCCTAACGTCTACGGCCATACCACGTTGAAAACACCAGTTCTCGTCCGATCACTGAAGTTAAGCAACGTCGGGCTCGGTTAGTACTTGGATGGGTGACCGCCTGGGAACACCGAGTGCTGTAGACGCCCTTTTGCACCTATTTTCACGCTTGGATTTGCATTTCCACTTTTGGAAGGCCGAGTCTCGATCGCGTGGCGGTCATTTTGGCCAGTTCCTGGTCTGGACAAAATGTTTTGGCCGAAATTAATATTTACACGCTGTACCATATGGACAAAGACCCGCCTGAAACATTCCTGTCCAAAGTCTACGGCCATACCACGTTGAAAACACCAGTTCTCGTCCGATCACTGAAGTTAAGCAACGTCGGGCTCGGTTAGTACTTGGATGGGTGACCGCCTGGGAACACCGAGTGCTGTAGACGCCCTTTTGCACCTATTTTCACTCTTGGATTTCCATTTTCACTTTTGGAACGTCGAGTCTCGATCGCGTGGCGGCCATTTTGGCCAGTTCCTTGTCTGGACAAAATGTTTTGGCCGAATTAATATTTACACGCTGTACCATATGGACAAAGACCCGCCTGAAACATTCCTGTCTAACGTCTACGGCCATACCACGTTGAAAACACCAGTTCTCGTCCGATCACTGAAGTTAAGCAACGTCGGGCTCGGTTAGTACTTGGATGGGTGACCGCCTGGGAACACCGAGTGCTGTAGACGCCCTTTTGCACCTATTTTCACGCTTGGATTTGCATTTTCACTTTTGGAAGGCTGAGTCTCGATCGCGTGGCGGCCATTTTTGCCAGTTCCTGGTCTGGACAAAATGTTTTGGCCGAAATTAATATTTAAACGCTGTACCATATGGCCAAAGACCCGTCTGAAACATTCCTGTCTAACGTCTACGGCCATACCACGTTGAAAACACCAGTTCTCGTCCGATCACTGAAGTTAAGCAACGTCGGGCTCGGTTAGTACTTGGATGGGTGACCGCCTGGGAACACCGAGTGCTGTAGACTCCCTTTTGCACCTATTTTCACGCTTGGATTTGTCCAAGATCTTATCAATATAAATGATAACACCAAATTTTATTCAAAATAAAATGAAATTTTTTATCTCTATCGCGATCACAAGTCAATTTTGACAAATTTTGACTAAGTCAAGTGCAATAACTCAAAAACCGTTCATCGAAAAAATCGCCTATTTCAAACCTGTCCGAGATCTCATCAATGTAAATGATCACAGCAAGTTTCATTCAAATCCGATGAAAACTGTAGTCTCTTTCGCGTTCACAAGCAATTGTGGACGGAGGGATTGGGGTGACGACAATATACGACCAAATGTTGTTGTCAAAACTGAAACAAGAGGTAAAGAGGCCTAATGATACTATTAGAGAATCTTGTCCAAGAAAATCAAAAGTGAAAATTTGATGAAATTTTTGGATACAACCACTTTTTAAATTGGATACAGTTTCAATTGCAGATCAAAATAAGAAAAGCTGGTTATCATCTGACAAAAATACTGGAAATACAATTTTGACGATAATCATCCTATGGACTTTTTCTAAACTTTTGTTTTAAATTGTTTTTACGTTTGTATTGAGGCAATTGAATAATATTTTGTATCTGAATTTGTAATCTTTTCTTGTATCATCCCTGGGATTTAGCCTTATTAAGATAAGTTATGGTCAAATTTCTACAACATCGCCTTCAACTTAGAAATTGATTTATTGAAACATTTCCATTGCTTTGACATATTTTCATTCTTATAAATCCTTAATAACCCTTATCAACACAACAGTTGTATTATCAAGATAAAGTATTAGTATTAAATCCGTGTTTTATTCAGTCTAACTGGGTATTTGAGGCCAAATTACGCGTTCAATTAATATTAAGTTTCTGCCATTCACTCATGTGATTAGATCATATCACTCTTGCAATACAATCCAGAAACGCAGTATCTGCATGATATATTTCTGAACTGATTAAAAATTAGAAAATAATTATTGTTTCAACGCATTCCTTATATTCTATTATAGCTAATTCACTAAAATGATTAAATTGATATAAAAATTGTAAGTAGAGGAAGCAGCCAAACTTTAAAGACGATTTTCTCAATTCGCCATTTTTGTAGATACTGCTCTTTTGATTTGTAGGGAAGTATATACCACATGTTTTTTACTTTCTGTAGGCCAGAAAGGATATTGGTTGCAGGCCACTGAGTACTAGCCTTACATTTCTCCGTTTCTTTATTTAGATACTGTGTCCAAACAATCATGTTTAACCCTTTGAAAAAATTTAAAAAATAAAATCGAAATCAAAACTTCTGTGGGCCGAATGGAATCTTTTCGATAGGGCCGGTCGTATCTGGCCAGCAGGCCGGAATTTGGGAACCCCGGCTCTAGAAGGTACAATTCTTGGCGGATTTTGACGATACTCTTTTTTATTTTGCAGAACGGAACACAGAAAACAGATTTATACCTCTAATCTGATTTTTGTGGAACAAGATCATAATCTCCGTTACTCTTAATTTAACAAGTCTACTCATCTTGTAACAAATTTCTGCAATTCAAATTCCCTTTTCTGTCACTTGACATCAAACACTCGCATAAAACATGCCGTGACTAAAGTCTACTCTTAGGGCCTCGACCCACTTTTGGCTGTCACACCAACGAGATTTGCAACCGACTGCGTAACCCGACTAGTCTAGGGAAGAAAACAATGGGCCGCTTTCGTTAATCATTTGCATTTGCATTATAGTCGGCCTATATTGTATTGTTTGCGCTTGTTCGCTTCTTTGTAGTCGGATCTAGTAACACTATTTGGTGATGTTCATACACAGGGACTCTTAACAAGAGCCTTAGAGTTATTTAATTCAGAGAAAAAAATATTATGGCATGCCAAATTTAATAAGGCCCGGTCAATTCGATATGATATATCAGCATCACATTGCGTCCTTGAGGTATTAACTGACCATGACCTTCGAAATCCTTTCATTTTATAGTTTATTTATATTTAGTTTTAGCCATCATTTACTGGAATATTTTTATGGATTAAACAGTAATTATGATTAAAATGCATGCCTGAAAAAGTTTGTATTCCAAAATACTCATTTCAAATGAAGAGTAATGTCAGGTATATAAGAACGACAAGCATACCCTGTCTGCAGCTCAACGTGCAGCATCAACGAACTGGATTCTTATATTACAGACTCACGAGTATTGGGCCATTCCAATTACAGCATAAGTTGAGAGCTCTAATTACCTTCCTACTTAACAGCCTGTTTGAAATATACACTTGTATAACTAATAGGATGTGTGACTAATGGGAGTATACCCTCTATACTAACACTATAGGTGTTGTAGTGAGGGATATCATTCTGGCAGCTATTATTTTGAGAGTAGGCGTATTGATTTAGCTGGGACTCATACAACACTGAATGACAGTAGTATAGTTTCCATGTAATAAAATGATTAACCAGTGGAGGCTCCAGCAAGTCAACCTCCACCAAGCCGCAACTTTGGGGTTCCAAACGCTGATGTTCTGTAGAAGCACTATGGGCGCATGTCTTTCTCTATCAACAAGGCTACAATTTTACAAAAATAAGATTGATTTTTGTGCATTCTGTCGCGGAATAACATGGACTAAAATCTGTTCATCAAGCTGATATTCATATTATAGTAACAGTAAGCCATGGAATGCCAAAACGTAAAGAATTCAACATACACCTAGAAGTGTCAATTTTCAAGAAATTTATACTATATACCAAGATAGTCAATCTACACTAAGGAGTTTACATTTTATTGCAAGAAATTAATATCAAGTAGGGACCAAGAATATAAATTATGTTCAAAAATCATAAAATTATATAGGGCCTACAACCTGTATTATTTCAATTCCCCTCAAAAATTATTCCTAACCCGAAATTTGTTGCCCTTGTATATATAGGCCTAGTTAAATTTGTCCTTGGTGTGATAAAAATTCAAATTGTTGTAGTAGGATAACTAGTAGAAACTGATATGGTTTTAAGATTGTTGGCAGTGCGCCAGATATTTCAGACCATGATTAGATGTTAAATGTATTTCAAGACGTCAATGTCTAACCGGAAATATCGTAGCGGAAAACTCCTTAATTTCGGAAATCGGCCATTAAAAGCTTATTTTTTATTCGATTACCGACTAAATGTATTGTGTAATTTTGAAAGAATTACGGTTTCGGAATTTGAACTCCTTTTTGTACAGAATTTTAGTCATATTTCAAACTTCCTTTTTTTACACTCACATTATAATGTGATCGTATATTGTCGTCCCCCCTGTCCGTCCGTCCGTCCACAAACTACAGTTTTTGTCGGATTTGAATGAAACTTGCTGTTATCATTAATATTGATACGATCTCGGACAAGCTCGAGATTGACGATTTTTCGAAGAATGGTTTTTGAGTTATTGCACTTGGCTTAGTAAAATCGCGTCAAAATTGGCTTGTGAAAGCGAAAGAGACTACAGTTTTAATCGGATTTGAATTAAACTTGCTGTGATCATTTGTATTGATGAGATCTTGGACAAGTTCGAAATTGACGATTTTTCGATGAACGGTTTTTGAGTTATTGCACTTGACTTTGAAATTGGCTTGTGATTGCAATAAGACAATACAGTTTTCATCTGAATGAAATTTGGTGTGAACATTTATATTGATGAGAACTTGGATTAGACCTTAAATAATGTTGGGTAAGAGTTTCTGCTGCGTTAAAACAGAAAATATATTTTAAAGTGGGCGTATCTTGCTAGGCAACCACTTGTTTTTTTTTTGCACTATCCCGAATAGACTCACCTCTGATGCAGGAGATCAAACCTAATTTTCAAAATTTTCTCGGGGTGCGGATTAAGCGTAGTTTGGAAATAAAATATCCATATCTGCAATTTTTTCATTTGTTTCCTAGAGTCTTGGTCACATTCACTGGTAATCATGTTCATAAAGCAACGTTTTGACATAAATATGAACCATGTATATTCCAAACGTTGCTTTAGGAACATGACTGATAATAAACAATTATATTAGCTATGTATTGTATCTTCATCTGTTTGAAATTTTTCTGCAAAGAGAGCATAATTGTTTAAAATTTGTTTTAGCATACAATTTCGTAGTTTCGTATGATGGATTATGTCAGTATAGTAGAATGGTAAGGAGTGGTCGATTTGACAAAAAGGTCAGTGAAATATTCGTACCCTTGACCCAGACGCTTACTCTCACTGGGTGGTATATAGACGACATGTATGAAACAAAATCAAACTAAATTAATTTTTCAAGAAATAATGTTCTTCATAAATTTAGTTGAAGTGCCGATGTGTCTAATGAAATGCCGACATTTTGAGTGCCGAAATGACCTGATTCCAAAAATAGCTTTTGTTTGGCTCCTGATGCCCTCTCGTACACAGTGATACATTGTTTCATACAATAAAACTACAGAAGTATAGAGCCCTCTGAATTGGTATAGTGGGTTGTTTTAATAGTTTGTTGAGGTTGTTGTAGTAGATCGAGTGTATTATCGATTGAAATATTTTGTGAAGAGAAAACAAAATCGGGTCAAAGAAGGAAACCTCAAGACGAAGCTGTGAAAGAAAAGATGCCATGTAGACGATTACTATTCTGTTTCGGTGAGTTTGTTACAATGTACCACCACTACTACTGATACACATAGTGATACAGGGGATGTCATAGTGTATAGAAAATGATTTCGTTATTTATTTAACTGATCAAAAATGTAACATTCTTCTGTGAGCTTTGCATTTAATTTTGTCTCCCATTTCTTAAACATTCAAACGAATTATTTCATTTTTCTATTTGTCTTTTGTCAGTAGAAACAAAAAGGTTCAGGGATTTTATATTTGAAGTAGAACTTGAAATCCTGTTGAAAAATAATAGTCTATATTGTCCAGTAGTCACAGTAGTGGTCTACATTTTCATCAACCCAAATCATGCAAGACTCTAGTATTTTGTAGTTGATATTGTTGTAAAGGTTAAAGATCAGGGTAAATGATCACACCAAGGGTTCAATTTAGATAAAACTTTATTACAGTATCAAGAAAAACCCTGAAAGTACAAAATAATAGTATTAAAATTCTTATTTACTCGTAGAATATTAAAATATCAAAATCATATCTATATACATTATGCCATCATATGAGATATATGAAACTAACTACGCTATGCATATGAACTACAAATAAACTTTAAATTATACAAGTGAAAGACAATATAAAACCTACCCTATAAAGGGGTTTTAAACTAATCTAGGCATGACCAAATAATATATTAAAAGAATTGTAAAGATATATATATATATATAATGTGAGGGGAATGAAATGTAATGTAATTCAATGTATTTCATAGAATTTAAATGTAATATACTGTTTGGAAACTGGATTATAAACTAAATTACAAGTTGGCCGACCCCAGGTAACAAAAGTAAAGAAAAAACAGAAACTATAATAAAAGACATACCTTATATTAGAATTATCAAGTCATCCAAAATATATTAATATATTATTATATATAAATACAGTAGCCTATACAATAAAAGCCACAATTTCAAGATTATTGAAGAAGATTCAATATGCAATTTACCATCTTAACCTGTCTAGACAGTAGCAAATAAACTGACTGAATGACAACAAACCAATTAAGAGAACTCAGGTAAAGAAATAGAAACTCAGGTGATTAAAGGTCAGAAATAGAGAGATACAGGCATTTGTCAGTGAGGTGCGACCAAACAACTAAATATATTAAAAACAATGTAATTATACCCTTTTACAATATTTAAATTCAGACAAAAGTAGATGTTCTTAGAGGGATAGCCCATGCAAGGTTTCCTAAAATATTTATTATTTTCAATATCATGGCGAAAAGTATGTGTGCTTGAGTATAATTTTAATTTTGTTAGATTTGTTACAAATAAAGAAATCCATATAAATTTCTTCAGACCCAATCACATTCCATTTCTTCTTCATTTCTATGAGCCAAATCTTATTTTGTCATTTATTGATATTTGAACACAAAAGTGTATTAAGTCAACTTATCTAGACATGTCAACAGTAACTTATCTAGACATTTCAACAGTTAACCATCTCTTTAACATTGAGTTGACTTGTCTAAAGCCACGGAGTTGACTCGCCTACAATATTAACATTGACTCATCTACATTGGTTTAGGTAATGAGCAAGCATTCAATAGCAGATCAGATATTATTGTGAAATAACATGTTCTGATGATTTGTAAAATTTGTCTCACAAGTCCCTAATTAATTCGTAATTAGCATAATTAAGAAGGATATGTTATGACCTTAAATGGTCATTCAAATCTTCCATTACACGTAAGGTTACATTAAAAATAGTATTTAGAAGTGGAATAATTTCTTTGAATTACCCAAGCTTTTATTCCCTGCAATTTGGTTTGATTATGTGGAATATTAATGAGAAACACTGGTTAATCAATTTCAGTAAGGTTGATTTGACCTTAAACAATGCGAAATTGATTCTTTAATGATCCAAATGCAGTTATCACACTGTCATATGATAATATAATATATACTGGTATATGATATAATTTAATGAAATGTGAGAACAACATTGACATGGAATGAATAAAATGAGTCAGACTTTCCTGCATCTAATGGTCGAGTGATGATAGGCAATGCCATGCAGTGTGCAATGGGGGAATTTCGTAAGGAAATCTTAGAAAAAAGCCTATTTTTTTGCAATTTCAACTGTTGAGGGATCTTTAAAATACACAGCCTGTAGGACACAGGGCATTGGTTTATTGTCACATCTCACGACGACACGATTTTTGCATCTTAGTCCTTCCAACCATCACTGACAAGGGAAAACCGTAGATCAAAAAACCCAAATCTCTGGTCCAGAATTTGATCTCTGCATTGGTCAAACCTTTAAGTTTTTAGGCAATAAAGGCCTTGTGTGCTACACAGAGAAACCTTGACAGTTGTAAATTGAAAAAAAGTCAACCATTATTCCATTCCATTAAAACAGGGTCGGTCATAATACACTATTTCATCTTTTATTTCATATTTATTATAATGTTTTATGTATTTAAATATGTATATCCAATGAGAACATGAATTCTTATTTTTTGACCCATACTGAGTCCATGAATAATAACTTTCTAAAATATATGAATGAAATGTAAATTTACCTAATCATTTTCCCAAACTTAGTCTGGTTTCAGATTTGTCTTCTCTGTAACTAACTAGTAAACTAATGAGCTAGTCATTAGTTTATTAATCCTGCTTAGGATTGGAATTTTTGTGAATAGTTAAGGATATAAAATGAGCACACAATAGGATACATCTCAAACTTTATTATAATATAGGAAGTAGAAACCCTGAAATTTCAAGCCAACAAAAATTAATAAAATGGTTTATTTTTCACCTGATCTAATTGCATTTACACACTTATTATTATGCTTTGATTTGTTTTTATACGCCCACATTATAATGTGGTCGTATATTGTCGACACCCCCGTCCGTCGGTCCGTCCGTCCACAATTGCTTGTGAACGCAATAGAGGTTATAGTTTTTGTCGGATTGAATGAAACTTGCTGTGATCATTTATATTGATGAGATCTTGGACAAGTTCGAAATTGTCAATTTTTTAATGAACAGTTTTTGAGTTATAGCACTTGACTTAGTAAGAACACGTCAAAATTGGCTTGTGAACACGATAGAGACAACAGTTTTCATCTGATTGGAATGAAATTTGGTGTGATCATTTAAGTTGATGTCATCTTGGTCAAGTTCGAAATTGACATTTCGATCCTACTGTTTTTGAGTTATTGCACATGACTAAGTCAAAACGCGGCTTGTGATTGCGATAGACAATACAGTTTCCATCTGATTTTAATGAAATTTGGTGTGAACATTTATATTGATGAGAACTTGGATTAGACCTAAATAATCTTAGAGTTTTTGCCTGTGTTAAAACAGAAAATATATTTTAAAGTGGGCGTATCTTGCTAGGCAACCACTTGTTTTTTTTTTTGTGTGTGAATCACCTGGTGTTTTTGATTTAATTTCTAATATTAATATCTGTATATGCTAGTAAATAAGACCATTTTTTTTGTAAACCATCTGGTACTTGTAATTTGATTTATGATTTAATATGCTTAGTGTATTATTTTTTTATTGATCAAGCTGTTAAGTATTTAAGTTTCTAATTAGTAGTATTCCATTAAAGGTTTAATAAATACCAAAGTATGATAGATAGCAGATATAATTTTCTAATTGGTGTTTGTTAATATTATTTCTATTTTATATTTGACAGGTAGTAATATGGCTCAGACAGTTATATTACCATGTTATTATAAGCAAGCCAAGACAACTTTTTTATTGATATTTATATTGGGTTCAGTTGTATTCTACATAATCAATTATGTAAGTTTCTGTGTTTATGTCATATTTCTATGATTTCAGATAAGCAAAGTTTGTTTTAATGTACCTCTTCTTCCCAACTTCCATAATTTTATTATACGCCCACATGGAAATGTGGACGTATATTGCCGTCGCCCCTGTCCGTCCGTCCGTCTGTCCACATTTGTTGTATCCATGATAGAGGCTACAGTTTTTATCCGATCTTAATGAAACTTGGTATACATGTATATATTGATGATATCTCGGTCAAGTTTAAAAATGGAAATTATCGCATGAGCGGTTTTTGAGTTATTGCACTTGACTTAGTAAAAACATGTCAAATTTAGGTTCATCCATCCCTTTGTCCGTACATCAGTCCGTCCCTCTGTCCGTCCTTCCCTCTGTCCATACATCAGTCCGTCCCTCTGTCCGTCCTTGATTTAGTAATTACCCATTAATTTCGGCTTGTTTGGATGTATATTACATTGCCCCTATCTCTATCAGTCTACACTTGACGTACCAAAAACCCATCAATTTCGGCTTGTAGCCATGATAGAAGCTTGACTAAGATCATTGCTGATTTGCTGTGGAGTTTCAATTCAAATATATACAAAATCAAAGTTGTCAATACATACAACTATTAGTTGATTACATTCTTGAATGAATTAACAAAATAATGTGTCATACCAACTGTTTCATTTACATTACATTGCTTGGCAAGCCCTGGTTATGTAGGATTCTGTTTTATTAAAGGTTTTTTAACTTCCTATTGTGTATCAGGGACATTGACAGCCTGATTATGCACCATTCCAATTTGTAATCAGAAATCTAAAGTATGGTTCATTCAATTTCGATAATACTATGTTTATTTTTCTATTTCAGACAAATTTTTACTTACTGTTTAAACCAAGAGATATTGCCTTTGAGCATGTTAATCTCAGTTTTGCCATCAAGAAGGTAAGATTCTATTTAAAGTTGTCTTCCCTTATTTTCATATATATATTTGTGTTTATCCTCCTTCACCCTCTCCCAAAACAAATCAGAACCAGATTGAGTGTGATACTGCCATAGATCAGTTCGCGGGAGAACTTTAAAACACAATACGATTGGTCAACACAAAACATATAATTTTTCAATAATATATATATATATATAAGTAACTAGGGTTGTCATCAATTCTTGGTAAAATGAAACACTTTTAATCCATTTTCGAGAGAACAAGTTGTTATTTAATCCATATTCAATTCATATATACATATATCTTAGCATGCTTTCAGCTTAATAGCTTCTTCAGAGATATACAATAATTTAACTTTCAACAATATATACATTTCAGAGGTAACTATTCAAAACAAACATAAAATACCATAGTTACTCACTTATTCATGGTGGTAAATAAAACCGTTGTGTTGAAATTAATATATGATTAGGATTATGAGATAATTGGTATAAATAACAATATAATATATAATATAATTACATGACAATACAATATAATTAAAAAAGAATTAAAACAAGAAAGAATTATACATTTAGTTCAGGTTTAAACTTTTTAATGAACCAAGATTCTTTTTGGCGTCTTAATTGTACATTGTTGGTAAATAATTGAAAGAATGGGAAGATTTTAAATTTAACATTTAGATGATGTGCGCATCTATTTAGATGTCTCGAGACTTCACATGGTGCCGTTTCTGGGTTTTGAGCATCTCTCCTGTGGTTATTTATACGGAGGTTCAAGGGTGTACCTGTTTCGCCAATGTATGTCTTACTGCAACTGTTACAAGTTAGTACATATATCAAATTTCGACTGTTACAGTCCATGTTACTATTAATTTTAAAATTAAAGTTAACATTTTTGAAGGTGAATGTACTTCCAATAATCATTTGATTACACAATTTGCAAGGAGATTTTCCACAGCAAGATGTAGAATATGCCGTATCATTATTACAATATTTATTTTAAATTAGGGGGTTGTCTTTTACTATTGATGAATTGTACTCCATCAAAACATTTACTAAGATTATTATTCGTGGATAATTGTTTTCGGTTTGTCTTTTTTTTTTTTGCAGTGCGTTCATCGAACGCACTGCTTTGTTTTCGAAATGACTATTTTTTTTTTTTTTTTTTTTTTTCGAATTTTACCCTCGCTTTTTCTCTAAGAAAGCAACTTGCTACAAACTACCTGTTGCTGTCTGCTATTCAAACTCCGAGACTACCATTTTTAAATGCAAAATGACGTCATTGAGGTCAACCGGAAACGAGCTGTGGGCAATAGCGCTAGTTTGGGTTTTTGCTGTTTATTTCCTTTAGTTTTCAACTGATTTTGACAGAACTTCTTTTGTTAGCTTCTTTAAACTGCTACCTACTTAACTGCAGTTTTAAACTGCTAATTTCATTACTTTTGTAGCTGACTTTTTTATTTTTAATTTTTGCGTTTTTTTCAACTTCTACAGTTTTATTCTCATCCACCTGAAAACTTACAGGTAGATAGACATTGTTAATGCGATCTAAAATAATTTTTTAAATTTTCGACATCACTTCCGGTTTTGAAGTTATTCTCTTGTAAATGTTAAAAACCTAACTTCCGGAATTCTTAAGATATTTCAAAAATTCGTTTTGCAACATGCTACAAATAGTCATACAAAAAACGAAGACGAAAAAATCCGGACCGGAAGCAAAAGATAAGACGCCATATTGAAATGTTAAACTTTTGTAAAATTAAAAATGGGGCCTCAGGTGATAAAGCGATTTTCATTATGTTTTCATATCTTATGACTAAAGTCGATTGCGCAATTATATTTGGGAGCCGATTTTTGAATTTTGATTTTGATGTTCTTTTATTTCCATTTTAATTTTTTTGGTAATGACCAAAATTTCAAAGGCCAATATTTCGTGACCTTGACCTTTAGTAACCTTGTGACCTGAACGAGAGTTATTGCCCTTGATGATATCTATTCATTGATATAGTCATATGTGTTGTCCGATGTCTACTTCCGGTTTTATAACCGATTGAAATTTGTGATTTTTATTTTTAAAGAGCTCTGTCACGTGAACTAATTTATAAATAACAAAAATTCATATTGAATCTTATTACAGTTTATCTGCTCTTTGTAATGATATATAAAACCACATATTTCCACCAAAAATGCGCTTTTTAGTATTTGAGAATTTTGTATTTCTTCTCTACTAACTGTGCGTAATTGCAGTGCGTTCATCGAACGCACTGCTTTGTTTTCGAAATGTCTTTTTTTTTTTTTTTTTTTTTCGAATTTTACCCTCGATTGTTTTCGTAGAAGGCAACTTGCCACAAACTACCTGTTGCTATTGCCTATTCAAACTGCGTGACTTGTATTTTATAAATGTAAAATGACGTCATTAAGAGCAACCGGAAACGAGCTGTGGGCAATGGCGGCTTTTTGATTATTGCTGTTTACTACCACTATTTATCATCTGATTTTGACAGAACTTCTTTTGCTAGCTTCTTTTAACTGCTAGCTACATAACTGCAGTTTCAAACTGCTTATTTCATTACTTTTGTAGCTGACTTTTTTTGTTTCAATTTTTGCGTTTTTTTCAACTTCTACAATTTTATTCCGATGCATCCGAAAACTTACAGGTATATAGACACTATTAATGCAATTAAAATCTATTTTTTAAATTTTCGAAATCACTTCCGGTTTTGAAGTTATTCGCTTTTAAAATTTAAAAATCAATTTCCGGAATTTTCAAGATATTTCAAAAATTCTTTTTGCAATATGCTAGAAATAGTCATACAAAAAAACGAAGATGAAAAAATCAGGACCGGAAGCAAATGATAAGCCGCCATATTGAAATGTCAAACTTTTGTAAATTTTAAAATTCAAATTCAGGGGATAAAGCGATTTTCGTTATTTTTACTTATCTAATGACTACTGTCGATTACGCAACTTTATTTGGGAGCCGATTTTTTAATTTGGATTTGTATTTTCTTTTATTTCCATTTTAATATTTTTGGTAATGTCAAAAACTTGAAAGGCCCATATTTTGTGACCTTGACCTTTGGTGACCGTGTGACCTGAACATGATTTATTCTCCTTGATGATATCTATCCACTGATATGTTCATTTGTGTTGTCCGATGATAACTTCCGGTTTTATAGCCGATTGAAATTTGCAATTTTTATTTTTAACGAGCTCTGTCACGTGAACTAATTTATAAATAAAAACTATTTAAATTGAATCTTATTAGGGTTTATCTGCTCTTTGTAATGATATATTAAACCAAATATTTCCACCAAAAATGCGCTTTTTAATATTTGGAAATTTTATATTTTCTTCTCTACTAACTGTGCGTAATTTTCTTTAAATCGAAATTGGGCCTCTGGAGATGCTTCGATTCGTGTAATTTTAATGTCTATAGAATGTTATATCGATTCCTGAATTATATTTGGAAACTGATTTTTGAATTTTTTTCGAAATGACTTTTTTTTTTTTTTTTTTTTTTTTTTTTTTTCGAATTTTACCTTCGATCGTTCTCTAAGAAGGCAACTAGCTACAAACTTCCTGTTGCTGTTTATTATTCAAACTTCGAGACTACCATCAGGTGAATGTAAAATGACGTCATTTAGGCCAACCGGAAATGAGCTGTGGACAATGGCGTTATTTTGGTTTTTGCTCGTTATTACCTCTATTTTCCAAATTATTTTTTACGAAACTTCTTTTGTTAGCTTCTTTAAACTGCTAGCTACTTAACTGCAGTTTAAAACTGCTAGCTTCATTACTTTTGTAGCTGACTTTTTTTTTATTTCAATTCTTGCTTTTTTTCAACTTCTACAATTTTATTCCCATCCACTTGAAAACTTATAGGTAGATAGAAACATTTAATGCGATCAAAAATCATTATTCAAATTTTCGACATCACTTCCGGTTTCGAAGTTATTCGCTTTTGAAAATTAAAAAATAATTTCCGGAATTCTCAAGATATTTCAAAAATTATTTTTGCAATATGCTAGAAATACTCATACAAAAAAACGAAGATGAAAAAATCCGGACCGGAATCAAACAATAAGCCGCCATATTGAAATGTCAAACTTTTGTAAAATTCAAAATGGGGCCTCAGGGGATAATGCGATTTTCGTTATTTTTTCATATCTAATGACTAGAGTCGATTGCGCAACTTTATTTGGAAGCGGATTTGCAATATGCTAGAAATAGTCATACAAAAAAACGAAGATGAAAAAATCAGGACCGGAAGCAAATGATAAGCCGCCATATTGAAATGTCAAACTTTTGTAAATTTTAAAATTCAAATTCAGGGGATAAAGCGATTTTCGTTATTTTTACTTATCTAATGACTACTGTCGATTACGCAACTTTATTTGGGAGCCGATTTTTTAATTTGGATTTGTATTTTCTTTTATTTCCATTTTAATATTTTTGGTAATGTCAAAAACTTGAAAGGCCCATATTTTGTGACCTTGACCTTTGGTGACCGTGTGACCTGAACATGATTTATTCTCCTTGATGATATCTATCCACTGATATGTTCATTTGTGTTGTCCGATGATAACTTCCGGTTTTATAGCCGATTGAAATTTGCAATTTTTATTTTTAACGAGCTCTGTCACGTGAACTAATTTATAAATAAAAACTATTTAAATTGAATCTTATTAGGGTTTATCTGCTCTTTGTAATGATATATTAAACCAAATATTTCCACCAAAAATGCGCTTTTTAATATTTGGAAATTTTATATTTTCTTCTCTACTAACTGTGCGTAATTTTCTTTAAATCGAAATTGGGCCTCTGGAGATGCTTCGATTCGTGTAATTTTAATGTCTATAGAATGTTATATCGATTCCTGAATTATATTTGGAAACTGATTTTTGAATTTTGATTTTGATTTTGATATTTTTACCGAAAGTAATATATAAAAACTTTGAATGGTCGTATATTGTAACCTTGACCTTTGGTGACCTTGTAAGCTGCACAAATGTGGTAGCTCTCGAAAAGATCTATCCATTGATATATTATTTTTTGATGTACGATGTATACTTTCCGTTTTATCACCATTTCAAAAATTGCAAATTTCATCGTTAAAAACTGTTTGTTGAATTATGCGTTTGGGCGATCTACATGACACTAGTTTCAGCGAACCAATTATGCTTTAAAATAAAACGACTTATACTCTGTAAAATAATGTTAGTGTTCTACAGATACTTTGTGGGGCAGTTTTAAAGCGTATATCAAAACTGCTACGCACTGCGTCAGAACCTCGCGAAGCCTGGGGATCTAGTTGTGGGACTTTGCTACCGCAAAGTCCCAGTTTGTTTTCGGTTTGTCAATTCTTTTTTTTTTTTGCAGTGCGTTCTTCGAACGCACTGCTTTGTTTTCGAAATGACTATTTTTTTTTTTTTTTTTTTTTTTTTTTTCGAATTTTACCTTCGATCGTTCTCTAAGAAGGCAACTAGCTACAAACTTCCTGTTGCTGTTTATTATTCAAACTGCGAGACTACCATCAGGTGAATGTAAAATGACGTCATTTAGGCCAACCGGAAATGAGCTGTGGACAATGGCGTTATTTTGGTTTTTGCTCGTTATTACCTCTATTTTCCAAATTATTTTTTACGAAACTTCTTTTGTTAGCTTCTTTAAACTGCTAGCTACTTAACTGCAGTTTAAAACTGCTAGCTTCATTACTTTTGTAGCTGACTTTTTTTTTATTTCAATTCTTGCTTTTTTTCAACTTCTACAATTTTATTCCCATCCACTTGAAAACTTATAGGTAGATAGAAACATTTAATGCGATCAAAAATCATTATTCAAATTTTCGACATCACTTCCGGTTTCGAAGTTATTCGCTTTTGAAAATTAAAAAATAATTTCCGGAATTCTCAAGATATTTCAAAAATTATTTTTGCAATATGCTAGAAATACTCATACAAAAAAACGAAGATGAAAAAATCCGGACCGGAATCAAACAATAAGCCGCCATATTGAAATGTCAAACTTTTGTAAAATTCAAAATGGGGCCTCAGGGGATAATGCGATTTTCGTTATTTTTTCATATCTAATGACTAGAGTCGATTGCGCAACTTTATTTGGGAGCGGATTATTGAATTTTTATTTTGATTTTCTTTTATTTACATTTTAATATTTTTGGTAATGTCCAAAATTTTGAAGGCCCATATTTCGTGACCTTGACATTTGGTGACCTTGTGACCTGTACACGATTTATTGCCTTTGGTGATATCTATCCACTGATATATTCATTTGTGTTGTCCGATGATTACTTCCGGTTTTATAGCCGATTGAAATTTGTGATTTTTATTTTAAAAGAGCTCTGTCACGTGAACTTATTCATAAATAACAAAAATTCCTATTGAATCTTATTCCACTTTATATGGTCTTTGTAATGATATATAAAACCACATATTTTCACCGAAATTGCGCTTTTTAATATTTGGAAATTTTATATTTTCTTCTCTACTTACTGTGCGTAATTTGCTTTAAATCGAAATGGGAACTGTGGAGATGTCCCGATTCGTGTAATTTTGATGTCTATAGAATGTAATATCGATTCCTGAATTATATTTGGAAACCGATTTTTGTATTTTGATTTTGATTTTGATATTTTTACTGATAGTAATATATAAAAACTTCGAATGGTCGTTTATTGTAACCTTGACCTTTGGTGACCTTGTGAGCTGAACATGTGATAGCTCTCGATAAGATCTATCCATTGATATATTATATTTTGTTGTACGATGTATACTTTTTGTTTAATCACCATTTGAAAATTGCGAATTTCATCGTTCAAAGCGGTTTACTAAACTATGCGTTTGGGCGATCTACATGACACGAGTTTCAGCGAACCGATTATGCTTTGAAATAAAACGACTTATACGCTGTACAATAACGTTACTGTTCTACGGATACCTTGTGGGGCAGTTTTAAAGCGTATATCAAAACGGCTACGCACTGCGTCAGAACCTCGCGAAGCCTGGGGATCTAGTTTTTTTTTTTTTTTTTTTTTTGATTTTTCCACACCTTCCTGCTCTTAGTCTACAGTAGTTGCAGCAACTATTCAACTTTCCTAGACCTTCTGTAGTGGCAACGTTGTAAATGAATATAAATTGGAACATTTTTGCAAAACCGAAAGTGCTGCATTGCAACATGTTTAAAAAGTCGGTCAGTGGCTCTAGAACTCGCATTTTTTGATCGATTTTCGTCGGGTTTGCATTTTTGGAAACTTGAAATAATTTCCAACAAGAAAGCAGTTGAAAAATTTCGAAATTCGAAAATTTGTAGCACACATTTTTTTGCCGTATTTTGCACATTTTTGCAACTTTGCTATTTTAAGACCGATTGATCTGAAAATTTTGGTGCCTTCAAGTGTCATAAATTTAAAAATATTGGCAGAGTCAAAATTTTTGCTTCATTTCCGGTTTCAACGTAAAAAGGGTTTAAACTTCCGGTTGACCTACTTGTGATGTAATTGATGTATCGCAACAAAATTTATGTCAATCTTAATTAAATTAGAAGACAAAAAAACGAAGAAGAAAAAATCCGGATCGGAAGTGAAACTTTGGCCGCCGTCTTGAAATGTCACTTTTTTGTAAAACTCAAAATGGGGCCTCAGGGTTATGTCTAATTTCCGCCATGTTTACATTTCTTGTAGCTTTAGTCGATTACGAAAAAAACTGTGGGAGCCGATTTTTGAATTTTGCTTTTGCAATTTTGCAACATCCGGTTGAATTTTTTTGAAGTTTAGGGGCTTATTTCTCGTGACCTTGACCTTTGGTGACTTTGACCTTTAGTAGGTCAAAGGTCATTGACCTTGGCTATTAGTTGACACTTTGACCTTTGACCTCAGACATCAACTTCCCGTTTTATAGCTGCTGGAAAACAGCAAAATTCGCAACTTTGGACTGCTCTAGAGTGTGACCTAATTAATTTAAAGGGTTATTATTTTTAGATTCTTAAGGTGCTTTTTAACTTCTTTCCAACAATGTATAACAAAAGATTTTAAAATGAAAATTGAATTTTTTGATTTTTGAAAATAAAGGTACATTTTGCAGTATTTTCGCCTTTTGAAATGTATGTGTGTATATCTCGTGATCCATAAGATGTACAAGCTTCAAATTTGTACTGTGAATATACATTAAGATTGTGATTAGATTCAGGTAAAAAAAAATGAGATGGGCGTGGCACATCCGGGAAAACTTCCAATTTGCCATTTATATGGGTCAGCGAATTACGTCTGTAGGAAATAGCGTTTTTAAAAAAAAAGTACTTTGCACACGGATACCTCGTTGCTTTGGCCACTTTCTCCCAGAAAATCAGATGTTTCGGCCTGCTTGTTGCAATTTGCGACGTTAGCAAAGTCCCACTCTGTGCCACAAGTGGCTCTAGTTTTTTTTTTTTTTTACGTATTTCGACTTTGGCGAAAACGTATTGTAATCGTTCGGATTATTTTATTTTTTTTTTTTTTTTGTAATTCTTGGATGAGTTTGCAGACAAACTGGTAAAAGGTGCAGAAATTCTAAATCTACAGTTGATCTTAGAATGATTTCTATTATCAAATAAAACAAAACCGGAAGTTCTATCTCTGACAGGAAGTGAGAACCGGAAGTTCAGGTTTTTTTGCTTTAGCAAGTTTATTTTCAGTTCGATTTTGACCGGATTTTCAGATTTGAAAACTTCAATGTATTTGTCAACTAACAATTATAGGTTTTATGCAATTAGGTTAAATATTTTATCCACGATTTGCAATTCAATATTCAAGGGTCATCGGCAAAAATTTCAGACCGTGATTTCTCCTTTAATATAAATGGTAAAATTTTGAAACTTTACCAGTTGATAGGCGATATGTTTATAATTTTTGAAAAAATGTGAAAAAAAAAATTCCACTTCCGGTTTAGCCTCAAATGACGTAATTACGTAACTTCCGGTCTATAACTGCTAGGTGAAAAGTGAAAACTGTTTTATAAATAACTTGTCAATAGTAATTGATTTGACCTAAATAATTAGGTCAAGCTGCCATATCGGCCGCCATTTTGAATTTTCGTTACAATTTTTAAATCCGAATTCAGACACTACTGATAGACCGTTTTTGATGAAATTTAGCACATAGATACAATGGATCATTATCTACCTTTTCTTGGAGACCGATTTTCAAATTTCGTATTTTCTTTCGAATTATTTAAATTTCGATTTTTTCAAAATTAGGTCACTTTAACGGGTACGGAAGGTGTGACCCACTTAATCTATGACCTTGAAAATTAGGTCAAATAATATTCAATATATTGTCTACGAGTAGATATTTTTTAATTTGGCTTACTTAAAAAATTCATAGAGATAAGTGTACTTAAATACAGCAAAAATTGATAATTTTCATATTTTCACCATCATTAACCGTTACAGAAGGTGTGACCTAATTATTTTATGACTTTGAAAACTAGGTCAAATGATATTCAATATATTGTCTAGATGTAGGTAATTGCAAATTTAGCCTACATAATATTTTAAGGCTCTCGAAATACGTTCATAATTGTAAGCAATTCTAGTTTTTTTTTTTTTTCGAAATTTACACAGGGCACACAGCCTAGGCTGCAATAGTTGCAGCAATTTCACAACTTCTCTACACCTTCTGTTGTGGCGAAGTTTCTATTAAATATAAATTGGAACATTTTTGCAAAACCGGAAGTGCTGCATTGCAACATGTCTAAAAAGTCGGTCAGTGGCTCTAGAACTCGCATTTTTGGACCGATTTTCGTCGGGTTTGCATTTTTGAAAACTTGAAACAATTTCCAACAAGATAGCAATTAAATAATTTCGGAATTCGAAATTTCATTGCACACATTTTTTTGCCGTATTTGCACATTTTTGCAACTTTGCTATTTTAAGACCGATTGATCTGAAAATTTGGGTGCCTTCAAGTGTCACGAATATGAAAACATTGGCAGAGTCAAAATTTTTGCTTCATTTCCGGTTTCAGCGTAAAAACTTCCGGTTGACCTACTTGTGCTGTAACTGATGTATCGCAACAAAATTTATGTCAATTTTAATTGAATTAGAAGACAAAAAAACGAAGAAGAAAAAATTCGGACCGGAAGTAAAACTTTGGCCGCCATTATGAAATGTCACTTTTTTGTAAAACTCAAAATGGGGCCTCTACGGCAAGAGCGATTTGTGTGATGTTTATGTTTCTATAAAGCTTAGTCGATTGCGATCAAAATGTTGGTAACCAATTTTTGAATTTTGCTTTTGCATTTTTGCAACATCCGGTTGAATTTTTTGTAAGTTTGGGGGCTTATTTCTCGTGACCTTGACCTTTGGTGACCATGACCTTTAGTAGGTCAAAGGTCATTGACCTTGGCTATCAGTTGATACTTTGACCATTGACCTCCGACGTCTACTTCCGGTTTTATAGCTGCCCAAAATCAGCAAAATTTGCAACTTTGGACTGCTCTAGAACGATGTATAACAAAGGTTTTTAAAATGAAAATTGAAAATAAAAGTACATTTTGCCGTATGTGCGTTTTTTGGAAATGTATGTGTGTATATCTCGTGATCTATTAGATGTACAAGCTTCAAATTTGTAACGTGAATATACATTTTGAATGTGATTACATTCATATTAAAAAAAATGAGATGGGCGTGGCACATCCGGGTAAAATTCCATTTTTATACGCCCACATGAAATGGGGGGCGTATATTGTCGTCACCCACATCCGTCCGTCCGTCCGTCCGTCGGTCCGTCCGTCCGTCCGTCCGTCCGTCCGTCCACAATTGCTCGTAAACACTCTACACGGTGTAATTCTTGACGGATTTAGATGAAACTTAATATGAGTGTTTATGATCACGCAAGGATGAACCCTATTGAAAATCAGCGAAATCGGAAAAAAATTAGTATGAGTTCGTGCCCTTGTTCTTGAATGGCTCGTAAACACTCTACAACCTGCAATTCTTGACCGATTTTGATGAAACTTGGTGTGAGAGTATGTTATAACTCAAGGATAAACCCTATCAAAAATCAGCGAAATCGAAAAACATTTAGTATGAGTTATTGCCCTTGTTCTTGAAAACGCGTTCAATTTTAGCTTGTAAACACTCTTGAGAGAACAATTTTTAATGGATTTTAATGAAACTTGGCCTGAGTATTTGTTATCACCCAAGGATGAAGCCTATTGGAAACCAGTCAAATCGAAAAAAAATTAATATCAGTTATTACCCTTGTTTTTGAAAACGCGTTCAATTTTTAGCTTTTAAACACTCTACAAAGCACAGTTATTGACCGATTTTGACGAAACTTGCTGAAATTGTTTAGTATCCCCAAGAATGAACCCTTTTGAAAATAGCACATATCGAAATATATTTAATAGGAATTATTGCCCTTGTTCTATAAAATGTGTTGGATTTTTGCCTTGTAAACACTCTACAAGTCACAATTCTTGAGCGATTTTGACATAACTTGGCATGAGTAATTGTAATCACCTAAGGATGAACCCTATTGAAATTCAGTTGAATCGAAAAATATTTAGTATCAGTTATTGCCCTTGTGTTTGAAAACGCGTTCAATTTTAGCTTGTAAACACTCTAGAAAGAACAATTCTTAATGGATTTTGATAAAACTTGGCTAGAGTATTTGTTTTTACCCAAGGATGAACCTTTTTGAAAATCAAATAAATCGAAATAATATTAGTGTCAGTTATTGCCCTTGTGTTTGAAAACTGGGTTAACTTTTTGGCTAATAAACACTCTAGAAGGTACAATTCATGACCAATGTTGACAAAACTCACTGAAATTGTTGGATATCGCAAGGGATGAGCCTAATTGAAAATTAAAAATATCAAAATATATCTAATATGAATTAGTGCCCTTGTTCTTTTAAACGCGTTCGATTTTTGTCTCGTAAACACTCTACATGAAACAATTCTTGATGGATTTCGATGAAACTTGGTGTGAGAGTGTGTTATAACTCAAGGATGAACCCTATTGAAAATCAGCAAAATCGAAAAAAAATTTAGTATGAGTTACTGCCCTTGTTCTTGAAAACGCATTCAATTTTAGCTTGTAAACATTCTAGAAAGAACTATTCTTAATGGATTTTGATTAACTTTGGCTTGAGTATTTGTTTTTACCCAAGGATGAACCCTATTATAAATCAAATAAATAGAAATATTTAGTGTCAGTTATAGCCCTTGTTCTTGAAAACGCGTTCAATTTTAGCTTGTAAACACTCTAGAAAGAACAATTTTTAATGGATTTTGATGTAACTTGGCTGTGTTATTTGTTATCTCCCAAGGATGAACCCTATTGAAAATCGAAAAATATTTAGTACAAGTGATTGACCTTGTTTTTGAAAATGCTTTAACTCGTAAACACTCTAGAAAGAACAATTTTGAATGGATTTTGATGAAACTTGGCTTTAGTATTTGTTTTCTCACAAGGATAAACCCTATTGAAAATCAGATAAATCGAAAAATATTTAGTGTCAGTTATTGCGCCTGTTTTCAAAAACGCTTTCAACTTTTGGCTTGTGAACACTCTAAAAATTCCTTTTTGACAAAACTCGCTGAAATTGTTTAATATCAACCAAGAATGAGCCTTATTAAGAATTAAAAATATCAAAATATTATTAAGGGTGAACCCTATTGCAAATCATAAAGATACCGAAAAATATTTAATGAGTTGTTATTAGGTACAATTCTTGACAGTTTTTAATGAAACTAGAGACCCTAGAAAAAAATAGGTTGGAAGGTTGAATATTTCATTCCACTTATTGTAACCTTACTGAAAAGTTTTATTTGAAATAAATGCTGCCAGTGGGCGTATATTACCTTGCCTGGCAAGCTATCTTACCATTTATATGGGTCAGCAAATTACGGCTGTAGGAAATAACGTTTTAAAAAAAAGTACTTGCACACAGATACCTCATTGCTTTGGCCAGTGGATCCCGAAAAATCAGATGCTTCGGCCTGTTTGTTGCAATTTGCAACATTAGCAAAAAGTATCAGTTTATTTTCGAGTTGTGGGGCTTCTGTCTCGTGAACTTGACCTTTGGAGACCTTGACCCTTTATAAGGTCATAGGTCACGGACTTTGGCTTTCAGTTGACAAATTGACATTTTACCTTCGACGTCTACTTCCGGTTTTATATCTGCCAGAAAACAGCAAAATATACAACTTTGGACTGCTCTAGAATGTGACCTAATTAATTTAGAGGGTTATTTTTTTCAGATTCTTTAGGCGCTTTTTGTCCACATTCCAGCAATGAATAACAAAATTTTTTTAAATAAAAATTTAATTTTTGCACTTTAAAAATTAAAGTACATTTTGTTTTTTTGAAATGTATTTGTGTATATCTCGTGATCTATTAGCTGTACAAGCTTCAAATTTGTACCGCGCTTATATATTTCAAATGTGATTAGATTTATGCCAAAATAAATGAGATGGGCGTGGCACATCCGGGTAAACTTCCAATTATTCACTTATATCGGTCAGCGCTTTACATCTGTAGGAAAAAACTTTTTTCAAAAAAGTACTTTGCACACAGATACCTCGATGCTTTGGTCACATTTAGTTCCCATAGCGATTCCGAGGGTTTGTCTCCAAGAAAGGTTTCCAAATTCAAATATGTTATTACTTAGTATTATTTGAATAGATTTTAAAATAAATTGTTTTGTAAATCGTGGGTAAATAATTAATTCTGGTGATTTATCTAGCCAGTAGCTTATCGCTTCTATACATAAATTATGTGATATATTACTATAAAGACTGCAGACGTCCATAGTTACAAAAAAATCATTGTCATTAATACTATTAGGTAAATGATTTAAAAAGTCAATATCATCCCTTATGTAGGAATCAATGTTACATAAAAATGGTTTTAAAAGTATGTCTATTAGGTTTGAGAGGCGATGTGTAGGGCACATTGTATATATATATATATTTCATAATTGGACCGGTAATACTTATATCAATAGAAAGTAGAGGTGTTCTAATGACTGGGAAAAATACCAGATGGTCCCACATGTCATTAATTATCTCGTAATTAGGCTAATTATGACCGGAATTCCCACGGTAGGGTACTAACATAGGTATATACGTCAAGTCTCAATTGTCGTTCCAATGTCGTTGATCTTTTTTTTTGATCATCCAGTCTGTCAATATGGTACATAAATCATGACGTAACCGGACACTGTTGTTATTGCCCACATTCCTTAATATTTTCCACAACAACAATGGCATTTTGGTATTCCATTTATTATCTCTAGCAAAAGGCAATAAAACGTCTAAATATCATTTTGTAAAAACATTATGAATTAATTTAAATAAGTTTTAACTCACTAATAATAAAATACAAAATCAATTTTTAGACGCCTTCATTCATATGACGTCATTTGGTCACGTGAACAAACATGGATTCCACAAGCAAGTCCACATAGGTCTTTCTTTTGAACTTGAGAATACATGGATTTTTCATTAGAAACCCCAATTAATCAATTATTAAGCTTACTTTGGCTCTAATTAATGAGGCAACCCATCTTTAACATCATACCATTGAATTAATGATACAGTTTGAAGAAAAGGACAGACATGGGCAACATCACAAGGTTAAAGGGGGCCAGAGTCAGAATAAATAAATAAGTTAATAAAATGAAATATACCATGTGAAATACCACAAAAATACATGCTTTAATTTTTGTTTTTATTTGTTACCAATAGGTTTATTATCCAGAAGTCAAGATGGATATATCAGTAAGTAATATTTTATCTTGTGAAATAGGGTGTTTTCATTTCAGAATTTAGAACTGTAAAGGACTCTGAATTGTGACAATGAGGGAGAAAATACATCCTGCAAATTACAGTAAAACCTGGATTATCCGGCATGCGTCGGGACCACCCAGAAATGCTGGTTTAGACAGGTTCTTCTCTTTTTTGTTTCAGGGGATGAATTATACAAATCCTAGAACCAGAGTCTCTAATCACCAAAAATTAGTAAGTAGGATCAGAATCATAACATTCCGTTTGGTATATAACATACTTATCAGATCAAATTACTTACTTCTTTCTATAATTTACAGTGATTTAAGAGTTTGTACAAGAAGTTATCTGAAAGTTTTATGTAAAGGTATAGACCACAGCACATGGGTGAACAATTCTTTTTCAGTAACAGTGATGTATTTTATCAGAAAGAGAGGGCAAATAGTAGTAAAAGAGTATACAGATAAATAGTAGCTCGGAGCTGAGCGAAGCGAAGTGGAGGGGTGCTGGATATATCTGTATACTCTATTACTACTAGTAACTGAGAATGAAATCAACCTGGCTTTTGTTGACACTTCACAATCAGCTCTGATGCTTCTTTCCAATATTTGAATGCCTATACATTGCAGTTATAAGAATAAACCTATGTTTTTATCATAGTTTCGAAAAATACTGATGGATTGCTTCCTGACCTGGCAACCTATCTCTGACGTTCATCAATATTCTCATGTGTATTAGGGACACACATATAGCATCAGTTGGCACCATTCCTATTTCTTCTTGCAAAGTGTTTTATGACAGCATATGATTAAAACCCTTAGATATCAGAAGCATTTTTTGTAATAATAGTTGAATTACTAATACCTTAATTTGTTGTCCTTGTAAAATATATTTTTATCTTCCTTTCTGTCAGTTATATTTTGTTGAAATTATTATTAACAGAGTTATTATTCTTTTCTAGATCTTATTGCAAAAGTTTCTGAATACCTCCAATGCACACAATATTGAAGTCTTCCTCATTGAACCAAAAGTTCTAAAGTCTATACACACAAACACCATGTCAAAAACAGGGGATAGGAGTTGTCAATTTCTATGTCATCCTACAAATTTAATCACTTTTGGAATTTATTATGATGTCATATCTGATCAAACCAAGGCAAGTTAAATTTAGACTACCTCTTTAGCCACTTCAGTATGTGTCAAAAGAAGGGCCTCTTGAACATTCATCCAAATAACCTTTTCAGCTAATCTAATGACCTCTGCTTAAACCAGTTAAATTTCTTCCCTCATCTGCCATGGGATAATAAACCTGGTGAATTACTCCCATGAATTGAAATTAGAAAATACCTTGTTATTTGATGTTTGGAATTGATGCAGTTAAATATGAGTGAGTGATATGAGAAATAACTTTGTGAAATAAAGAAAAGATAATAAACTTTCCAAGACAATACTTTAAATTGCATCCTTTTTATCTTTTCAGAAAGAAAAATATCTAGCTGCATTAAATAAGCATATGTTTAATATGACTATTACCTATGTAAATAATGCTAGCTTGCCATATTTAAATACCAGTCAAACTAGTCTTCCTGCTCATATATTTTTATATCGCAGTATAATACTCCATTTAGTTGTCTTCCATAAAAGAGGTGATGAACCATATCTATGGACAGATAAAATAGACTTTCAAGGTGTAAAGAAGCCTCATTTTGTGAATCTTTATTTTTTATCCTATGGACATTTTCCAGCAGCCTTTGATTAGTAAGTCCATATATATTGGTGATTATTGTGTCTCCTTCAGTAACAGCTAGTTCATAGGTGTTTTCAATATTAGCAATATGAGGGCTGAAATGTCTAGTCCATTTGAAAGGAAAGTCAACTAAAGCACACTAATCTACATCCACTACACCCCAGGTTCTCAATTTTGATTTGCCAATCACCACTAAGCTAATTTCCAATCGAGCCATTCACCCCTCGAGACTTGAGTACATAATATATTATATGTGATGTAATATAATATCATGTGAGAAGAGACCATTTATTTTTACACATTATAAATTCTCAACATAAGCACAACTCTTGAAATGCAAATGTTGGAATTCTGCCCTCTGCACAGTGAGGTCACTTGAGAAAGTATAGATAACCGATTAAATGCGACCTGAAATTTGCCATCTTTATCCTGAACATACTACCTCTCTATAGAGAGAACGGTGCCTAAATATGAGTTTGGGTGGGCTTCAAGTCCTGCAAATTTGGTGATATTGTATATGAATTTTGTTGACTAAATGTTTCATGAAATCCTTTCCATTGAATAGAACAAATATATTCTGACTTAATATGACTGATATATTTTTTTATATCAAGCTATTTAAAGCAAAAAATCGCTTTTCAATGAAACTCTAAAGTTTTAATTTTCATATTTTGAGGCTTATGATGCAAAATTAGAGCATATATTTCTAAAATCATTGTAAATCAATTGAACGAAAATTAATTATTCTTTTTCAGTTTTAACAATTCTTTGTATATATTGGATAGAATCCATTTATTACATCCATCAAGTATTTCATTATATCTAAACCGATTAGAACATTCTCAATTTATTGAGTGTAATCATTCATATGCTCGAACCTATCGTTCTAAATACCCTGTGAAAGATCCAAAAACAGCTGAAAATTTCATTTCAACAGGAAAGCTAATTCTGAGAGAAGTAAAGAAGACCCTAGACTCAATTAATGTGCCATTTCAATTGAATGGTGGAACTTTATTGGGTAAGTATCATAGAACATTTTACACTGCTTATTTTAGAATGGCTTTGTCATCAGAAAATAAATAGGAAGTTTTGTTAGCTTTATATTGTGGGTGACGATTTGAAACCTAATATATAAGCCATATTTTGGTACTTTTTGAAAACCTGTATAAGTGTGAATCTTGTGATCAGAACCTGGTATTCCTAGCTAAAATCACCAATTAAAATATACTCAACATCTTGACTGAAATTACCTTCTGAAAATCATATTTTAAAATGATTATATGTGCCCATATTTTTTATTTAGTCACAAATTTTAATAGATGGATATGTTTGGACAAAATTCAAACTGAATAATGATCAGTCTGCTATATAAATACAGAATGTAATGATACAGAGTTTTGTTTTGTTCATATTTAGATCATCTAAGGGGTCATCAATTTAAGAATATTTCTCATGTATTGATAGGTTGGTATAGGCAGTGTGTATTAGACTATCAGATGAAAGATATAGATATTGAAATATTTTACAAAGATTATACTGATAAAGTATTTTCAGCTTTAGATAATGGTTCTTTACATAAAATGTATCGTTTCGGTAAGGTGAGTAAATATATTAATATTATGCTGTTCAGTAAGGTGAGTAAATGTATTATTATCATGCTGTTCAGTATGGTGAGTAAATGTATTAATATCATGCTGTTCAGTATGGTGAGTAAATGTATTAATATCATGCTGTTCAGTATGGTGAGTAAATATATTAATATCATGCTGTTCATTATGGTGAGTAAATGTATTAATATCATGCTGTTCAGTATGGTGAGTAAATGTATTAATATCATGCTGTTCAGTATGTTGAGTAAATGTATTAATATCATGCTGAAAAGTATGGTGAGTAAATGCATTAATATCATGCTGATCAGTATGGTGAGTAAATGTATTAATATCATGCTGTTCAGTAAGGTGAGTAAATGTATTAATATCATGCTGTTCAGTATGGTGAGTAAATGTATTAATATCATGCTGTTCAGTATGTTGAGTAAATGTATTAATATCATGCTGTTCAGTATGGTGAGTAAATGTATTAATATCATGCTGTTCAGTATGGTGAGTAAATGTATTAATATCATGCTGTTCAGTAAGGTGAGTAAATGTATTAATATCATGCTGTTCAGTATGGTGAGTAAATATATTAATATCATGCTGTTCAGTATGGTGAGTAAATGTATTAATATCATGCTGTTCAGTATGGTGAGTAAATGTATTAATATCATGCTGTTCAGTATGGTGAGTAAATGTATTAATATCATGCTGTTCAGTAAGGTGAGTAAATGTATTAATATCATGCTGTTCAGTATGTTGAGTAAATATATTAATATCATGCTGTTCAGTATACTGAGTAAATGTATTAATATCATGCTGTTCAGTATACTGAGTAAATGTATTAATATCATGCTGTTCAGTATGTTGAGTAAATGTATTAATATCATGCTGTTCAGTATGTTGAGTAAATGTATTAATATCATGCTGATAAGTATGGTGAGTAAATGCATTAATATCATGCTGTTCAGTATGGTGAGTAAATGTATTAATATCATGCTGATAAGTATACTGAGTAAATGTATTAATATCATGCTGTTCAGTAAGGTGAGTAAATGTATTAATATCATGCTGTTCAGTATGTTGAGTAAATGTATTAATATCATGCTGTTCAGTATGGTGAGTAAATGTATTAATATCATGCTGTTCAGTATACTGAGTAAATGTATTAATATCATGCTGTTCAGTATGGTGAGTAAATGTATTAATATCATGCTGTTCAGTATGGTGAGTAAATGCATTAATATCATGCTGTTCAGTATGTTGAGTAAATATGTTAATATCATGCTGTTCAGTAATGTGAGTAAATGTATTAATATCATGCTGTTCTGTAATGTGAGTAAATGTATTAATATCATGCTGTTCAGTATGGTGAGTAAATGTATTAATATCATGCTGTTCAGTATGGTGAGTAAATGTATTAATATCATGCTGTTCAGTATGGTGAGTAAATGTATTGATATCATGCTGTTCAGTAAGGTGAGTAAATGTATTAATATCATGCTGTTCAGTATGGTGAGTAAATGTATTAATATCATGCTGATCAGAATACTGAGTAAATGTATTAATATCATGCTGTTCAGTATGGTGAGTAAATATATTAATATCATGCTGTTCAGTAAGGTGAGTAAATGTATTAATATCATGCTGTTCAGTATGGTGAGTAAATGTATTAATATCATGCTGTTCAGTATGGTGAGTAAATGTATTAATATCATGCTGTTCAGTATACTGAGTAAATGTATTATTATCATGCTGTTCAGTATGGTGAGTAAATGTATTAATATCATGCTGTTCAGTATGGTGAGTAAATGTATTAATATCATGCTGTTCAGTATGGTGAGTAAATGTATTATTATCATGCTGTTCAGTATGGTGAGTAAATGTATTAATATCATGCTGTTCAGTATGGTGAGTAAATGTATTAATATCATGCTGTTCAGTATGGTGAGTAAATGTATTAATATCATGCTGTTCAGTATGGTGAGTAAATGTATTAATATCATGCTGTTCAGTATGGTGAGTAAATGTATTAATATCATGCTGTTCAGTATACTGAGTAAATGTATTATTATCATGCTGTTCAGTATGGTGAGTAAATGTATTAAATATCATGCTGTTCAGTAAGGTTAGTAAATGTATTAATATCATGCTGTTCAGTATGTTGAGTAAATGTATTCATATCATGTTATTCAGTATGGTGAGTAAATATATTAATATCATGTTATTTGCTAAAGTGAGGTTTGAAAATGTGATAATTTCATGCTTATGACCTATTAAGGTGAATAAATGTCTTCAGGCATTATTTCTTGGCCAAATTGAGTTCAGTGGTGACCTTAGATCTAGAAGGATGAATGATTTGTAAGTTAATAATAGTTTTGTATCCACCTAATAAATGAATCATTTTTGTTGTGTCTTTCTAGGTCAATGATAGCTTAGAATTTTCATTTAATTTGAACCATTTGAAGATTGATATATTTATTATATATGAGGAAACTGATTATTTTTGGGCTGGTGGTATTGAAACAAGCAATTTACAAAAATATAAGTGAGTTACATATATATTTAAAATACACTACAAAAAAAAATTAGGCTGACTACCTTTGTATTTCAAGTGAATAGTTTAGGAAAGTTAGGAGTCAAGCTCACATTATCATTATTCAGATCAAAGAGACTGAAATGGAAAAGACCTTTAGTTTCTAAAATTCATTAATATGTCCAATCTTTAGTCTTTAATATCCAGTAAACATGTTCTTGGGGGGGGGGGGGGGGGATCAAACAGAATAGACATTTGTATCAATGTTGTAAGTTTTATTACCTTTATTAAAACTCTGTGCAACATATTCAGTTTAATCTGTTTGAAGTTTTAATAAATGTTTGATTTTTATTTATCAATTTCAGATTTTTACACTTAGCTTTTGACACTTCATTTCAGATTTGTTTATCCTAAATATACTCCGTGTAGAGCTGAATTTATTGGAGTTCTAGTGCGAGTACCATGTGATGTCTTATCAACACTGAAAACAAATTTTGGTGATGATTTTATGGTGCCTAAATATGAGTTTGAGTGGGCTTCAAGTCCTGCAAACATATTTAAGAATGGAGGTTGGAGAGAGTCAGAAAGAGATAAAGTCATTCAAAGTTTTCAAAATTAAGGGGTAAAGATCAAATATAGTAACGAAACACAATTTAATGTTGAATTACTCCTGGGGTTTTTTTTGTACACAATTTTTCTACAATTTGCATTGCAAGTCATAAAACTCACTTGCTAGCAGTTTATCTACATTTGCAAGCATTTATCCTCACTTGCAAGCACTTTATCTAATCTTGCAAGTACATATAGTTTTGTAAGTGGTTTATCCACACTTGCAAGTCGTTTATCTTTATGTAGTTTATCCGCTTTTACAATTCGTTTATCTTTCCTTGCAAGTAGTTTATCTACACTTGCAATGAGTTTATCTGCAAGTAGTTTATCTACACTTGCAATGAGTTTATCTACATTTGCAAATAGTTTATCTGCAAGTAGTTTATCTTTCCTTGCAAGTACATGTAGTTTACAACACTTGACATTTGTTTATCTGCAAGTACTTTATCAACACCTGCAAGTGGTATATCCACTTACAAGTAATTTATCTACACTTGCAAGTAGTTTATCAAGATTTGCATGCAGTTTATCAACTCTTACATGTACTTTATCTACTCTTACAAGTAGTTTATCTAACGTTACAAGTAGTTTATCTACACTTACAAGTAGTTCATCTACAGGAGCAATTAGTTTGTATGCAAGTGCAATGAAACCCTTCCAAACCGCATTCTCTATAAACTGGCTTTCCCTTGTAAACTGGCATATTTGAAAAGTCCTGGCCGATCACTATATAATACCTAATCCGCAATCCAACATCAAAATCAAGCCCCAATGTAGTTAATTGGTACAGGCAGCTGAATTCGTATTAATTGAAGTTAATCTGTTATTGGTTTGAAAGATGAATATGACACTCTTTAACCCTGTGCCAGTGCAATGTTACAACTCACAATTCCTAATCTCTTTAATGTATTACCACTGCTACGGGTAAAACAGCAAACTCTCCAAACCGGCATTTATTATGGGTCCAATAACCTATCGGTTTAACGGGGTTTCACTGTAGTTTATTGACACTTGCAAGTATTTTATCAACACGTGTGAGTAATTTTTATACGCCCACACATTAATTTGGGCGTATATAGTCGTCACCCATGTCTGTCCCTCCATAATTGTTGTGGAAACGATAGAGAGCTGGATTCTTGATGGATTTAGACAAAATTTGGTGTGAATGTTTGTTATAAACCAAGGATGAACCTTATTGAAAATCAGACCAATGAGTTATTGTCCTCGTTCTTAAACGTGTCTGCCTGTTTGTTCTTTGTTGACACCGTAGAGTGCTGTTTCTTGATGGATTTTAACGAAACATGGTGTGAGTCTTTGTAATTACCCAAGGATGAACCCTATTGAAAATCAGACCAATCAAAATATATTTAATATGAGTGTTCCTAATTACCCAAGGATGAAAAATCTTTCATTTACCGATAATCCTTGTCAACCTCCCGGACAAATTTCTTGCCATTATAAATGTGGGCGTATTACGATGGCCATCGCTATCTTTACGTTTTTTTTTTTTAAATTGTGCAATAGATATTTATTTTTATTTTTAAGGCAGGTTATCTCTAGAGTTGTAGACTTCAAATATGTTTTTGTTTAATTATGGAACTGATAGGTAATATTTAGCTAAAAAAAAACAAGTATTTAGCCGCTTATTTACTTAAAGCAACCTTATGTATCAAAGGAATATACTTTTATCTACTCTATTAAGTAGTTTATATTATATTTTTGTTGAATTGTGCAATTGATTTTAAGTTTAGTGACTATATGACCAAAGTGACACAGTGGCAAAGCCTCATTTATTGGAGGATTTGCAGTGGCGTTGTATTTCTGTTAGTTTCACATGTGCAAATGAATGACCTTAAATTGCAACAGTTCATAGTGCATTTGTGTTGATTTTATTGAAACCAACCAGTTGGTTAAACCTATTATATTATTTATGTAACTCAAAGCTCCTCAGGTTTTCAATACATGCTTCATCTTGCCTAGCCTCTGTCATCTACATGTTTTTCCTAGGGATTAAGCAGAAAGTAGCTTCTCTCAGTGGGATTTCACCCCATTGCCAAAACAAATTATTAAAGGTGTGATAACTCAGTAAGATGCTTGTGCACTACCTAAAGGTCCATAAAAAAAATAAAGCAAGGTCCCAGGAAAATTTCCTTCATTGCACACCTGCATGGCATTATATATCTTCCATTAGGCTAGGTAAGAGTGAGCAAGTTATATGCTTGTCTTCCATTTAACCTTTAAAATCAATATTTTTATTAATGACATTTTGAATATATACATTTTTATATGCCCACATGAACAGTGGGTGCAATAGAAGCTACAATTTTCAATGTATTTTGATGAAACTTGGTGTGATCATTGAAATTGATAAGGCGGCGTGTTCAAGTTCGAATTTGACGATTTGTTTATGAATGGTTTTTGAATTATTGCTTACTTAGAAACATTGTGCCAAAATTTTTTTGTGGGTACAATAGAAGCTACAATTTTTAATGGATTTTGATGAAACTTGGTATGAGTATAAAAAAAGAGTTATTTCCCTTGTGTTATATTTATTGTTGTGAACATGAGGTAGATTTTGACAAAACTTTATGTGAGTCTTTGTAATGACCAAGGATTACTTAATTTAAAAATTTAAAAAGCAAGATATTTGAAAAAATTGATGAATTAATTTAAAATTTGTTAGCTTTCCAAATCTCCGTCCAAAATTAAGCCGATTTGATTTTATTTTGTGTTCTCAAAGCATTCTACGTCCAAATTGCATTTCTTTAGATTAAGAATATACAGTTGATAATTCAATGAAACAACAATAAAAGATTGTTTTTTTAACTTTTTAAAATGTGAAAACCATCTTTAAGATATGTTTATATTAAACAGGATATTATATGATCAAGCATATCCAGGTATTATGCAATATTAAAAACAAACAATGAACATTATTTTGAGGTTAGGTAAGTAAGTAGATATACGAATACAATGTAAAATGTAAATCTGCTTTTTACAGCGCTTATAAGCCTTCTCTTTTGATTAAAAATAAATAGACTGTTCTTGTTTACGTTTGAATTGTGCTTAGATATCTGTGCTCGACTTTACAGGTGTTAGTTTTATATAGAAATATTTGTTTAGAATCATGATACATGTACTGTATTATTAATTCTTATATTGATGATTAATTGTAGAGGTGTTTCAGGTTGTTCCGTGTTCACCTTTTACCAATTGTTATTTTAAATTTTTACTTATTCTAGTTTCCAGATTATTTACTTATTGTTAAATATCGAATGGCAGGAGAAATGAATAAAGTGACTAATGTTAAAAGGTGCTATTAACATAGCATTTTATAAAATGAAACGTCTAATCTTTATTGGCAGAATTTTTGGAAAGTTGTCGAAGTGTCCGTCCAAAATTTTCTTGCAGACATAATAGACACTACAGATTTAAATTGAATTCCAGTTTGACTAGTATTCGATGTGAGTTATTGGCCTTGACAATGCGATAAAATTTGCTTCTCAAACTAATGGAGACTATTATTTGTTTTTACGCCTACATGAAATGTGTAGCGTATATTGTCGTCACCCATGTCCGTCCGTTCACAACTGAAAATTAGCGAAAGCAAACGATATTTGGTGTAAGTTATTGCTCTTGTCCTTGAAACCGCGTTCAATTTTAGCTTGTAAACACTCTAGAAAGAACATTAAAATGGATTTTGATGTAACATGGCTTAAGTATTTTGTTATCACCCAAGGATGAACCCTATTAAAATTTAGAATATAGATGGATTATTGGCCTTGTTCTTTAAACGTGTTCGATTTTTGGCTCGTAAACACTCTACTAGGCACAATTCTTGACGGATTTTGACGAAACCTCACGAAATTTTTTTATTAACATCCAAGGATGAACCCTTTTAAAAATCATATCGAAATATATTTAATATAATTTATTGCCCTTGTTCTTTAAATCAATTTTTGGCTCTTTAACATCCTTATAGGAAGCAGAATTCTTGATGGATTTTGATGAAATTTAGCATGAGTATTTGTTATCACCCTAAGGGTGAACCCTATTGAAATTCAGATACATCGAAAATATTTAGTATCGCTTATTGCCCTTATTTAAAACGCGTTTAAGTTTTAGGTCGTAAAAAAGAAATAAAAAAGAAGAAAGAAACAACAATATTTTACTAGGATAACAACTTAGGTTCACAAGTCCGCCGTGACAGGGATCTTCCTACCTAGTCCTTGGCCAAACCTCTTGGCATTGATCTTTCCTGGATTATCCGTACCCATATACTGCTGGGTGGACTGGAATTATGAGTAAAGATGACTTATTCAAGGTCATCGGACTATCATACACCGATCGAGATTAGAACTCACGTCTGACATTTAAACACTCTAGAAATCACATTGATTGGATGGATTTGATGAAAATTTAAGAAATATTTATCACCCAATGATAAGCCTTACTGAAAATGAGAATATCGAAATCTACTAAATATGAATTATTGCCAACATATTGACGACGTTCCTTGATGTACTGAGAATTTATCATGGAAGTTGGCGTAGGCCTACCTTGCTTTGCAATAATTGTATTTATATAAATCCACTTGGTATACAATATAGTTACGAGAAAACATATTCACTTCTAGCAAAATTAATAAACAAAAACCTGCATTTTATATCAAGTGTACAAAAAATTGTATCAAAAACAAATTCACAAAATTTTTACATTAAAAATTAATTTAGAAAAAAATTAAAAGTAAAAACCAGGTTGCAAAAACTTACACTGTCAATCGAATGCAATTTATCAAAAGAAATCAAATACACTAAGAATTATTCTAAGACACTGTTTTCTTTATAAACTAGCCTCTGGGATAAAGGCTTCAAATTTATACCGACGGCAGCATCTTCATCTCTCGTTATTCTCTGACTAAACATTCTACCCGTTAACGGGATATCTATTGTCTACTGGAGATTCACAGAAATGTTGGGATTCTTTTACATTCATTATATATAAATATGTTGATATTGAAAAATTTTAAGGAATCTAAATTCCTAGAACATGCTTATTTTATATCACTTGTCAACAACATTATAGACCTACCAATAATTGATAACCGAACAGGATTAAATGCTGTCAAATTTTAATAAAAATATATCCAGATTTAAGAAAAATAAAAACAGATCCAAATTTTTTTTTTTTTTTTTTTTAGAAATATTATTTAAACTCAATAATTAAGAATAGAGTATGTTTTTAAAAAGCTCTATTTATCCAAAACACACATTTTCTAGAATAATCCAATCAAGAATCCTGTGCTTTTACAGAATATAGATAGTCAGATACTTTTTGAAATAACAGAGAGTGAGAAAAGTAAAGTATTTTAGAAATTGAAGAAAGAATATTTAATTTTGTTCATGTAGGTCTACCTAATCAATCTTTCGAAATCCACGAGTAACGATATACACTGTGTAACAACCGTAATAGTTCCACCAATAAGGTAAAAGGCAAGCAATATTCGTTAACTTTCAAGCATTAGCGTTAACGTGATTTATTCCATATTAAAGGGAAAATGTTCCATGCACTATGAATGGAGTTTTACGTCCTACTTGTCTGCACATTATGGGCTAACGAAGACGGGCGACGCCATGCAGTGTGCTATGAGGGGAATTTTGCCAGGACAGTGGCAGTAGCCTGCTCTTTTTCGATTTCCAACTGTCGAGGGATCTTTAACGTGCACAGCCTGTAGCACACGGGGCCTCGGTTTATTGTCCGATCCGAACGACTAGACGCTTTTTCCATGTCAGTCCCTCCGACCTGCATCACTGACCAGGGGAAACCGGGCTGAAAAATCCGAAGGTTAATCGCGGCCTTTGCCGGGATTGAACCCGGGACCTTCAGGTTAGTGAGCAAGCGTCTAACCCACTGAGTCACCACGGCTCCCTCCATGCACTATAAAACAGAATAAGCGGTTATCGTTTCAATATAACCCACCATCTTGATTTTTTCAGAAAGTCGGGCGACCAGTTAATTTCAACTTAATGAATTGGTAATTTTATTTTTTGTTTAGATGAGCAGTTTCAGGGAATGTGTTATATAAATTTTAGTAAGACTTTTTAGATACTGTTATGTGAAAAGAATTACAGTATTGTGATAATATTTTTGATATTGGTAGTAGTACTTCAATTAAGATTTTAATTCTGACCTTAACCGTAGTGAAACCTGTGTCAGTGCCTAACGTAGTAACTTGCTACCTTTCATCCACTCTAATCACTTACACTTTTATTCTGAAATAAATTTACATACAGAACAACTAATTCCTGAATGAAGGGAAAAGTCAATTTTATGAAAATGTACAAAACTTATTATTGAAAAAAAAAACCCATATGTACAAAAAATTACACCGCTTCTGGAATGACCTGAACAATTTTTTCAGCTTATGGTTGTAACAGAAAAAAACGTGTGTACACTGTATAAATCCGCATAACAGTTTATAAACTATGCTACAAAACATCGAAGAATAAGAAACGAAATTGGCAAACAAATACGATAAGCAATATACAAAAGATTACATTGCTATACTAATGTACCAAAAAAATATATCGAGGTTTAGTGATTCGAGATTTTGGAAATAACTCTTCCCCAAGCCCATGTTCCAAAAACAACGTTTGGATATATACATGAACCAACCGTTGCTTTCACAATCCCAGATTCTCGTCATTAGAGACTTATAATGGTTTATGTATAAACTTCTTACAGGTAAACTGCGTCTTGCCATGAACAAAAAAAAAATTACCTTGTGTCATAAAGTAACAGAATCCCTTAAAATCTGGAAAACTCACAAAACTATGTCACTTTTGAAAAACGCTTAATCAATTTATTAAGCGTTTTTCAATAATCAAAGGCATCTTTATGAATAATTACTTTGGATATCTATTTATTTTTTGTGTCATTTATGCCATCAGGTATATTTACTGATGAATAGAGAGCTCTTATTGGCCAAAGTTAAAATTTTCACATTTTTTTGTTCATTCTAAGACCTATGATCTCTTTAAAAGGATTGTAGAGTTTTCTAGTGTGTGTTTACCATTCGTATTTTAAATCAGAGTTAGTTAGGGCTACCCTTAGATTAAAAAAAAACGCTTTGTTAGTCTGACTGAAAATTGGAAAGGTTCACACACAATCGGAAACGTTTGTTTATTAGTTAACAATAAAAAAATTCTCACAATATAGTGCTCAATACACCAATTGTAGTAATATTGATGTGGTTTTTATTTACTGTTTACATTCATAATAGGCTAAAGTGTTTACAATTTTACTTTTTTTTTATTCGCCCAAATTATAATGTGGTCGTAAATTGTCGTCACTAAAGCCCGAAACTTGCTGTTTTTATTCCAAGCCTCTGATAGCCATTTGAAAGAAATCCCTGGGGAGAGTCAGAAAACAAAGCATTTTAAACGAGGATTTTCCTAACCTTCGCAGATGTGGAGGTTTTAAATGTGTTTACATACCTCTAATCCACCAAAATTTATTTGGAAAGATATATAACAGTCCCTTGAAACTTGAATGCATTTGATTTCCTTACTTGGCCTAAACTCTTTAAGTCAGAATGAATGACTCTCGTCCATTTAGAACTGTCTATAAGTGTTGCTCAAGATTGAATAAAATGATGGTCCACCCTCGGAACATCCTTATTTGTAAAAGAGAAGCAATCACGATAACGAAAGAATATTATCTTGGGAATGGAGGCAATTGTAGATTAGTCTTCGGTTACATTCAGAATATTTCAAATAGTTATTCCATCATAGCTTTTGTCATCCTATATAAAAGCACTACAAGTCAGATTCCCAGAATTATTAAGAAATACTACCAAAAACTACAAGATATGTACCCTACAGTTTTTACAAACAACTTAGTTATAGCATACCAAGAAACAAGAACTTAAATGATATCTTGGTCCGTGGTAGATTGCCCATGATTAATTAATATAAAAATTATTTATCTTCCAGGTGCTCAATATTAT
Organism: Nipponacmea schrenckii; assembly: GCA_030562195.1. Lineage (NCBI taxonomy): Eukaryota > Metazoa > Mollusca > Gastropoda > Lottiidae > Nipponacmea > Nipponacmea schrenckii. The sequence goes on from CM060201.1 coordinate 5,772,662, forward strand.
CTTATTCTGATATTTAATCAAATTTATCCCTTAGTGGATGTATTCTCTTCTAAAGTATTTTCAGAAAACGAGGAACACCAAGAAAAAGAAATCTACACGAATTCTTAATTACTTATTTCACACCTAACACTTTTTATGAAATTTTGCTCTTTGAACTGTGCCCGTGCTTTCGTAATATTGCACTGCAATTTACACACCCTCATCCCTAAAAATCGCTTATTTTAGCAGACAAATTAGAATTTTCGTTTAATTTTGCCAAATTTAACAATTAATAATTTTGTATTAAACCATCCATGTCATATATCGTTAAATAGAGAAAATCGAGCCCTTTTTGATTTTATAATCCATATTGATGAGAAATAAATACATAGTGAGTTAGATCCTCATTCGAAAATTAAAACCAAAATTTCAAAAAATATGATTGTCAGATATCGTTGAAAAGAGAAGCAAATGGGCATTGATAATTTGTAAAATTCAACTCTTTGTTTACGTTAGAAATTGTGATACCGACGTCCAAAGTGGACATAAATATTGATTTAGAGATGCCCATAAAACCGGAAGTTAAAGTTTGTCAACCAATATAAGCATACCTATAGATAGCTGAGGTCAAGGACATTCTACATTGGAAAATTCCAAGGTCATTGAAGGTCAAGGTCACTTAATATAGATTTTTGAATTTAATAAAAAAACAAATTCGAAAATCAAAATTCTGTTCCCAACGTTTTTTAGATAAAGATACAAGGTTTTAATAGACATCAAAATCATTTAAAATCAGATAAAATTTACCAGACATTTAAAATTTTGCTAAATGCGCGACTCTGATGTAATAGCGCATGCGTGACTTTATTTTTGGTTTTTCTTCAGTTATTCAAATTACTTATGTTCGATAATTAATTGTATTGTTTTGTTTTTTTTCTACATTTGTGAATTAAACCAGAAGCAGGGTCGCCCTAGGTAATTCGAGAAACTGGAAGTTCCCACGCATAAACCGGAAGTGATTCAAAAATTTTGATGAGATATTTTTATTTCTTGTAGCCTTCTCTCTATATCCTGTATATTTCAGATCGATCCGATAATTGTTGCCAGAGTTGAAAATTTTGCAATTTTTCATGAAATTTTTTTTGTCTATAAAAATTTTCATTTTTCAAACGATAAATCTTGATACAAAAAAAAATGAAAAAGGAAACCCGAGGTAAATCGGTCCAAAAATAAAGTCTACAGATTCCAAACAGATTTTGTCGACATTATAAATAATGTTAACTTTCATGTTAGATATTCATTTTTGATTCCAGCCCATTTTAAGATCTATATACGATCAAAACAGATATATTCTATTATATCCAGTTTGAGCTAACGAGCTCCCCCCCCCCCCCCAAAAAAAATAAAAATAAATAAATAAATAAAAAAATAAAAAATAAAAAATCGATTACATTACAAAGCTTGTCAATCGATTCAAATCAATTGCTACGCAACAAGAAATGAACTAAGTAACTTAAATTAGCTTGCATTGTTTTTTTATGGTTTGAAGTGTCGTATTTCCAGAACCTATAAATGATATTAAAACTATAAAATATGTTTATACTTAAAAATAATAACGAACGCTTCATTGAAATCATTTCTTACAGGAAGGCAGGCTTTTTGTATTATCAAACTAGTAATAGACTAGTATGAGTATGCATCGTAGTATCTTGGTTTTTGCCTTTGTTTTAATTATCTGTTGTAATCTTGTTCATTTATTGACTGGTAAGTATTTTTGGGGCTATTATTTTACTGGACTATATTTCTGGACTGTTACTGTTAAGTATTTTAAGGACTATTATAAAACTGTCAGTATTTTTGGGACCATTATTTGTACTATTTCTAGACTATTATTTACTTATAATTTTTTTTCAGACTACTATTTACTGGTAAATATTTCCTTAATTATTCATACATTCATAAAGTTTAATAAGTATAGATTTTTCAGGTATAAATCAAGTCATTATTTTTTTGGACTATAACATAACATTTAGATATTACTCAATAGGAAGGATTTTTATGGTCTATAATCTACTTAACTATCTGCAAAATACATTTAAGACTTTTTAGACTTTAAAAGTTTCGTGTGTAGGATTAGGATAAGGTTGAATTTGGGAATAATTCTGCTGCATACTTGTTTTACTTCAGAGAATTTCGCCTTTAACAAAGAATGTAAACAATCAACTACGGCTAACCCAAATGCTGAAACAAAATATTGTTATCGTGCAACTGATGGTAACAAATCAGTTTGCTCTAGGACAAAATTTAATGATGGTCTTGAAAAATGGTGGCTGGTGGATTTTAATAGAACTGTTCAGGTGCAATCAGTCGTTATCACCAACAGCCATATTTACCGTAGGTAGCCTACTTCTTGTACACAAAATCTCTTACTGTTATAATGAGCCTACTAATCATCCCAAACTTATTGAATGTAAATATTTTATGTTTTCAAAATGTTATCTTAAATAATGTTTCAATCAATGATTTGTCGAGTTATTGCCCTTGATATTCCTAAAGTGTATTTGATATACTTTGGATTGTATAACCGAAACTAGGTTAAGGAATTAATATACTAAATTCGTAAAGAAAAGCACTAAAGGTCTACATTTCTTCATCTGTTCTTTTTTCAGCTGAACGTCTTACAGATTTTACCATCAAAACATATGATTTGGATCCAACCATTTTCAATTCAAATGGCAGTATGTGCTATTACCATTCTGGACCCTTTCCCGCTAATACCACTGCAGTGAAGTGTACTACAGCGTCGTTTGGTCGATACTTAGAAATCGCCAAACTGCAGGTAGTTGCCACCCCACTGGAATTATGTGAAGTAGAAGTTTATGGGGTGGAAAATTCAACTCAAGTGAAAGGTAACATATTAGATTATGGGCTTACACTTTGTTTCAATTTGTTTGTTGTGTTTCCGTCTGTCAATCGGCCCATCGGCTCATTTTTGTGGCCACATACCGATTTTTCGGCTGTGGCTGACGCTGTGGGGAAATTAATGGAATACTGGTCTAACAATGAACATAAAATTTAAAAATGTTAAACTTGTCCAATAAGAGCAATATTCATCACTAGATAAACCCGCTGCCATAAATAACAGTACCGAATTCCTTATATACGTAATAACAAAAAAATCAGAAAAAACCTTAGTTATTATGGATAAAAATGTAACAGATATTTGAATTCAATATTACAACAAAATAAGTTTTCAAATAAATTGAATCTTTCCTAGTTCGCTTTTTCACTAATTATATGTCATATTTGGAGATAAAAATGGTGAAAGCATATAAAAATAAATCCAATATAATGGTATTTTCATGTCTCTCTGTAATGGTATTTTTATATGCCAATCAGGGACTAATCCTTTACACGCTAATATTTGAAAAATGGCCAATTTACTCACAGTCCACATCTAAGGTGGGCAGATTTTTTGATGGAATCAGTCGGGCGTGAAAATACCATTATATTTTTAGTTTTAACCATATTCAACGCAAAATTCTAGAAATATCTGAGCTATAAAATAGCTTGCACTAACAATACTCGTATTAAAATTCAAGGAAAAGTTTTTATCGTTTCAGCGGAAGGTTATTGTGAAAATAAAGAAGCAAGGATGAACGCAAATAATATGTCTATGGATACTACAACATCCATTGAATGTGCTAGATATTGTTTCCATGAACTCAGTTGTTTGGCATTTAACTATGAACATGTTTCTAACAACAATTGTATCCTACTGACAGATATCGGTCCAATAAACTACGAAACTGGTGTTAGTTATTGGGAGAAATGTACATATGTGAAATGACAGTTTAAAAAAAAATAATAGACTTTCATGAAAAATATTGATATATTCTTATTGTTATGTTATTTTTTGGTACAATGTATTATCAAATGAATGAGTTGAACAAAAGCTATGCTTCTTTATTCCTTCAAAATGAAATGGGCCTGGAAAACATCTGTAGGTCGATCTTTACAGCAGCCCTTGCACCAGATCTTACTGCTTGGTCAACTCTTTTGAATGAATGTTTCATCCACTTTCTTTGCAGTTCAATATCTTGTTATCGACATCTTTGATCTGTCTTCATTTTAATCTGCAACCAATTCTTTACTAAACAGAGTAATATCTGGACTGGATGGATTACGTTGATTAAAGTAGTTCAACAGAGCTACAGTTATCAAACAGCTAAATTTACATTTTATCCCAACTCGTTCAGGTCTATGTCAATCCGTACTACAGCTACAGTACAAGCACATCCTGTATCACATCAACAGAACTTTACCGTTCCCTTCCTATTATTGTAGGCGCTATACCAACAGGTTTTGTGGTTGTGAGGATATTCTTCGATTTTGTATACGCCCACATTAATATGTGACGGTCAAGTTCGAATTTGACAATTTTTCGATGAAAATATTTTGAGTTATTGCCCTTGACTTAGTTACATCACGTCAAAATATATTGTTGATGCATTCGAAGCTACAATTTTCAATGGATATTGATGAAACTTGGTATGAGTATTGAAATTGATAAGACGGAAGTCAAGTTCGAATTTGACGATTTTTTTAATGAACAGTTTTTGAGTTATTTCCCGTCACTTAGTAAAATCTTGTTAAAATTGTATTGTTGATTCAATAAAACCTACAATTTTCAAAGGATTTTGATGAAACTTGGTGTGAGCATTGGAATTGATTAGACCTCTGAATTTGAAAATTTTTCAATGAACGGTTTTGATTTCGGGGAAGGGAGGGATTGAATCTCCCAAATGTACAGGCCTAGGGTGGAACAAATATTTTATTGAGAAATTGGGATCTGGATCTGTTGGGTGTTTTTCTTCTCTTCTGATCTGAAATTAGAAAAAAATAAAAGAACTCGCCCGAAGGGCGAGAAGTATAGTACCTGTTAAGTACAGATTGTTTTTAGTTTGCTAAGAACAAAGTTGTCCTTTAAGTTCTGATTTTCGAATATGCCACTGTCATTTTCTGTTTATAGACATGAGGAAATTTCTCTTGAAGACTCTTATAATGGGTTTGAACTATCTTACTTGCCTTATTGCTGGTTGTATTAAAGGGAACTACAAAGGGTGCTATGCCTATACTGTGGTGAATATTAAGTCCTATGGGTCTTGCTGTATTTAATGTCTCAATCCAATGGGCTTCTCTAGATTGACGGAATTTGGTAGTTTCATCTTCGGGCAAATCGATTTCTATGCGCTCAATTGGGGTTAGGGTGAGATCGTCAAGTGAATGGTCGTCAAGATTGAAATGATTAGAAACAGGCTTTCTCTTTTTTTAATTTAATATCTGATCTGAGCATTAAAGCGAGTGCGTATATATAATGTTCTATGATATCTAGTGTTAACATATAAAATATATAATGTTCTATGATATCTAGTGTTAACATATACAATATATAATGTTCTATGATATCTAGTGTTAACATATACAATATATGATGTTCTATGATATCTAATGTTAACATATACAATATATAATGTTATATGATATCTAGTGTTAACATATACAATATATAATGTTCTATGATATCCAGTGTTAAGATTTACAGTATAAAATGGTCTATGATATCTAGTGCCAAGATATACAGTATATAATGTTCTATGATATCTAGTGTTAGGATTTACAGTATAAAATGTTCTGTGATATCTAGTGTTAGGATTTACAGTATATAATGTTCTGTGATATCTAGTGTTAAGATTTAAAGTATAAAATGTTTTATGATATCTAGTGTTAAGATTTACAGTATAAAATGTTCTGTGATATCTAGTGTTAAGATTTACAGTATATAATGTTCTGTGATATCTAGTGTTAAGATTTACAGTATTAAATGTTCTATGATATCTAGTGTTAAGATATACAGTATATAATGTTCTGTGATATCTAGTGTTATGATTTAAAGTATAAAATGTTTTATGATATCTAGTGTTAAGATTTACAGTATAAAATGTTCTATGATATCTAGTGTTAAGATTTACAGTATATAATGTTCTGTGATATCTAGTGTTAAGATATACAGTATTAAATGTTTTATGATATCTAGTGTTAAGATTTAAAATATTAAATGTTCTGTGATATCTAGTGTTAAGATTTACAGTATATAATGTTCTGTAATATCTAGTGTTAAGATTTACAGTATTAAATGTTCTATGATATCTAGTGTTAAGATATACAGTATATAATGTTTTTAGTATCTAGTGTTAAGATACACAGTATAAAATGTTCTGTGATAACTAGTGTTAAGATTTAAGGTATAAAATTTTTTATGATATCTATTGTTAAGATTTACTGTGTAAAATGTCATTAAAAACTGAAGCTCCTTTTTTGCACCCACAAAAACTCAAACTTTGAAAATTAGAGCTTCTTATTGCAACCACACTAGAATTTTGACACAAGCTAAGGGCAATAACTCAAAATCGTTCTTTGAAAAATAGTCAAATTCAAACTTGACTGAGTTATAATCAATTTCAATGCTCACACCAAGTTTCAACAAAATCCATTCAAAATTGTAGCCTTTATTGTACCCTCAATAAAATTTTGACGCAATTATATTGAGTCAAGGGCAGTTACTCATAAACTGTTCATCAAAATATCGTCAACTTCGAACTTGACCACCTCCTTATCAATTTCAATGCTCATACCAAGTTTCATCAAAATCCATTGAAAATTGTAGCCTTTATTGTACCCTCAATAAAATTTTGACGCAATTTTATTAAGTCAAGGGCAATTACTCATAAAATGTTCATCAAAATATCGTCAAATTCGAACTTGACCACCGCCTTATCAATTCCAATGCTCATACCAAGTTTCATCAAAATACATTGAAAATTGTAGCTTCTTGTGCACTCACAATAAAAAAATTTTCACGAAATGTTCATCGAAAAATCGTCAAATTCTAATGCTCATACCAAGGTTCATTCAAATCCATTGAAAATTGTAGCTTTTATTGCATCAACAATATATTTGGAAGTGATGTAACTTAGTCAAGGGCAATAACTCAAAAATCGTTCATTGAAAAATCGTCAACTTCGAACTGGACCACAGTCTTATCAATTCTAATGCTCACACCAAGTTTCATTCAAATCCATTGAAAATTGTAGCTTTTATTGCATCAATAATAAATTTTTACGTGATGTAACGAAGTCAAGGGCAATAACTCAAACACCATTCATCGAAAACTCGTCAACTTCGAACTTGATTCACACCAAGTTTAATTAAAATCCATCTAAAATTGTAGCTTCTATTGTGTCTATAAAAATATAGAGGCAGGGGCAATAACTCAAAAACTGTTCATCGAAAAATCGTCAAAATCTAACTTGACCGCCGTCTTATCAATTCCAATACTCTATCAAGTTTCATTAAAATCCATATTAAATTGAAGCTTCTATAGTGTCTACAAAAAGTGTTGACGGACCGACGGACAGGGGCGACAACAATATATGTCCACATATTCATGTGGGCGTATAAAAAATGAAGTCAAAATACACAAGGGATGCTATTTGATATTCTCCTTTTCTGTAGACATTTACTGCTCCAATTCAGGTGTTATTTCTATGAGTAAGAACGACGCGTATAGAAAGAATAAGTAGGATACATACGTACATCTTATAATATTCACCAAGATACGTTTCAAGGTTGTTAAAATCCAGCAGATAACTTTCTAATCCCACTCTGATATTCTTTTAACATTAACAGACCATTAAGGCCAGACCATATTTGTAACTGATCCTGCTAAATGAATTTTCAAGAAATCAGAAAAATAAATTTAGACTCAGATCTGTCAGCTGCCGAACTAGAGTACTATTTAAGGATTAACTGTAGTTTGTTTTCATGTCTGTTTGGTGAGACCATTCATTCTCAGAATGTATATTAAAAATATTACTATAATCAAACAAATTGTTATCAATTTAAGGCCGTTTACCGCCACACCGTTTCGGTATCTAGTGACTGAAGTACATATAAAGTCTAATCACTTGGTCTGGAATGGTATGCGCACATTTAGGCACAGAATTTTAGGCACTGGTACTTTAGGCCCGACCCTTTTAGAAGTTTAGGCACATGAGCAATAGGCACAAGACATTTAGGCACATGTAACTTTAGGCACATGTAACTTTTGGCACACTGTAACTTTGGGCACATGGAAATTTAGGCACATGTACCTTTTGGCACATGTAACTTTAGGCACATGTAACTTTAGGCACATGGGAACTTTAGGCTCACTGTGAAATTAGGCACATGGACCAGTCAGTGTTGTGTTTTGTTTGTAAGTGATAAGTATTTGTCAGTGCTTTGTGTGAGTGTTTGCCAGTTGTTAACCATAGAATACCAAAGGCAAACATTCTACAATGTTGCTAAGTATATAACATCCCATTTATGTTCAATTAATTGCCATGCAAATATTTAAATTACAAAATAACCTTAGGCATCATGATGGTAAATATAGTAAGTATGATAGACAGAAAACAGAACCTATCACTTGAATCCAAAATGCTAGAAGGTTATTTCTTATATTCCCAGAAGTGCTGGGGGAAGTGGGTTGTCAAACCTAGGTGGGGTGAGGCATAAGTTATCTCCATAAAGAGGTGTGGGGTTTGAAAATTAGAACTCCATCTTTTTCATAAAAGTGATGCAAAACATGTGCCTGAAGAAGCGGGTTGTCAAACCTAGGTGGGGCGAGGCATAAGTTGTCTCCAGAAAGTGGTGTGGGTATGAAAATTGGAAATGAAATGAATGGAGTTTTACGTCCTACTCTTCTGCACCTTATGGGCTAATGAAGACGGGCAACGCCAACGCAATAAGGGAAATTTTGCCAGGACAGTGGCATTAGCCTACTCTTTTTGCGATTTCCAACTGTCGAGGGATCTTTAACGTGCACAGCCTGTAGCACACGGGGCCTCGGTTTATTGTCCCATCCGACCGACTAGACGCTTTTTCCATGTCAGTCCCTCCGACCTGCATTACTGACAAGGGGAAACCGGGCTGAAAAATCTTTAAGTTGATCTCGACCTTTGCCGGGATTGAACCCTGGACCATCAGGTTAGCGAGCAAGCGTCTAACCCACTGAGCCACCGCGGCTCCCTTTGAAAATTGGAACTCCATCTTTTTCATAAAAGTGATGCAAAACATGTGCCTAAAGTTACGGTGTGCCTAAAATTACATGTGCCTAAAGTTACATGTGCTTAAAGTTATGTGTGCCTAAAGTGACAGTGTGCCTAAAGTTACATGTGCCTGAAGTTACATGTGCCTAAATGTATTGTGCCAAATGGTCGTTGTGCCTAAAGTTCATTGTGCCTAAATATCGTGTGCTTATTGTTCTTGTGCCTAAACTTACCTGTGCCCAAAGGTTTGTGTTTAAAGTTCCTGTGCCTAAAATGTCTGTGCCTAAAGTTCCGACATTCTGGTTATCCTAAAATATTACAGTTTTTTGCTCATTTCGAAAGCTGTAACCACTGATGAAAAAAAGCTACCTTCATTTCTGATAATAATAATGAAATATATGAGTTAAATTAAATCAATATTGAAATGTGGAAATATATGTCAACCTTGGCTTTCTTCTTTGTCCCTTCCAACAAAAATTGACTTTTTTCTCTTCTTTTCCATTTTTTCCGGAACGGATTTTGCCCTAGGAAAAAAAGACAGTAAAACAAGAAATTGGTCTACACTAAGTAACATTGTTTTTTATGATTTGAAGTGTCGTATTTCCCAGAACCTATAAATGATATTAAAACTATAAAATATGCTAATACATGAAATAATAACGAACGCTTCATTGAAATCATTTGAAAGTTTCAGGAAGGCAGGGTTTTTATTTTATCAAATTGTTAATAGACTAGTATAAGAATGCATCGTAGTATCTTGGTGTTTGCCTTTGTTTTGATTATCTGTTGTAAGCTTGGACATTTATTGACTGGTAAGTATTTTTGGTACTATTTTTTTAGTGGACTATATTTCTGGACTGTTACTGTTAAGTATTTTAAGGACTATTACAAAACGGTCAGTATTTTTGGAACCATTATTTGTACTATTTCTAGACTATTATTTACTTATAAATATTTTTCAGACTACTATTTACTGGTAAATATTTCCTTAATTATTCATACATTCATAAAGTTTAATAAGTATAGATTTTTCAGGTATAAATCAAGTCATTATTTTTTTGGACTATAACATAACATTGTTATGGAGTATTACTCAATAGGAAGGATTTTTATGGTCTATAATCTACTTAACTATCTGCAAAATATATTTAAGACTTTTTAGACTTTAAAAGTTTCGTGTGTAGGATTAAGATAAGGTTGAATTTGGGAATAATTCTACTGCATACTTGTTTTACTTCAGAGAATTTCGCCTTTAACAAAGAATGTAAACAATCAACTACGGCTAACCCAAATGCTGAAACAAAATACTGTTATCGTGCCACTGATGGTAACAAATCAGTTTGCTCTAGGACAAAATTTGAAAGTGGTTTTGAAAAATGGTGGCTGGTGGATTTTAATAGAACTGTTCAGGTGCAATCAGTCGTTATCACCAACAGCCATAATTACCGTAAGTAGCCTACTTCTTGTACACAAAATCTCTTACTGTTAAAATATACAGTATATAATGTTTATGAAATCTAGTGTTAAGATATACAGTATAAAATGGTCTATAATATATAGTGTTAAGATATACAGTATAAAATGTTATGTGATAACTAGTGTTAAAGATATACAGTATAAAATGTTCTGTGATATCTAGTGTTAAGATATACAGTATAAAATGTTCTATGATATCTAGTGTTAAGATTTAAAGTATAAAATGTTTAATGATATCTATTGCTAAGATTTACAGCGTAAAATGTTATTATAGCTACTGGGCCTACTAATCATCCTAAACTTACGAAATTTAGACATTTTATGTTTCTATCAATGATTTGTCGAGTTATTGCCCTTGATATTCCTAAAGTGTATTTAGGTATGCTGTGTCTATACTTTGGATTGTATAATCGAAACTAGGTTAAGGTAGTAATATACTAAATTCCTAAAGAAAAGCACTTAGGCCCACATTTCTTCACCTGTTCTTTTTTCAGCTGATCGTCTTACAGATTTTACCATCAAAACATATGATTTGGATCCAACCATTTTCAATTCAAATGGCAGTATGTGCTATTACCATTCGGGACCCTTTCCCGCTAATTCCACTGCAGTGAAGTGTACTACAGCGTCGTTTGGTCGATACTTAGAAATCGCCAAACTGAAGATGAATGCCTCCCCACTGGAATTATGTGAAGTAGAAGTTTATGGAGTGGAAAATTCAACTCAAGTGAAAGGTAACATATTAGACATTTATGTGTTTACACTTTGTTTCAATTTGTTTATTGTCTTTCCGTCTGTCAATCGGCCCATCGGCCCATTTTTGTGGCCGCATACCGATTTTTCGGCTGTTGCTGACGCTGTGGAGAAATTAATGGAATACTGATCTAACAATGAACATAAAATTTAAAAATGTTTAATTTGTCCAATAAGAGCAATATCCATCACTAGATAAACCCGCTGTCATAAATAACATTACCGAATTCCTTATTTATACGTAATAACAAGAAAATCAGAAAAAAAACCTTATTATGGATAAAAATGCAACAGATATTTGAATTATGAATTCAATATTACAACAAACCATGTTTTCAAATAAATTGAATCTTTCCTAGTTCTTTTTGACACTTATATGTCATATTTTGAGATAAAATTGGTGCATTCAGACCTGAAAGCATATAAAAATAAATCCAATATAATGGTATTTTCATGCCTCTCTGTATTGGCCGATCAGAGACTAATCCTTTACACGCTAATATTTCAAAAATGGCCAATTTACTCACAGTCCACATCTAAGGTGGGCAGATTTTTTGATGGAATCAGTCGGGCGTGAAAATACCATTATATTTTTAGTTTTGACCATATTCAACGCAAAATTCTAGAAATATCTGAGCTATAAAATAGCTTGCACTAACAATACTCGTATTAAAATTCAAGGAAAAGTTTTTATCGTTTCAGCGGAAGGTTATTGTGAGAATAAAGAAGCAAGGATGAACGCAAACAGTATGTCTATGGATACTACAACATCCATTGAATGTGCTAGATATTGTTTCCATGAACTCAGTTGTTTGGCATTTAACTATGAACATGTTTCTAACAACAAGTGTATCCTTCTGACAGAGATCGGTCCAATAAACTACGAAGCTGGTGTTAGTTATTGGGAGAAATGTACATATGTGAAATGACAATTAAAAAAAATTAATAGACTTTCATGAAAAATATTGATATATTCTTATTGTTATGTTATGTATATGTACAATGTATTATCAAATGAATGAGTTGAACAAAAGCTATGCTTCTTTATTCCTTCAAAATGAAATGGGCCTGGAAAACATCTGTAGGTCGATCTCTACAGCAGTCCTTGCACCAGATCTTACTGCTTGGTCAACTCTTTTGAATGAATGTTTCATCCACTTTCTTTGCAGTACAATATCTTGTTATCGACATCTTTGATCTGATCTTCATTTTAATCTGCAACCATTCCATTTCTCTACTAAACAGAGTAATATCTGGACTGAATGGATTATGTTGACTAAAGTAGTTCAACAGAGCTACACTTATCAAACAGCTAAATTTACATTTTATCCCAACTCGTTCAGGTCTATGTTAATCCGTACTACAGCTACAGTACAAGCACATCCTGTATCACATCTACAGAACTTTACCGTCCCCTTCCTATTATTGTAGGCGCTATACCAACAGGTTTTGTGGTTGTGCGGATATTCTTCGATTTTTTATACGCCCACATGAATATGTGACGGTCAAGTTCGAATTTGACAATTTTGCGATGAAAATTTTTTGAGTTATTGCCCTTGACTTGGTTACATCACGTCAAAATTTATTGTTGATGCTGAAGCTACAATTTTCAATGGATTTTGAACTTGGTATGAGTATTGAAATTGATAAGACGGAACTCAAGTTCGAATTTGACGATATTTTTAATGAACATTTTTTGAGCTGTTTTGGTAATTCGGTTGAGGTTTTAGGACCCAATAATTAAAGTTATTGCCCTTCACTTAGTAAAATCTTGTCAAAATTGTATTGTTGATGCAATAAAACCTACAATTTTCAAAGGATTTTGATGAAACTTGGTGTGAGCATTGGAATTGATTAGACCTCTGAATTGGACAATTTTTCAATGAACGGTTTTGGTTGCAATAAAAAGCTTAAATTTTCAAAGGATTTGTTCTGTGATATCTAGTGTCAAGATATACAATATATAATGGTCTATGATATCTAGTGTTAACATATACAATATATAATGTTCCATGATATCTAGTGTTAACATATACAATATATAATGTTCTATGATATCCAGTGTTAAGATTTACAGTATAAGATGTTCTATGATATCTAGTGTCACGATATACAATATATTATGTTCTATGATATCTAGTGTTAGGATTTACAGTATAAAATTTTCTGTGATATCTAGTGTTAAAATATACAATATATAATGTTCTATGATATCTAGTGTTAACATATACAATATATAATGTTCTATGATATCTAGTGTTAACATATACAATATATAATGTTATATGATATCTAGTGTTAACATATACAATATATAATGTTCTATGATATCCAGTGTTAAGATTTACAGTATAAGATGTTCTATGATATCTAGTGTCACGATATACAATATATAATGTTCTATGATATCTAGTGTTAGGATTTACAGTATAAAATTTTCTGTGATATCTAGTGTTAGGATTTACAGTATATAATGTTCTATGATATCTAGTGTTAAGATTTAAAGTATAAAATGTTTTATGATATCTAGTGTTAAGATTAACAGTATAAAATGTTCTTTGATATCTTGTGTTAAGATTTACAGTATATTATGTTCTGTGATATCTAGTGTTAAGTTTTACAGTATTAAATGTTCTATGATATCTAGTGTTGAGATATACAGTATATAATGTTTTTAGTATCTAGTGTTAAGATACACAGTATAATGTTCTGTGATATCTAGTGTTAACATATATAATATATAATGTTCTATGATACCCAGTGTTAAGATTTACAGTATAAAATGGTCTATGATATCTAGTGCCAAGATATACAGTATATAATGTTCTATGATATCTAGTGTTGAGATATACAGTATATAATGTTTTTAGTATCTAGTGTTAAGATACACAGTATAATGTTCTGTGATATCTAGTGTTAACATATACAATATATAATGTTCTATGATACCCAGTGTTAAGATTTACAGTATAAAATGTTCTATGATATCTAGTGCCAAGATATACAGTATATAATGTTCTCTGATATCTAGTGTTAGGATTTACAGTATAAAATGTTCTGTGATGTAAAATGTCGTTAAAAACTGAAGCTCCTTTTGCACCCACAAAAACTCAAACTTTGAAAATTGGAGCTTCTTATTGCAACCACACTAGAATTTTGACACAAGCTAAGGGCAATAACTCAAAATCGTTCTTTGAAAAATAGTCAAATTCAAACATGACTGAGTTATAATCAATTTCGATGCTCACACCAAGTTTCAACAAAATCTATTCAAAATTATAGGTTTTTTTTGCATTAACAATAAAATTTTGACAAGATTTAACTCAAGGGCAATAACTCATAAACTATTCTACGAAAAATCGTCAAATTCGAATTTGACCACCTCCTTATCAATTTCAATGCTCATACCAAGTTTCATCAAAATCCATTGAAAATTGTAGCCGTTATTGTTAGAAAATTTTGACGCAATTATATTAAGTCAAGGGCAATTACTCATAAACTGTTCATCAAAATATCGTCAAACTTAACCACTGCTTTATCAATTCCAATGCTCATACCACGTTTCATCAAAATACATTAAAAATTGTAGCTTTTTTTGCACTCACAATAAAAAAAATTTCACGAACTGTTCATCGAAAAATCGTCAAATTCTAATGCTCATACCAAGGTTCATTCAAATCCATTGAAAATTGTAGCTTTTATTGCATCAACAATATATTTGGAAGTGATGTAACTTAGTCAAGGGCAATAACTCAAAAATCGTTCATTGAAAAATCGTTAACTTCGAACTTGACCACAGTCTTATCAATTCTAATGCTCACACCAAGTTTCATTCAAATCCATTGAAAATTGTAGCTTTTATTGCATCAACAATAAATTTTTACGTGATGTAACGAAGTCAAGGGCAATAACTCAAAAACCGTTCAACGAAAACTCGTCAACTTCGAACTTGATTACCGTCTTATCAATTCGAATGCTCACACCAAGTTTAATTAAAATCCATCTAAAATTGTAGCTTCTATTGTGTCTATAAAAATATAGAGGCAGGGGCAATAACTCAAAAACTGTTCATCGAAAAATCGTTAAAATCTAACTTGACCGCTGTCTTATCAATTCCAATACTCATATCAAGTTTCATTAAAATCCATATTAAATTGTAGCTTCTATAGTGTCTACAAAAAAGTTGTCGGACCGACGGACAGGGGCGACAACAATATATGTCCACATATTCACGTGGGCGTATAAAAATGAAGTCAAAATACACAAGGGATGCTATTTGATATTCTCCTTTTCTGTAGACATTTACTGCTCAAATTCAGGTGTTTCTATGAGTAAGAACGACACGTATAGAAAGAATAAGTAGGATACATACGTACATCTTATAATATTCACCAAGATACGTTTCAAGGTTGTTAAAATCCAGCAGATAACTTTCTAATCCCACTCTGATATTCTTTTAACATTAACAGATCATTAAGGCCAGACCATATTTGTAACTGATCCTGCTAAATGAATTTTCAAGAAATCAGAAAAATAAATTTAGACTCAGATCTGTCAGCTGCCGAACTAGAGTACTATTTAAGGATTAACTGTAGTTTGTTTTCATGTCTGTTTGGTGAGACCATTCATCCTTAGAATGTCTATTAAAATTATTACTATAATCAAACAAATTGTTATCAATTTAAGGCCTTTTTCTTCCACACCGTTTCGGTATCTGGTGTCTGAAGTACATATAAAGTCTAATCACTTGGTCTGGAATACCCTAAAATATTACAGTTTTTTGCTCATTTCGAAAGCTGTAACCACTGATGACAAAAAGCTACCTTCATTTCTTGGCATAATAGAAACTCCCATTATTAATGAAATATGTGAGTTAAATTAAATCAATATTGAAATCATGGGGAAATCCATGTCAACCTTGGCTTTCTTCCTTGTCCCTTCCAACAAAAATTCACTTATTTCTCTTCTTTTTCCCTTTTTTCCGGAACGGATTTTGCACCAGGAAAAAAAGACAGTAAAACAAGAAATTGGTCTACACTAAGTAACATTGTTTTTTTATGGTTTGAAGTGTCGTATTTCCCAGAACCTATAAATGATATTAAAACTATATAATATGCTAATACATGAAATAATAACGAACGCTTCATTGAAATCATTTTATAGTTTCTTACAGGAAGGCAGGGTTTTTATTTTATCAAATTGTTAATAGACTAGTATAAGAATGCATCGTAGTCTCTTGGTGTTTGCCTTTGTTTTGATTATCTGTTGTAATCTTGGACATTTATTGACTGGTAAGTATTTTGGGACTATTATTTGAACTATTTCTAGACTATTATTTACTTATAAATTTTTTTTCAGACTACTATTTACTGGTAAATATTTCCTTAATTATTTATAAAGTTTAATAAGTATAGATTTTTTCAGGTATAAATCAAGTCAATATTTTTATAGAAACACTACGGGTATTTTTTTGGACTATAACATAACATTAATAAGCACTATTACTAAATAGGAAGGATTTTTATGGTCTATAATCTACTTAACTATCTGCAAAAGACATTTAAAACTTTTTAAACTTTAAAAGTTTCGTGTGTAGGATTAAGATAAGGTTGAATTTGGGAATAATTCTACTGCATATTTGTTTTACTTCAGAGAATTTCGCCTTTAATAAAGAATGTAAACAATCATCTACGTTTAGCCGACATAATGTTACAACATATTGTTATCGTGCAACTGATGGTAACAAGTCAGTTTGCTCTAGGACAAAATTTCAAAGTGGTTTTGAAAAATGGTGGCTGGTGGATTTTAATAGAACTGTTCAGGTGCAATCAGTCGTTATCACCAACAGCCATAATTACCGTAAGTAGCCTACTTCTTGTACACAAAATCTCTTACTGTTATATGAGCCTACTAATCATCCCAAACTTACGGAATGTAAATATTTTATGTCTTCAAGATGTTATCTTAAAAAATGTTTCCATCAATTATTTGTCGAGTTATTGCCCTTGATATTCCTAAAGTGTATTTTGGTATGTTGTGTCTATACTTTGGATTGTATAACCGAAACTAGGTTAAGGAATTAATTTACTAAATTCGTAAAGAAAAGCGCTTACATTTCTTCATCTGATATTTTTTCAGCTAAACGTCTTGAAAATTTTACCATCAAAACATATGATTTGGATCCAACCATTTTCAATTCAAATGGCAGTATGTGCTATTACCATTCAGAACGATTTCCCGTTAATACTACTGCAGTGAACTGTACTACAGCGTCGTTTGGTCGATACTTAGAAATCGCCAAACTGCAGATGAATGCCGCCCCACTGGAATTATGTGAAGTAGAAGTTTATGGGTTGGAAGTGAAAGGTAACATGACCTTTATGGGCTTACACTTCTTCGTCAATTTGTTTGTTGTGTTTCTGTCAACATATCGGTCCATCGGCCCATTTTTATGACCGCCTATCGATTTTTCGGCTGTGGCTGACGCTGTGGGGAAATTAATAGAATACTGGTCTAACAATGAACATAAAATTTAAAAATGTTAAACTTGTCCAATAAGAGCAATATTCATCACTAGATAAACCCGCTGCCATAAATAACAGTACCGAATTCCTTTTTTACGTAATAACAAAAAAATCAGAAAAAAACTTAGTTATTATGGATAAAATTGTAACAAATATTTGAATTCAATATTAAAAACAAACTAAGTTTTCAAATAAATTGAATCTTTCCTAGTTCTTTTTGACACTTATATATCATATTTTGAGATAAAATTGGTGCATTGAGACCTGAAAGCATATAAAAATAATTCCAATATAATGGTATTTTCATGTCTCTCTTTATTGGCCGATCGGAGACGAATCCTTTAGACGGTGGGCAGATTTTTTGATGGAATCAGTCGGGCATGAATGTACCATTATATTTTTAATTTTGACCATAATCAACGCAAAATTCTAGAAAATATCTGAGCTATAAAATAGCTTGCTCTATTAATACTCGTTTGAAATTGAAAAGAAAGTTTTTATCGTTTCAGCGGAAGGTTATTGTGAGAATAAAGAAGCAAGGATGGACGCAAACAATATGTCTATGGATACTGCAACATCCATTGAATGTGCTAGATATTGTCTCCATGAACTAAGTTGTTTGGCATTTAACTATGAACATGTTTCTAAAAACAATTGTATCCTACTGACAGACATCGGTCCAATAAACTACGAAGCTGGTGTTAGTTATTGGGAGAAATGTATACAAAATTCTATGTAAAATGACAGTTTAAAAAAATTAATCGACTTTCATGAAAAATATTGATATATTCTTATTGTTATGTTATGTATATGTACAATGTATTATCAAATGAATGAGTTTAACAAAAGCTATGCTTCTTTATTCCTTCAAAATGAAATGTGCCTGGAAAACATCTGTAGGTCGATCTTTACAGCAGCCCTTGCACCGGATCTTACTGCTTGGTCACCTCTTTTAACTGAATGTCAATCCGTACTACAATTACAGTTAAAGCACATCCTGTATCACATCAACAGAACTTTACTGTCCCCGTCCTATTATTGTAGGCCCTATACCAACAGCTTATGTGGTAAAAGGGCATGATATTTGTGATTTACAGTATAAAATGTTTTATGATATCTAGTGTTAAGATTGACAGTATAAAATGTTCTATGATATCTAGTATTAAGATTGACAGTATGAAATGTTCTATGATATCTAGTGTTAAGATTGACAGTATAAATTGGTCTATGATATCTAGTGTTAAGATAAACAGTATGGAATGTTCTATGATATCTAGTGTTAACTTATACAGTATATAATGTTCTATGATATCTAGTGTTAAGATTTACAGTATAAAATGTTCTATGATTCTAGTGTTATGATTTACAGTATAAAATGTTCTATGATTCTAGTGTTAAGTTTTACAGTATAAAATATTCTATGATATCTAGTGTTAAGATATACAATATGAAATGTTCTATGATATCTAGTGTTAAGATATACAGTACAAAATGTTCTATGATATCTAGTGTTAAGATATACAGTATAAAATGTTCTATGATATCTAGTGTTAAGAAATACAGTATGAAATGTTCTATGATATATAGTGTTAAGATTTACAGTATAAAACGTTCTATGAAATCTAGTGTGAAGATTTACAGTTTAAATTGTTCCATGATAACTAGTGTTAAGATTTAAAGTATAAAATGTTTTATGATATCTAGTGTTAAGATTAACAGTATAAAATGTTCCATGATTCTAGTGTTAAGATTTTCAGTATAAAATGTTCTATAATTCTAGTGTTAACATACACAGTATATAATGTTCTATGATAACATGTGTTAAGATATACAGTATAAAATCATCTATGATATCTAGTGTCAAGATATACAGTATAAAATGTTCTATGATATCTAGTGTCAAGATATACAGTATAAAATGTTCTATGATATCTAGTGTTAAGATTTACAGTGTAAAATGTTCTATGATTCTAGTGTTAACATACACAGTATATAATGTTCTATAATAACTAGTGTTAAGATATACAGTATAAAATGTTCTATGATATCTAGTGTCAAGATATACAGTATAAAATGTTCAATAATAACTAGTGTTAAGATACACAGTATAAAAAGTTCTATGATTCTAGTGTTAAGATTTACAGTATAAAATGTTCTATGATATCTAGTGTTAACAAATACAATATATAATGTTCTATGATATCAAGTGTTAGATATACAGTATAAAATGTTCTATGATTCTAGTGTTAACATACACAGTATATAATGTTCTATGATATCTAGTGTTAAGATATACAGTATAAAATGTTCTATGGTATCTGGTGTTAAGATATACAGTAAAAAATGTTCTATGGTATCTGGTGTTAAGATATACAGTATATAATGTTCTATGATATCTAATGTTAAGATTTACAGTAAAAAATGTTCTATGATATCTAGTGTTAAGATATACAATATATAATGCTCTATGATTCTAGTGTTAACATACACAGTATATAATGTTCTATGATATCTAGTGTTAAGATATACAGTATAAAATGTTCTATGGTATCTGGTGTTAAGATATACAGTATAAAATGTTCTATGGTATCTGGTGTTAAGATATACAGTATATAATGTTCTATGATATCTAGTGTTAAGATTTACAGTATAAAATGTTCTATGATGTCTAGTGTGAAGATTTACAGTTTGAAATGTTATATGATATCTAGTGTTAAGATTTATAATTCTATGATATCTAGTGTTTAAGATATACAGTATAAAATGTTCTATGATATCTAGTGTTAAGATTTACAGTTTGAAATGTTGTATGATATCTAGTGTCACGATATACAATATATAATGTTCTATGATATCTAGTGTTAAGATATACAGTTTAAAATGTTCTAAGATATTTAATGTTAAGATATACAGTATAAAATGTTCTATGATATCTAGTGTCAAGATATACAGTATATAATGTTTTATAATATCTAGTGTTAAGATATACAGTATAAAATGTTCTGTGATATCTAGTGTTAAGATTTACAGTTTAAAATGTTCCATGACATCTAGTGTTAAGATATACAGTATGAAATGTTCTATGATATCTAGTGTTAAGATATACAGTATAAAATGTTCTATGATATCTAGTGTTAAGATTTACAGTATAAAATGTTCTATGATATCTAGTGTTAAGATATACAGTATGAAATGTTCTATGATATCTAGTGTTAAGATATACAGTATATAATGTTCTATGATATATAGTGTTAAGATATACAGTGTAAAATGTTCCATGATATCTAGTGTTAAGATTTACAGTGTAAAATGTTCCATGATATCTAGTGTTAAGATATACAGTATAAAATGTTCTATGATATATAGTGTTAAGATTTACAGTATAAAATATTCTATGATATCTAGTGTTAAGATATACAATATGAAATGTTCTATGATATCTAGTGTTAAGATATACAGTACAAAATGTTCTATGATATCTAGTGTTAAGATATACAGTATAAAATGTTCTATGATATCTAGTGTTAAGATTTACAGTATAAAATGTTCTATAATATCTAGTGTTAAGATTTACAGTGTAAAATGTTCCATGATATCTAGTGTTAAGATATACAGTATAAAATGTTCTATGATATATAGTGTTAAGATATACAGTGTAAAATGTTCCATGATAACTAGTGTTAAAGAAATACTTTATCAAATGTTCTATGATATATAGTGTTAAGATTGACAGTATGAAATCCTCTATGATTCTAGTGTTAAGATTTACAGAATATAATGTTCTATGATATCTAGTGTTAAGATATACAGTATAAAATGTTCTATGATATCTAGTGTTAAGATTTACAGTATAAAATGTTCTATGATATCTAGTGTTAAGATTTACAGTGTAAAATGTTCTATGATATCTAGTGTTAAGATTTACAGTATAAAATGTTCTATGATATCTAGTGTTAAGATTTACAGTGTAAAATGTTCTATGATATCTAGTGTTAAGATATATAATATAAAATGTTCTATGATATCTAGTGTTAAGATTTACATGTAAAATGTTCCATGATATCTAGTTTTATGATTTACCAAAAAAATTGTTTTATGATATCTAGTTTTATAATTTACTGATCTATAGCAGCAACCTTCCCTGTGATTGAAATAAACTTAGTTATGAATTAATAATACGATTTTTCTGGTTGTGGGATGTAGATTCTTTCTCCAAACTGAAAAAAAAAAAATAAAATATTTGTTCCACCCTAGGCCTGAACATCTGGGAGACTAAATCCCTCCATTTCCCGAAATCTCACTAAGTTAGAAATTCTGGGGCACCTCGAATCCCCCTTGAATGTAAATTTTGCTTCGCCACTTGATTTACTGTATAAACAATATACATGTAGGCCTATACATATTTATATCATGGTCATAAGATTCAATGATGGACTGGGTGTGATGGATTTCGTTGTCTGAAGTAGTTTTGGTAAATCGGTTGAGGTTTGAGGATCTAATAATTTTGGTTTCTGTTGAGCAGGTAGATTCCATGATGCTATGTCCTTGGTCTGGTGATAAAAGAGTTTGGTAGCGGATATAAATTTAATGGTTGTCGACGGGGTGATTGGTACTGGTTTGGTAGTTCTTAGGAATGTAGCATTGGGTACAGACTGAGATCTGTGTCGAGATGAGGATGGTCTGAGTGCACGACTTGGCATGGTTGGAGAATTCGGGGTAGTTTGTTGGTACAAATACGCTCAGAAGAAAGAAAAATCGGCGGAACCTGACTCATGTGCTGAAGATTCAGATGCATGGAAGAAGAATTTTACTCGGGTCTTGGTTTAATTGCTCGTTTGGTCAAATTTGATGATTACATCTTGAGTAACATATTTTCAAAACGAGCGACGGGTTCAAAATAAAAAAAATATGTATTTTGATAATAAATATATAACAAACAAGCAAATAAAAATCTACCATTATTGACACGAACCGGTTTCCAAAGTGTCCCTGTAAGATTCAATTTGTATGAAGTACATGGAGACATCATCAATAAGGAAAACAACATTACCTATACAAAAGAATCAATATAAAAATCAAACCTATGAATAATTCCTATTGAGACAAATATTTCTCTATTAGTAAAGGAATGTTTTTTAAAATTAGGTCTAATAACCAGAGCTAAAGGGATCCAGTCGTCTAAATATTTGCTTTTCCAGTAGATTGCGTTCAGTTTCGGTTTAATTTTAACTTTCAGCAGTGGAAGAATAGTAGTCGGGTGACATAATTCAATTCAGAAAGCAATACCGAACAATTCTATCCATATCAACTGTTAGTGAAAATCTACCAATTATATTTTTAATATTTCATGTTGAGAAGTGTTGCCATTTCATAAATCTGAAGGCATTTCGGTAAAAAAATTTAACCAGTCACTTAAATGTTCATTTACCTTCAAAATAAAACTGGTCACAACTTACACACTTGGACGTTACCATTTCCTAAATCTGAACGCATGTCGGTAAATAAAATTTTACCAGTCAATTTTAATGTACATTTACCTTCAAAATAAAACTGGTCACAACTTACACACTTGGACCAATCTTTATTTCAGATTCGTAATCATGTCTTGGTGACGGGCTCTCTCCACAAATTTTGCTGGCCCGTTTTTGTTAGTTTCGTACTACATATCATTTCTTAAATGACTGGTACTATTCACCCCCCTTGACATTGGTGACGTTACTTGCAGCAATGACTCTCATTTTGGTCTACCTGACCAATGGTACTACAAAAAGTTCTCCAGATACTTTCAAATGGGGCAATTTTCAACAGGACAGGGGCAATAATGTGAACAATAAATATGTATATAAAGATAAATATTTATACATGTACCAATATACAATTTATAAAAATTTATAAATAAGAAATATCTTTTTAAAAGAGGAATGTTAAGTTTGTGACTTGAGAAAATAAAATTTGAGCAAGACCAAGTTTAAAAGTATGGTTAAAGGAATACTACTTCTTAGAATGGACATAAATTTGAAATTTTCATAATTGTTCAATTAAAGTAAATTTATTATAATTGGACCAAATGCCGCAACTTAAAAGTAGACCCTTGGTTTAATGGATAGTTCATTCGATTAATGAAATTATTGAATTATACCGGGATTCTGTCATATAGTTTTGAAACAAATTGACATATTTAATAGCTTATAATATATATAGAAGTATTTATAACTTTTGATTATAAATAACATTATGAAGGTTTTAAAACTGTCATAAGAATAAAATTTAAGAATGTTTTCATATGTGCAAGTTTTTTTAACACAAGGGTTAAAATTAGTCAAATTCTATCACAAGAGCCTATCTTGATAAAGTCAAAGAGAATACAAAGTAATTTCTAAATCCATTCATATCTTGAGGTTGAAAAATTTCTGTCATTAAAATTGAAATATTTGTTTAAATTATACACACAACCAACATTTTTGTAATAAAAAATATAAACATAAATAAAAGGCCCATAGAACATGAAGCATGGCTGTACAGAAATTTACTACTGACATTTTTAACAGAATGCCAGATTGTATTGTATTGTTTTTTCTTTTCAATCTTTTTAAAACATCAGTGGACAAATCAATCTTTCTCTATATAAGTCATGATAGCTTTAAACAATTAAATGCATTAATAAAGCTTTCAAGTTGATTAGATATATCTTTGGAGACCTACAGCTGGTAATTAATAAATTAAGAGTAAAATATATGTGACAAATGTAACAATGTAAAACAATATGGAATAACAAAATATCAAAGAATGCATGTGCCATTAACATAAAAAAAAACAGAAAATAAAAATAACAACATTGTGGCACTAAGATTTAATCAATTAAACTAAGACAATAATGTAGTGTTTTTTATTGAAACTAAGATCATGTCATTATCATTATCTTTCTCAGCCAGAAATCCTGGTATTAAGTTTCCAATGAGAAATGCTCATGGACAGCTACTTCCTTAAGTAATACCATTCCTCATCCTTTCAGTGATAGTTGGTGTGCTTTTTTTTATAAATATTTTGTCCCTTGTTGAATATGAAAAAAAAACAGAGTCCATTCATATAATAATGTGTGGACCACAATCTGATTAAAATGCAGAATAAGGTTTTTTTTTCATTTTCATTTTAAAGGAATACTTGTCTTGGCATGAACATACAATTTTAGTTCTCAATAAAGGTCAATATAAGTCTATTTTCATCAGTGAACTTACCTGGTGTCATAAATCAATTCATTAAGCTTTTTTTTCAATTGCATCTTTATGGATGATTTTTATTTTGGATATTTATTTATATTTTTATGTTATTTATGGCAACAGGTATATTTACTGATGAATAGAGCTCTTTCTGACCAATTTTCAAATTTTACGTTCATTTTAAGAAAGATCCTTTCTACCACCTGGTCCTTGGCCAAACTTCTTGGCATTGATCTTGCCTTGTTAGCTCTACCCATTAACAGCTGGGTGGACTGAAATTATGGGTGAAGATGACTTATTCAAGGTCATCAAACATCATGCCGATCAAGATTACAACTCGCTTCCAACATTTTCAAAGTATCCAAGCAAATGACATCATGACGTAAAGAACCAACACTCTATCGATATGCTCCACAAATAATCATTTTCATTTGAATTTTAGTAGGCTACCTTAGACCGCTAACTAAAGACTAACATTTGATGATAGTATATTGGGTTGAACACGATTTTGTTTGAATATGGATGGCGAGTGTAGAGACCCGAGAAACAAACACAATATAAAACATCAAAATCTTCGTCTCAACAAATAACATAAGCAACAATTGTTGCACACTTTTTACAAGGGTAACCAATGGTTACTAAGTAACAGCCTTGATGAGTAATAAAACATTATTCCCTGTGGCTGTGTAAAAATTCCAAACTCTTTGAAATATCACGCAAAGTTTTATAAAGTGTCATTCAATCTTGTCTGCGGTATTTTTTTCTTTTTACATATTCAATTATCTAACAAGCCTGATTCTGAAAAAAAAAGACACATTAGGATAAAAATACTGGCAAGACCTTTATTAACCTCGACACTTCATTTAAAAAATCAATCGAACTGATTAGAATGCAGCAAACATGGGATAATGATAATAAGCACCAAAGGAAATTTGACCCGAACGGCCTCTTGTAGCAAACTGGGCCTCTATTTGTTATATATATAGAATTTCATTATATACATTGACAGAACCTATAGTTCTCTTTATAGTTCAACAGACATTTTATGGTGAAAAAGTAGCCTTGCAAATCAAGGCACCTATGATTGCAATGACAAATCATTGTTTGTTGTCCATTCACAGTTGGTTTTGGTCTAGTATTCTAAGTGTACCTTAAAAAATGATGTGAGAGTGAGCACGAGCTAACAAGGTGATTACATTATACACCCAAAATATATTTGACAGCGTATAAAAATGAGATCCATGGAATTTTTACATCCTACTTTTCTGCACCTCATTGGGCTTTAGAAGTCATCAAAGACAAAATTACTTACTAATTAATCTTGCTCTCTTTTCTTCAGCCTTCCTCTTCCATTCTGGTTCAATATTTTCTTTAGGAGAATCTTTCATAGGAGAAGAACGAGGTGCTTTACGTAGTTGAAGATCAGAAAACCATGGTGGAGTTATCTTCTCCTCTCCATCATTTTTATTAGTGTCGTTTTCTTAAAGACAAACCATTTAAAATAAATAAGAACATTAGAAGCCAGGTAAAAATTTTGGTTGTTCAGACACAGACATTACTTATGAATAAGTCTAAGAACATGGTACTTCCATGATGTCTCCAAATTACCACAAAAAATCAAGCCAGTTTGACTTTTATGGATTTTTATGGCTTATGCTTAGCTCTTATGTAGATTATAATACATAAATTTACTGGACTTAAGACCAGCATATAACAACAAAATTTGGTTTGACTTTGAGATATCATTATTGAGTAAAACAAATTCAATATGAATGCAAATTTACAAACTAAATCTAAATTTGACAGTAAACATAATGTTTAGTAAAAAAGCACTCTATACCTTTTTGGTTTGTGATGTTTCTAGTTTCTACTACTGGTTTACGAAGATGAACTTCAGGCAAAGTTCTATCTTTAACTTCACCATTTTCTTGATTTTTTTTATCTGAAATAAATTTCTCTTGAAATTCAAATGCAGGATCACTAATAAAGATTTTTATTTAAATAATTCAACAAGGATCTGAGTTGTGTTTAATTGAAGATGATAAACATAAAATCTACACATACCCATATCTAACATTTCTGCTGCTTTGGATTGTTTAGCTAAAGCTGTTTTCATCCATGAAGGATTTTCAGATTTTTGGTCTTGTATAATCTTTTGACTAACATTAGAATCACTTTTAACACGATTAGATTTCCGTGCCTTTATTGCACTCATCCATGATGGCTGTTTGACTTCAGTGTGACAGTTTTCAGTAGTGTTCCTATTACTGGTATTTTTTTCGGATACTGGGTTATTTTTTTTGGATTTCATTTCTGATAACCATGATGGTTCTTTTGGTGTTTCATTACTTGAATTGCATGGTACAAAATCAAAATTTTTACTAAACCGTTTTTCTTGATCTTTAACCTTTTCAGGTGTTTCTGGGACAGAAAGTCTAAAATCAAGATTTGTAGAATGTCTTTTTGAAACATTGTTGGGATCTCTGTTAGGTTTGCGAAGCTGAACTTTTTCTCCGAAATTGGATTCTGATGAATTGAAAGAGTCTTGGTTTTTGTTATCCAAAACCAAAGCTTTTGTCACTTTTTCTACTTTGGGAGTATCTTTGGTTATTTTTGACACTGATTCAGTTTGACTGCCACCTGTATAAGACAGTCTATTTGGTTTGTTTAAAATAGATGGTTTTTCTCGTTTTGTGACAGAGTTAATGGCAGGGGAAGTAACTGTAGTATCTTTTTTCTCAATGGAAGTTGTAAATTTAAAATCAGACTTAAAAGTAGGTTTGTCATTTTTCTCCTCACTTAAAACATTTTCATCATCAAATTTATTTGATAACTTCCTTTCTGATATTTGGAAAACATTTGAACATGACTCAATTTTTGGTGTTTCCATGGTTGAAGAACTTAACAGATCATCTGCATTTTCACTATCAAAAGTAGTCACATTTTCTTCAAATGACTTCTTTTCAGGGCTTCCCGCATCATCATGAGAAGAACTCGTTGGAATCATAGGCAGGACTCTAACACCAGTTTTATTCAACTTTAGCTTTTCTTGGGCTGGTACAGTTGGTAAAACACGGACACCTGTAGGTTTTTCGATTGCTCCCATTACTTTAATTTCTTCCACTTTCCTATTTTCATTTGTTGGAGATACATCTTCATCAGGAACAGATACTTTACGATTTTTAGAAAATAACTGAAAAGAGAGATAAATGAAATTACATTGATTTAATGTAACTGACCTTTATTAGTTTCAAATTGCTTTTATTATATATACCAAAGTCCCAAGGCTCCGAAATATGTGAAAAAATATGGATTTCACAGTTTGGATATCTCTATCAGTGATAAGTGGTATCTGTAAGCCTGTTATTAGGTTCATTAGAAGGGAGTTCATTTTAAAATTCAATTGATACAATGAAACCAAATGTTCCCCTTAACTTTTTACATATAAGAATCTGAAGAAATAATGAAAAGCTAAACATTTACAACACTTTCACTGACCCATCATAAGGCTGATTTAGTCAAGTTTTTTTTCATATCACTTACTTTAGATGTGCTTAAATCAAGTAAGCCTGGCATTGCAAAACCAGCTTTAGGTGGACTTTTGACTGGCGATTTATCTTTCTCTTCTTCAGGTATCACAGAGTCTTCTGTTTGACATGATTCAAGGGAAGTAACTTCTGGTTTTGGCTCTGAAATAATAACTAAATGTTGAGTAAGTCAAACAAGATGGTTGACAGAAATCATGTCTCCTTGTGAATATGTTCTTAGTTGGGAATTAATTTCCAAAAAAAGATTGAAAATAAGTTGCTTTGAGCTAAATTTAATTCAAGACTTCAGCCAGAATCTCATAAGGCCTGAGTCATACCTATTGACATAAATATCATGAAAATATCTTACCTGTGGAATCAGTAAAGAGAGAATTGTCATCTGTAGGAAGAATACTTCTAACACCTTTCCTAGAGGGTTTTCTTCGCAGGGCATATGATCCTTTTTTAGCGATTTGACCTTTAAAACGTTCTGCTTCTAAACCAAGATCACTGGTGGTGGGTAGCTGTGGAATAAATCATATTAGTTAGTTCAATTACCTTACTCAGATGTCTGAGTAAACTTTAACTCAACTCACAATAAAAGCAAGAAAATTTTAGATCCAAACTAAGTTCTAAAGTTAGTTGATAATAATGTGTTCATGTGTAATATATTTCTTAGGAAAGACCTATTATTTTTTATGTGGTTTACGATTCTTAACATTTCTTAAAATGAGATCACTTCATTATACACTCCGAAAGACCACACAGCAGCATGATCCAATATATTTGACAAATTCAACATGCTAGGGCCTTTTTCTGATGCAGAATGCCCAAAGGGAATTCATTTTCCACTTTTAGTGTAGCTGAAAAAAATTCTCTCCAATATGTGGAACATATTTCGAAAATATTCCTTAGTCTTCCCTTCACAATACAGGAATTGAATAAGCTAGTACCAACCTCTAACACATCGAAATTGATTTCTCTTTGATCTATATCTCCACTAATACTTGTTTTTCTTGTACTCTAAAATATTGAATTGTACATCATATATGTTTTTATTATCACTCTAAGAATGGGCAGACACAGTTAAAGGTGTTCTTTTTGTGTGAAAAATATTCCTTGATACAACAATTATAACATTAATAATGCATAGGTTATAAATCTAATTCTATATTTTGACCAGTGAATTCATTGACATTCAATCTTATATTATCCAATGTTCAAAAGCTGTTTTAAATTTCTGAATATTGTAAGCTAACATGTCATTTTTTTTGTCAGATTTTTAATTTACAGAAATAGCATGTTTCTGTGCCAAGGGCTAGATTTCAATTAACTCAAACCGATGTGGTGAATCAAGATTGTATATTTTATACCATTTTATTTTAGATAGAATTGAAGAAATAAACTGCCAAAATTTGTCATGAAACAGGATGCTTGAATAAGTTTATCTATGTAGAGATTACAAAAGTAAAATCTTCATTGAAGGGATAATAGGCGTTAGAACGAACATAAAAAATTAAGTTCACTCAAATTTGGACAATAACAGTATATATCCATCAGTGGACTTACCTATACATCAAAATCCTTCTAAAATCCGATAAATACCCCAAATAAAGTAAATAATCATAAAACGCTTGAGCCATCCATCAAGCGATTTTCAAATCGTGTAAATATAAAGGGAAGTAACTCTAACATGTGGGTTTTCACGCGTCCTTGACCCCTACTGTTGAATTCCACAATGATGTTTTAGCGTTGATTTACCAGACGCTTTTATTCTCAAACTGAATGGAATCGTCGCAGGCTCACTTTTTTTTAAAAATTCCGAATATATTTTTATTGTGGCTTTTTCAAAATTTGGTAAAGTGTGGGATGCAGACTTATTTAACTAATAGTCAATATGAAACACAAATATAAGCCGTAGGACGAGTGTATTCTAACGCCTATTATCCCTTTAAGACCAAAATCACCAAAATCAGCCATGCTGGTATATTTAAACTTACCAGAGAATCTTCAGTTTTAATCAAGTCAAAATCCAGACCATCTTTGTCATTGGATGAACTATTGGCCTCTTTCACATTATCTGATGGCACACTATCAATTATATCATCTTTATCTATCACTTCATATGTTGACAAACTTACTAGGTTATCATCAATATCCCCCTCCTAAAAATCATAAATATATCATCATTATCATCATCATCATAATCATTAATGAATGTTAAAAGTAGATGACATTTTGTTTTTAATATCATCATTGTCATAATCAACATCAATGTCTATAAATTACATGTATATTCATATCAAATGGAAGTTACTGAATGATAACTCATAATTTATTGGGTTCTATAGCACTGCGGTTAGAGCTTAGGTTCTTAATATCATGACGTCATTTTCTTGGATACGTTTAAATGTCGGACACGAGTTCTAATCTCGATCGGTGTGTGAAAGTTCGATGACCTTGAATAAGTCATCTTCACTCATAATTCCAGTCCACCCAGCTGTAAATGGGTACAGATAATCCGGGAAAGATCAATGCCAAGAGGTTTGGCCAAGGACCAGCTGGTAGAAAGGATCCCTGTCACGGCAGACTTGTGAACCTAAGCTGTTATCCTTGTAAAATATAGTTGTTTCACATCTTGGTGGTTGACATTTTGTTTCATATAGTTAAAATATACATAATTATTTGTTTTCAATATTGATTCAGGATAAAATGACGAAAGAGAGCATAAAAACACTAATATTTAACCATTACCTGTTTAGAGTCCATACTAGACAAATCACACAACAGATCTGGTGCTATATCTGATTGTTTCTCATCCTGCAAAAATAACAGAACTTATTATATTCAGCACTGTTACATCACCATGAAAAGATCAATCTTTTGTTCTGTAAAAATCTTATCATAAGAATGAGAACAAACAAACCATACAATCTACAAAATTTACTGAGACTGGGGATGTTGCATTCAAAATGTTCAAAAGCAAAAATAATTTGTGCAAGATCACATGGTGGTCATGGGTTCTTGAGCAATGTTTAGCCATCGATAAGCTGGTTCACATGATCAGAGACAAACAAACCCTAAGAGAGAAATTTCCTCATGTCTATAAACAGAAAATGATAGTGGCATATTCAAAAAATCAGAACTTAAATGACAACCTTGTTCATAGCAAACTAAAAATAATCTGTACTTAACAGGTACTATACTCCTCGCCCATCGGGCGAGTTATTTTATTTTTTCTAATTTCAGATCAGAAGAGAAGAAAATCATCCAACAGATCCAGATCCCAATTTCTCAATAAGATATTTGTTCCACCCTAGGCCTGTACATTTGGGAGATTCAATCCCTCCCTTCCCCGAAATCAAAAAACATTCACTGATTCAATATTGAAGTTAAGGGCAAAAACTCAAAAACTGTTCATGGAAAATTGTCAAATTAGAACTTGACCACCATCTTATCTATTTCAATATTCATACCAAGTTCCATCAAATCTATTAAAAAATTAAAATTAAAAATACCTTATTTTGCACCCACAAATATTTTTGATGCAATTTTACTAAGTCAAGGGCAATAACCCAAAAACCATTTGTTAAAAAAAGTCAGGAATTCAAACTTGACTAATGTCTTATCAATTCTGATGCTTACACCAAGTTCCATCAAAATCCTTTGAAAATTAAAGCTTCTTATTGCAAGTCAAGGGCACTAACTTAAAACAATTCATTGAAAAACTGTCAAATTCAAGCTTGACTGAGGCCTAATCAATTCCCATGCTCACAACCAAGTTTCATCAACATCCTCTGAAAATTGGAGGATTTATTGCATCAAAACTAAAATTTTGACAAGATTTTTCTAAGTCATGGGCAATAACTAAAAAACCGTTCATGCGATAATTTCCATTTTCGAACTTGACCGAGATATCATCAATATATACATGTATACCAAGTTTCATTAAGATCGGATAAAAACTGTAGCCTCTATTGTGGATACAACCCAAATTTGACATGTTTTTACCAAGTCAAGGACAATAACTCAAAAACCGCTCATGCAATTATTTCCATTTTCGAACTTGACCGAGATATCCTTAATATATACATGTATACCAAGTTTCATTAAGATCGGATAAAAACTGTAGCCTCTATTGTGGATACAACCCAAATTTGACGCTTTTTACAAAGTCAAGGGCGATAACTCAAAAACCGCTCATGCGATTATTTCTATTTTCGAATTTGACCGAGATATCATCAATATATACATGTATACCAAGTTTCATTAATATCGGATAAAACTGTAGCCTCTATTGTGGATACAAACCAAATTTGACGCTTTTTTACTAAGTCAAGTGCAATAACTCAAAAACCGTTCATGCGATAATTCCATTTTCAAACTTGACCGAGATATCATCAATATATACATGTATACCAAGTTTCATTAAGATCGGATAAAAACTGTAGCCTGTGTAGTTGTGGATACAACAAATGTGGACGGACCGACAGACGGACCGACGGACATTTCCATGTGGGCGTATAAAAAACAGAAACAAATAACATAGATCAGACACAAGGTAATTCACATAACATAAGGTTTAAAAAAATGCAGGTAAAATGGCACAAACCTCAATATCTTTAGTATTAGGAACAATTGAAAAATCACACAATGAATCAAACAAGTCCATATTACTGACAAGTGGGGGTGCAGCGGTGTTTTGGTGGGTGGTGTGAGGGGTGCTAGGGTTATCATTTCCAAGAAAGTCTAACAAATCATCAACACTATCTACTGGAGCAGTTTTTGAAATTGGAGAATCCATTCTACTTTTTATACAAAGATGCAGAATGTAACTTTATGATCTATGAAACAAAAAAATAAAATTTTAATGGAAAGCAAGTTTTCTGAAAATATTTTTTTTTTATATATATTGAGCAGAAGTGAAAATCATTTGATGCTATGAAGGCTATATAAGAACTAGATATAAGTTAATAATCAAAGTAATATATATGAATATATGGCTATAATCTAGCTCTGTTTCCTGTATTTCTGCAGTGGAATCCTCTTCCCATCTATGATCAGATGGATTGTAATGCAACACATGTTCTAGGTCACATGATTTAAACATATCAAATGTGATACGTTGAACTTGTATTACTAGTTCCTTTTTTAGCAAAAATTATGAATAATTTTGACCATATTTTGAAACAATTTGATTGTACACAATTTAAGGAAGATTCAGATGATTCAAATGTAGAAACTTGTTAAAATATCAAAAGATAGAAGCATGAAACATATTAAGCTAATTTTTTTATATTTTGCTTTGGACTATCCTACTAGTATTAAAATTAGTCAAATTTTAACAATATATTTTGAGGACTATATTCCTTTTCCATTTAACACAAAATAAAAGTTCACTCAGCATGATAAGAAATGAAAATTCGCCAAAAGCCTTTCAAGTGACACATGATATTATACATTACATTACACTATAATTCTTTCAAACATAAAGTTATCTAGTTCAATGAACACTGACTGATAAAGGAAGTCTAATAATATCATATCTAGTCTATACCTATCACTATGCAATTCTATTTAATGCTCAAGGCCATGATTTTAATAAAAAAATTAATACTTAATCACATGCGATATTTGACTCAATTTATCTCTTTCTTTTTAAATTTCAAACTTATTCAGTTAAAAAATAGATAAACCAAAATCTAATTGACTTTGAATATTGCTGGGTATTGCCAATCATGCCACGCTACAATAGGCCTACATAAAAATTTTAACTCTTGATCTTTCAATATAGATATTCTAGTTTTATATGTGTTGTATTTGGTAATATAGTTAATAGGAGTCCACAGTTTAAGAATAGGTTTCCAACTCAATCAGGAAGAAAACTTTGTGATCCCATACGCCAACTTATTAACAGCCCCACCTTTTTTATGGATCGAGATTTATTGTCAAGTATCGATACACAACCCCAGAAATGTATATCAGGGCATGAAGTATCCCTGTACATCAATTTACCCACATAACGTTCCAGCATACTTTTAAGGGAAATATTTCCTGATCAATCTGAATTTGTTTGGATCAAGCTGAATTTATTTCTATCAACCTGAATTTGTTTGGATCAAGCTGAATTTATTTCTATCAACCTGAATTTGTTTGGATCAAGCTGAATTCATTTTGATCAACCTGAATCTAATTTTATCAACGCTGAATTTATTTTTAACAACCTGAATCTAATTTTATCAACCTGAATTTGTTTTGATCAACCTGAATCTAATTTTATCAACCTGAATTTATTTTTAACAACCTGAATCTAATTTTATCAACCTGAATTTATTTTTATCAACCTGAATCTAATTTTATCAACCTGAATTTATTTTTAACAACCTGAATCTAATTTTATCAACTTGAATTTGTTTTGATCAACCTGAATCTAATTTTATCAACCTGAATCTAATTTTATCAACTTGAATTTGTTTTGATCAACCTGAATCTAATTTTATCAACCTGAATCTAATTTTATAAACCTGAATGCGTTTTGAAAGGGTTTTGAAAAAGAATAAGAAAGTGTTCAATATTAAACTAGCTGTTAAAACAAGTTTTGGAGATAATTTTCGTCTGAAGTTTTCATAAAATCACCCACCCAACATTTTCAACCTATTTTGAAAAAAAATATACCTATAAAAGTTTAATTAAAATAAGAGATAAAAGGAACTAAGATAAACATGTAACTTTGATATAGGCCTACAGGTAATATATACCATACTAAATATACATACTGAAGGTTCTGTTGTTACACCATAATGTGAGGTTTTATCTACATAAACTTATTTCAATAATGTCTTCTCTGCAACCTGCAAAAAAACAAATTAAAACATCGTCAAGATTTCAAATGTCAACAATATTTATGTCAAGGTTTATTAATGAAAAAAACAACAAGGCAATATTACGACTTAAATTAAAAATCTATTACTGAGATTCAATAAGAAATCTTACGATCCCCAATAGTATATTGTACCAGATCTTAAGATCACTACCTATTAAAGTTTCTTACTATACAGTACCACTACTATCAAAATCACTTTCAGGATGGTATTATTCCTCATATGCAAATAAAGCATATTTACACGAATTATTTCCAATTAATAAAGAGCTTTGGGCCAAAATGTACCAAATTTGTCTAGGCTGATCTCAGAAACTCACGGTTATGGCTACAGCCTACACAAAAGAACAATGCACACAAGTCTATGTCATAATGAATGAATACATTGACATAAAAATAAATAAGTGTTTTCCATATAATCAAAGGCAGAGATCTTTCATCCAAAATAATCTGAGATCTTATCAATTCTCAGAATTGTGGTATTTAATACATATTTAAAGTAAGCTCAAACCACCTAAATTAAATAGAGTTAAAACCAATGTTCAAAACTATCAAGCATCTTGTTTGCCTTACATAAAGAAAGGTAGGCCTATATGCTATTTATGTGCATAAAGGCGTCTATGGTATTATATGCTAAATAAAATAAATACAAAATAAACTGAGTATCATAGTTTTTTCATTTCATTGTGATTATTTTACCTTCAAACAGGAGAGGTTCACATATAACAGTACACATAATCAACTCATCACACAAATCTGTTTGTGATGCATAACCCTTCAAATAGATTTTTCTTCTTTTTTACTCAAAATTAAAAGGTGTCAGTATAGACCTACATGTTTTGGTACTTACTTAAATAATAATAAAAATGTTCTAAAAGAGAAAATTGAAGTCTAGTTTATCTGTTAACATTTACAGCAATAACATCAACTTATCAAAAATTTTCAAATTAATTTTTAAAAAATAGTAATACTTTTATCAAAAAGTCTCTTAAAAGCATGATATTCTTACTGTTGTAACTTCAGCTCTATATCAGTTATCTGATGTCAAAATGATTTTTGATATCATTTCAATCTAGTCTATTAACTATTACAAAATTATTTTGTAACGAAAATCGTCATGAGAGTGCTTACTCTTCCTTAATAAATTATGCCACTCGAAATCTGGGTCTGCAAACATTTTCTTTCCAGAAGTCCTATAGCAAATATTGGGTTCTGAGATACCCACTAAACCTTATCCTTCTTCCTTTAAAATTTTTTTTAGGAAAAATCCATCAGTTCCACAAATAAAAATGTTATTATTATTATTACCATGGTTAATAATGTTCCTATGGGAACCAATATTCCTCTTATATATTTCAGATTTAGAAGCTTGTGAAGTTTATTTTTAATATTTAATATTTTTCAAACTAACTTCACAAACAATACTCTCTCACAAGAGGTTACGCCTACATACCTGTGCCTGTGCTTTCGTAACATCGCTTAACCGTAATGTTACAACCCACAATTCCTTATCACTAATAGCTTACAATTTGATATTAAAACATACCTATTAATCCAAATTTTTTGCACATCTGTGATTCAAAATGAAACTTATTGAAAAAGTTTGAAGAGCTAAAGCAGCAGAAATTCTATAATTGCAAACTCTTAACTCATATAAATTTCAACAAGATCAAATCATTGTCCAAGACATCAAGTCATTACCATTAAATCAATTCTTTTTCTAGAAATCTTCTGACCTTTATGAGGTGAGGTTCACCAGTTTTCGAGGTCAATCCTACCTTAATTTTACTAATAGGAATATATCCGCTATAAAGCTAATCATGACAACTTGCAGTTGCATTTTAGCTTTCTTAGACATGTGTTTCCGTGTGTTAAAATTACATGTTGTAATTACGCCATTTTTTTTAGAAGCATTAAGGACGTCTACTTGGTATTCCCTATAATACATCAACAAGGCATATGTGTGTTTCTTAATTTAGAGGCAGACAATAAACTAGTGAAAGAAAGAATAAGAGTTTCTAGTTCAGGGTATTTTTGAAGGAATCATGCAATTTTCTTACAGTTCTAGTACCTCTGAAAACTATTAACTCATACTCAATGCCTTTAACAACCCCCTGAAAATAGTGACCCATTGCCTTTAAAGGGATAATAGATCACTAACTTCACAAACAATACTCTCTCACAAGAGGTTACGCCTACATACCTGTGCCTGTGCTTTCGTAACAACGCTTAACCGTAATGTTACAACCCACAATTCCTTATCACTAATAGCTTACAATTTGATATTAAAACATACCTATTAATCCAAATTTTTTGCACATCCTACACCACCATCAAAACTCTTAACAAATCATCAGCAACATCTAAAGTTATCAGTCAGTGACTAATTCAAGTATAAAATACTAATTATACCTATTTTCTCTGTATAATGATTGAATGGATGAATGAAGAACTAGTTCTAGTACTTAAAAACATTGACACACTTGAATGATGACACAAATTACATACTAGGACTTATCAATGAGGTCTTTCTTTTCCTATTCCCTGGTGAAAAATTAATAGAAACTCTAGGCTAGGGGACCCTATCTTATGTCAACAAAAAGTGAACATTTTTTAACAAAGTTCACAGGTATTAATTTTCACCAAATAATTTTCACCTTAAGAAATCTTTTATGGATATCTACATTATATTTTCTTGTTAAGACTAGGCTATATGAACACATACCACAAACTGCAGTGTGCAAATAAAATAAATAAAAATTTGGAAAAAAATTGCCATTACTAGTTTTACTCTAATGAAAAAGAAATCCAGATGACTTTTTTTCTTTAAAAGGAATTCAAACAAGGAATATTCCATTGAAGAGGATTTCAAACCTGAATTCCAGAAAACTGCTTATACTTTATGAGAAATTAAGTATCATAAAGCAATACATTAATATCTGTCAATTATACTTCATGTTTTAAACTGAGACACACAAATCTGTTTTTAAATACGTTATAGTTCATCCTCTTAAATACCAATTTTTGTCTTTTTTCTTAGCAGAAATAATATCCTTACAGACTAAACCTAATATAAACCAGTTAGAAAGTTCTATGAATCTAAATTAACTAGGTCTCAATTGACTCGAAAAGAATTCTATAAAATCTATATGTTGTGTGCATATACACAAAACAGTCTATAAGCTATTCATAGATTATCTATTTTTCAATTAATCCACCTTCAAAACATAACAAAACCATCAAATGTGGGGTAAAACTTGTGAATGTGCATAATCAATTTCAATTGATTGTAGATAGGAGACTATAGCAAAGGATTACTCAAAGATTTTCTACTACACAATATATAGCTAAACAGCTATTGGTTTGAGGCAATATATATATTCACATCTATATATTAAACTTACTTATTGAAAAGTAATTTTATTAATTAGAATGTAAATAAATTTAACTTCTCAATCTTGGCCAATAAGTATAATATTCTTAAGATCAACCCATCAAACAACACAATTATTGATAAATGCTTAAATCGACTTTTTAAGATCATCACTTAGTTTTTTGACTTTATTGGATTATAGAGAGATTCTGTGATTCAAAATGAAACTTATTGAAAAAGTTTGAAATTCTATTATTGCAACTCTTAACTCATATAAATTTCAACAAGATCAAATCATCGTCCAAGACATCAAGTCATTACCATTAAATCAATTCTTTTTCTAGAAATCTTCTGACCTTTATAAGGTGAGGTTCACCAGTTTTCGAGGTCAATCCTACCTTAATCTTACTAATAGGAATATATCCGCTATAAAGTTAATCATGACCACTTGCAGTTGAATTTTAGCTTTCTTAGACATGTGTTTCCGTGTGTTAAAATTACATGTTGTAATTACGCCTTTTTTTTAGAAGCATTAAGGACTACTTGGTATTCCCTATAATACATCAACAAGGCATATGAGTGTTTCTTAAGAAAGAATAAGAGTTTCTAGTTCAGGGTATTTTTGAAGGAATCACTCAATTTTCTTACAGTTCTAGTACCTCTGAAAACTATCAACTCATACTCAATGCCTTTAACAACCCCCTGAAAATAGTGACCCATTGCCTTTAAAGGGATAATAGCCACTAGAAGAAACATAAAATTTTAATTTCACTCAAACTTGACAAATAACAGTATATATCCATCAGTGGACTTACCTGGTCATCACTATACATCAAAATCCCTCTATAATACTATAAATCCACAAATTCGATTAGTTAATAATAAAACGCTTCATACATCCATTAAGCAATTTTCGTATTGTAATCATCCAACATATAGATTTCCCGTAAGGTGATTTCCCAGACACTTTTATTCCAAAACAGAATGGAATCGTTCTTGTTTACTTTTTTGAAATAATCCGAATATAGTTTTATTCTTGCTTTTTGAAAATTCATCAAGTGTGGGATACATACTTACTTAACCAATAGTCAATATTAAACACATAATATTAGACGTAGGACGAGTGTATTCTAACGGCTTCTATCCCTACTGTAACAAACACTGTCATATATCTTATAAAAATTACCAAAAAAATCTCAAATAAGAAGTAAAAATAGTAACATAAAAATCATATTGTATAATTATGGACTATATAACAAAGGTTTTAAAAGACAAAAATAAAGAGTAAAATACACCCAAAAACACCAGCAGTCAATATATCAAACTAACATTTAACAAATATATACCTGTATCAGACTTATATTGACAGTTCAATGATAATTCAATGAGAAATGTTGCCTTAAATAGAATGACTACAGACTCATCAGACAAAACAATCTTAAAGGATAAATTGATTGAAATTTATGTGTTATCATACCATCCTTCTTACCTCTTCATATACCTACTTAAACTAATTCAGAACGAATCATCCATGTTTAAAAGGATAAGAATTTAAGTTCAGATGGATCAATATCAGTACCCATTTATAGCTTAGTCACTGGAATAATGAGGAAAGATGGCATACAAAACCCTCTTAAACTAATTCAGAACGAATCATTCATGTTTAAAAGGATAAGAATCAGATGGATCAATATCAGTACCCATTTATAGCTTAGTCACTGGAATAATGAGGAAAGATGGCATAGGCCTACAAAACCTTCTTAAACTAATTCAGAAAGCAACATCCATGTTTGAAAGGATAACAATCATATTGTATTATGGACTATATCAGTACCCATTTATAGCTTGGTCACTGGAATAATGAGGAAAAGATAACAATTTAAGTTCAGATGGATCAATATCATTACCCATTTAAAGCTTGGTCACTGGAATAATGAGGAAAAATGACATAAGTCTTTGATATGGAAATCAGAAATACAAGGTTTTTAAAACATCTGAAAACAATTTAAGTTTAAACTTACCTGCATTTAATTTGCCATATTTTAACCTTATAAGCTAGATATTGTAATCAATCAATAGAAATGATATAAATATCAATTACTTGGGTTTTATAATATATATATAAAGATTATCTGCTGCTATATTTAGTCCAAATATGGTCATAGATATGATCTGTATTTATAAGTTTGTGTGTACTATATTTATACTACACACTTGCTGGTAATCATAAAGTCAAATTACATGGTTAATTTGTAATGGTTTATTACCATACTTTTATAAATAGAAATTATACAATTACATGTATATAGAAGGTCTATATACAATGTTCAACTTAGTGCTGGGTATCGCCAATCATGCCATGATATGATAGATACTGGATACAAGGGTACGATACAATACATGTCGATATGATACATGCTGTTATATAGGGTAATAGATAAAAAGTAACAATTTTTCCCAAAGGTTTTAACATTTTATAAATTTAGCATTTTATTTTGAGTTTAAATAATTATTTGAACTGAACTGGGGGGTAATTAATGACAATGAATGGAAATTAGAATCAATTTTATTTCTATTATACTCTAAATTTCATAATGTCGATTTAGACTATTCTAATATGAAACTAAAATTAATTGATTTGCTGAATGTATTGGTTTAACTAATATCAATCTGTATATATGTACAATATACAACATGCAATAACCAATTAATAAATATAGATCCACAAACTATTTTCTTTTTCAATATATGAAGGTAAAAAACAGCATTCTTGTCACAAATTGATATGCAAGCTGTGGAATATGTTTCTCATCAAACACCTGATGTCACTCTTTGATCGGGTTACTATTGAGTTCACATATATAGCTAATAATATTCTTATAGTTTTTTGGCATCAAAGTTTGATTGATAAATATTGGTCTAATGACTGTTATATATATATTCATTTTCTCCAGAAGTAAATATTACCTTTATCAATATTGGTATTGTATATCAGTAACCTATGTAAAAATACAGGGGAATTTACAGGTTTCACAGCCTTCTTATTTTGAGTCTGCTCTTGTTACCCACACTAAAAAATAATTTCTTTCTTATTAGAATGCTGGGGATTTGTTTCCTGTTTTGTTTCTTTAATGGTTACTACATTTACCATCCATTTTCTTTTGAAGATTTTTATATATTCAGGACCAGAAAATAGCAAAGCTATCCCTTTAACATCACAGGTATTAGACATATGAGCAGACCAGCCCTGACAAGTGCAAAAACAATTTTCCCAGGACCTACATTAACTTATCATAAAGATAATCTGGTGTAGAGTAAAGCTTTATTATATATTATAAACTTTCTAACAAGTTCTATCAATATTTGATTAATAACAACCCTCAAATAAAATTATTGTCAAAACACTGTCTTCAGTACTATCTAGGGTATGTTAATATAATTATTCAATATCATCTTTAAAGGTCATATAGGCTTCCCCTGATTTTTTTCTTTTAAGGCCTTTCAATAGCTTTATTTGTCATTGTTTATCTATTCAGGATACTACAAG
Organism: Nipponacmea schrenckii; assembly: GCA_030562195.1. Classification (NCBI taxonomy): domain Eukaryota; kingdom Metazoa; phylum Mollusca; class Gastropoda; family Lottiidae; genus Nipponacmea; species Nipponacmea schrenckii. The sequence goes on from CM060201.1 coordinate 5,815,090, forward strand.
GCTTCATTCCAATATACCTATAATGCCTGCGGTGCCAATAATCTCAGATAAACTAATATTATAATGTGATAAATTTCATATACTGTTATTTATATTACCATTTGTCTAGAATAGAATTCAGAGTAATGATCTGATTCACAAAACGATCTGTTAGTTTCTATTAATGTATTTTTCTCTGGGTGACTCTTCTTTGAAACACAAAACAAGGCTTCTAGACAAAGCATATAAGCAAAGTCATTAAACAGATACAAAGTAACTCTTACTAACAATGAACAAAGCATCAATACCACTATTAACCCAGATGGTACAAGGAAAAATCTAATCAATGGAATAAATTCATACCTCAACATCACCTAACACACACTTTGATAAACAGAGGTGACAATGAACAAAGCATCAATACCACTATTAAACCAGATTACACAGGAAAAGTCTAATCAATAGAATAAATTCATACCTCAACATCACCTAACACACTTTGATAAACAGAGGTGACAATGACAAAGCATCAATACCACTATTAACCCAGATGGTACAAGGAAAGTCTAATCAATAGAATAAATTCATACCTCAACATCACCTAACACACTTTGATAAACAGAGGTGACAATGATCAAAGCATCAATACCACTATTAAACCAGATTACACAGGAAAAGTCTAATCAATAGAATAAAATTCATACCTCAACATCACCTAACACACTTTGATAAACAGAGGACAATGAACAAAGCATCAATACCACTATTAACCCAGATGGTACAAGGAAAGTCTAATCAATAGATTAAATTCATACCTCAACATCGCCTAACACACTTTGATAAACAGAGGTGAACAAAGCATCAATACCACTATTAAACCAGATTACACAGGAAAAGTCTAATCAATGAATAAAATTCATACCTCAACATCACCTAACACACTTTGATAAACAGAGGTGACAAAGTATAATTCCAGAATATCAGGAAATCTTCAATAGAAAAACACAAAAAAACACACTTTGATAAACAGAGGTGACAAAGATAATTCCAAATTAAACCTTACACAGAAAAAGTCTAATCAATGGATTAAATTCATACCTCAACATCACCTAACACACTTTGATAAACAGAGGTGACAAAGTATAATTCCAGAATATCAGAACTCTTCACTAGGCAGGAAAACACAAAAAAAATTAACAGAATCTAGGTAATAAATAAATTCATACCTCAACATCACCTAACACACTTTGATAAACGGAGGTGACAAAGTATTATTCCTGAATATCAGTAACTCTTACTAGGCAGGAATACACAAAAAAAGTCAACAGAATTTAGGTAATAAATAAATTCATACCTCATATCATACTTAACAAACACTTTGATAAACAGAGACAATAGAGTGGAATGGTAGTATATCACCAGTAATTTATATGTTCATGTTAAAGATTTGTTATATTATAGATATGGTCTGGTCCAGTAGAAATATGTCTAGTGTCAATAAAAGGTTAATCTATAACTAAATAAAGCTCATAACTAAACATTTTCCTGTATTCTTAGACATGATCTTACAAACTATCTCTTAACTCAATTAGTACACCTGGATTTTCTTTTATCTTGTCTTATTCCAGCTTTCACAGGCTCTTATATTTTGATAATATATATAAGTTTGAACATAATCTACAGATTTGTATTAATTTAGGGATTGAGAGCAGACTCTCTAATAAAAGAGACTCAAGAGAACAATTCTTTTGGTTCAGAAACACAAGGTGTGTCAAAAGAAACTTTTAGGACACTTGGAGCTTCTATCTGCATATTCATTTCTTGTTCAATGTCTGTACTTCTTGTAATTTCATTGAAACAGGAAAATTTTGGGAATTTCAGGAATCAAAGACTTTGAAGTGAAACCCAGAATGGTCAAAACAGAAGATATAGGTTTCCCCAAGAAATAAATATTAAATTAAAAGTGCCTAAAACAATCTCTATAAATCACCACTTTATTTATGTATAATTTATCTGTGATTCCTTTCTAAGAATATAACATGTTCAGCATGTAGTGATAAGATCGAACATGACCTGTAGTATCCTAGATCAAATAAATATTTAGACCAGATCAACCAAGTCAAACAGTCATGTCAGTAATTAAAGAAAGAATTAATGAATTAACTAGAATGAGTTTTTAATGACTAAAGGAGTCTGAAAGGATCTTTTAAATAATGTGACAAACATGTCTAGAATTTCACATCTGAATCTCAACTAACGGATCAGTCTACCAATTTACATTTATTACAGGCAGAAATCATGTGATAAGGTTGTTTGTGACTTTTATAATACTTGTTTACAGATTCCTACGACAGACCTTCTTTCAGCAAATTATATGATAATAATAAACTCTTTAATTTGCATGGTTCAGAATTAGGTTCAAAACGTCAGGATATAGTTCTGTCTAACACAGCAACTAGTATCATTGGTTCAGGCCCATGGTGGTCAGATGTTATTAGTTGGAGTGGCAATTAATGTATCCAGATGTGCAACAGGGTGTGGTGTTTCTTTGTAGTAATAAAATTTATCGGTTGCCCGAATTTTTTCAAGGGAGGGGGTGGGAGGCAATTTATTATTTCTTTGTGGCACTGCCCCTGCACATCTCTGTAGCTATGGGGCCTGCAATACTGTTTTATGCGATTCTTTTGATGTGTTACTCGATAAGCTGTGTTTATATATCATTCATACAATTTCTAATATTAAATGTTATGTAAAGACCAATATGATAATACTTTCACAATACATGTTCATGGAAGTAAATGTCAAAGAATTAATCTAAGCTGTTCAACAACTGGTTTATCCTTACACCATCTTGACAACTAAGAATAAAATTTATTGATTTATGATCTAATATCTGTGGTACAATTTATCTTGCACCAATTACAATATATGAATAAATGACTCATTCTTCTTGACATCCTTCAACATTATTTCCAGTAGAAAATTTATAATTCTGAAGAAATAAAGAAATATGCTACGTATAAACTTGAGGAACGCCATTAAGTCAAAAGACTACTTTCAAGACATTAAATTTCATCTATAATAATAAATATATAGATTATAATGTACTGTTTTACTCTAATTGTCTAATGATTATCAGGTACTTCAGCACACCAGCAATGCCTCTATAATCAAACATGGATCCTCAGTGTGCAATGAGGGAAATTTCACCCTAACAATGACTTTGATTATTTTTCAGTAGCCTTGATTCATAATATTATGTAAAACCTGTATTACTTGCATCATAGAAAGTATCTCTACTAGTTTTCTAGTATTCTATGATGTCAATACTAAACCTGCAATAACAATTATTTTGCATTTTCTCTCCCAACTCTTAAACACTTATAAAGAATTAGAGGAGTTGTGGATTAATATATGGTGGTTATTTATGACCTTTATCTAATAATTGATTATAAACTGACAGTATCAGATGGTGTAACCACTTTAATCAATATTATTATAGATAGAACAATCTCATAGTTAAAATACAACATTTCTTACTTTACAAATCAATATCAAAATAACTATATAAGTGACTTAAAATTCTAGTGGTCTAAAACTGTTTCTTGTAAGAAAGATCTATATTTTAAGATAACACCTAAGGTTCACAGTTAAGGATACATGGATACAGGATAATCCTTGAGAGTTCAATGTCAAGGTTTGGCCAGGGACCAACTGGTAGAAAGGTTCCTTAACTGTGAACCTTAGGTGTTATCTTAAACCAGCTGGTCCCTGGCCAAACCTTGACATTGAACTCTCAAGGATTATCCTGTATCCATGTACAGCTGTGTCGACTAGAATTATGAATAAAGTCATTCACACGCCCTTCAAGATTGCACCCACAGGCTATGGTTTGTAATTATTGAAAGCACAAATCCTCCAATCAAGTCAAATTAACTTCGTTTAAAAAACAAAATTATAGAGAAAAAGCTTTTAAGTTAAGAGCTATATGCTATACACAGACATTTAAATAAATCATCCATTTTATGAACTACATTTTTCATTAATAATATAAAATACATGTCAGATTTCAAATTGAATACAAACCTGTTATAACCTTACAGTAATTACAATTTCTCATCCAGCCTACCACATTATAACCTAAATCAAAGCAACATGGAAACAAATACAGATGTTTGAATTTTCCTCATATAGATAGAGCTTGTCTTTTCTCAAAACTATATATAGAGTATATACATAGAAATAGAAAGTGAAATTCCTAGTTTGAGGTATTTTTAAAAGAATTATGCTGTTTTTGTTCATTTCTGAATATATTAAAGAACCCAGAAAACTCTTTTAAATTCTCCAATGCAGTTTAAAAAATTTATGTCATTGGAAGGATCTGCATAGAAATGCTTGATGTTGAAATTAAAGCTTAGACGTTAACCCATTTTACATTACAAACATATTCCGTTCCCGGAACCGTTCTGAGAACAGTACCAATGAATTTTGTGTAATGTAAAAGGTCCAAAGTGCCGAGAACCTTGCAATTCTAGCCCACCACGAGGAGGTGGTCTCTGAACGGTTCCAAGAACGGACTCGATAAATTTGTGTTATGTAAACGGTCTGAGATTGCTTCAATGCGCATGCGTCAAAGACAATCTTAACCGTTTCTCATGGAATTTCGTCATCATTCCTAAAATTCTAAAATGGCTGCCCAACAGAATGTAAACAACGAGTTACCAAACCCCATGACAATACATTTTCTCCTTGTTTGGTAACGCCGCATTAAATGCTTAGCCTTCTTTCAAATAAAACTCCATGGGTAATTTGGGCTCGATAGGATTCTCTCATTCTCAAAACTTTTTCTTTCCTGTGGGGTACAAAGAAAGGTAAAATATAACCATATCAAGCGCCATTGCAACATCTGGGTGACATGACGGGTTATTTCTAACTTCTTTCAAAAGAGTTCCACTAACAAGCGTGCCGAGAACCTTCACCCTTTACCCTACACAAAGGAAACCGTTCTCGGTACGCATGATTGTGTGTAATGTAACTGGGACCAAGAACGGAACGCTTAATCGCGGCCTGGTGTTAACGGGGTTAGTGGCTGTGGGTGGGGAAGGGTACATGGGAGGGCATGTATTCCCCCGAAGAAAACTTTACCCCATTATCGTTATTAGGGGAATTCTAATTGTGAGTTCTGTGTCATTATGCACCAATATACACTATTTTTTAAAGCTTTTTTGGACTAAGAACCTCCTACGTGCCTCCATGGTAGGGCTCATTTAGAATCTCAATATTCTATATCACTACCTTCAGTTACAGAAAGAACCACCACTGCTTGTAAATGAGATTTTTTTATATTGGAATTTGATATTGGCTGAAAATAGCTAAAAGGAAAACAACTATATAGAGACCTATATAATTCTATCATAAAAGGCCATGTTATCAATATATAATATTATTGAAGTATATTCAATTGTTTGCAGTATTGGGAAAGGGGTGTCAGGAATACTTAGGGAAATTTATAATCCAACAATTTCATTTATCATTAGGTTGAATTTATCTGACATAATGTCACCCTGACTTAATGTAATGGAATAAAATTTGACTACAGGCATTTGACACGAGACAGCTGAAAATTACATTTTCTTTACCTTCTCTTAATGGGTCAATATCAACTTAAATAGATTTGAGGAATTCTATAATGTAAACAAAACATATAGATCTGTATTCTGAAAACATTTACTTAGTTAATGATCTATTCTTCAATTTGATTCATCATCTCATCAATTATCAAAATAGTCGAGATTTGAAATTGAAACTTCCAGGAAAGGTATTAAAAATCCTTCTTCTACATGCTGACATGCAGTAGTTTTATTATTTCACAGTCCAAACCACTAAAACCGATTAAAAAAAACACAATGCCCCTTTAAATAACAGTATAATGACCTACTGTATAACTCAATGATCTTAACTACAGTGTGACTGGACAATGATTCTATTATTAAACACTAATAACTATAATCAGTCAGAAAACTAACTAGCTGGGGTTCTCTCTACAACTTCAGATCAATAATATTGTATTTACATAAACTTTGATTATAGAAAAAAATTCTTTATCTACCCTTTAGTAATGTCACATCATTTTGTGCATGTTGACTGCATTATGGCACAAGAATTTGATGCTTGGTAACCATGACAATTCATCTCGCCAGACACAGTAACAAAAAGATGTCATTAAGAAAGACATAACATGAGATATAAAATGTATCTAGTTAATTTCACAGCTAGCAGATTAATCTGAATCAAAAGTAAATTTAAAAATCCTTACTGAATAACAATATTCATTCACATAGACTTCATATTTTAGAAATTTATAGCTTTTAACTGAAAAGATGCATTTAATTGGTTTGAAATTTGTTTTCTTCAGCACTGCTATCTACATGACTCTGTACAAGTTAAATCTGCTGCAGGTGCTAATACAATTCAATAAAATTTTCATGGAAGCAATGACATCATTGACAACAATTATAGGACAGGTATAGAGGATTTCAAAAACTGTATGTGTGTCAAGGACACTGTTAGCATCAATTTGTACCATTTCATCTCTCAAAGGTATATGAATTCTATAATTCCACTTAAACTGTGTTTTGATGTTTAATCCCTAAATCTTAAGTCATTTAAAGTCCAGGGAGAGAGTAACTTATGTCTAAGATTTTGAAGCATTGATATTGGTTCCTGTAATTCCACTCATGATGTCACTATTTGCAAAGGGCATTATATGATACAAGCATATTTTGCAATGAGTGACTTCATGACTTTTGGTTAACTTGATTGAAATTGGAATGTTTAAAATTAATGCTGTAATAAGTGTTCCAAATACAAATAAAAAAATTTAGAAATTTAGAATCCCTTAAACATCTGAGATCATAATTCTTAAAAAGGTGACGAATGCTCAAGCTGAGACAAACCTCTATTAACTTAAAAAAGGACTTTGCATTGGCCCTTTAAATTTATACTAATTGAGAAAAAATTCCAATAACCGCCTTAATATTCTAATAAAGTAAAATAGCCCCAATGATGAAAGGTTTCTTAGTTAAAGATTATGTGTGTTTAATCAGTCAATTTGTTTATCTAAATTTTAGATAAGACTTACAATGAACAAGCAATTGATAATATCAGTCTCCATATTGAATGTTCTACAATGAACCACCAGTACTATTCTGGTGACATATATAAGATGTGGGAAACAAGGGGTCATTGAGTCTCAGTCATTTCTTAAATCATTCATTCTATGGTCTAATTCATAAACCATCATTCATAGTTTGTAAGACATAATATTTAAGTAATTTGTATGGTGTTTTGAAAATTTATTCAAAATTATAGGATTGAAGTTGAAAGGAAAAAAATCGTTTAATAAGAAGAGGTTGTCAGCGACCATTTTTAACATAACATTTTTTGTGAAAAGACTAAGGTAATTTTTTGGATTGTTGGAATCTTTACATCACATGCTTGGTTTGGTTTTTTATTCTGACCCATGTTAAAAAAAAAAGTTTGTTATTATCATCATCATTATTATTGATTTGAAGACCATACAATACCAAATAAGTCAGCTTATATTCTTATAAACACAGCTGTAAATGGATAAGGACAATCTAGAAAAGGTCAATGAGAAAAGGTAAAGTAAAAAAAGCAGGATTTTTGAGAGCATAAGTTGATATCCCTTTACATAATGGTTGTTCCATTCTACCTGAAGGTTGGTTACTCACAAATTAACTAATATATTACCAAACAACTATTTTTTAATTTGTATACAATCTGAGGATTACATCCCTTTAACTTTAGGGTCATCTGTCCAGGGAAAGAGTAACTAAAGTCTAGGATTTTATAGTATTGATATTGGCAAAGAAATGTTTACAAATTACCAATAGTTTGTAACACGGTTCAAAGGCATTTTTACACCTACTAATCTGCTGACATACTTTCTTTTTTCTTTCTCATTAATCGCACAGTCATCATTTTGATCATAGAGATTGTATAGAGACAGCCAAAAATTGACCATAGCTCATATGAGAGACAGGATATCCATTGTCTAAACAAAGCAAAAATGCATATTTTTCCCTATTTTAAAACAGTAGTCATTTGAAAATTGCAACCTAAGAATATTTTGATGAAATTTAACACATTTAGGGCAATAAATCAATTTAAATCTTTGGATGAATAAAAAAAAACAAAAAACCAACAAGGTTTCCATACTTTACCTCTCCTACTTTTATGACATTTAAATTAAGATTTTCTTTATAAATTTGTAGCTACACATTATCAAATGTTAAAGATCCTTTGCCATTATTATTTAGTACTGACTTTTAAAATTATAGTATGTAATTTTTTTTTACCATGAATAACTAAGTGGAAATAATAAAATATTCAGAATAAAAAATAAATAAATAAAACATGCACAAAACTTTTGGCTGTTTAACATAATATATATATAACATATTTCATTTAAAATGTTTTTTAACAGTAAGACTTGATTTCTGTTATATTTAAATTTCTACTTAAACAATTGTGAGTTGACAAGAACACATAACAAACAATAGAGAACTTTCTCACCCAGCTACAGAATAAATATTTAGAATTCGTTGCTTGCACCCGACTGCCTCAGAAGTTGGATAATTTCTAATTCCTAATATTGTAAAAATCAATCAGGAGTAAAGAACTTTGGTGACAACTAGCTGTACCTAATCTCATTAAAAGTGATTAAGTATTTATATTTTACCATTTAAGATTAAGCCTAAGGTTAATTACAGACATCAATCACCAATTGCTAACTAGGCCTAACCAATTTAAAACACTGTGATCATCTATAAAACAAAAAACACTAAAATTGCAAAATGATTTCGAGTCCAGAAAAGTCCAATTTGTTAAGATATATGCATTACTTACAAATAAAACGGGACTCAGATAAAAATTTAACAAAAACGCTTACCTACTAAAATGCCATTGCTTATGTCATTTGCAAGCACAGAATGAGCCCAAAAAATCTCAGATAACAATTAAGAATCAATAAGAAATTTATGACAGCAAAATATTTTACCTGATACGTTATCCCAAGAAATTTCTTTACTAAAATCAACTGTTGTCACCAAAAAGCAATCCTTGTACTTTGTTGACAAAGTCTGATCTTGTTCGATCACCGAAGAATGAAAGGTAGACGCCCATTTCTTTCAATAAAATATACCTTGTTATCCAGCCCTAATTCCCTGTATATTGGAAAACACGATGACCGACTTGATAAACAAACAACAAAATCGCGAGCGTGCTTGTGACATCATGTCAACAAAGAAACAGAAGCGACATCTATCGGGGTTATACTTAAGAGTACAAGACATTTTACATACATCGTAAATCATCGAAGTGTAGGTATTAAAAATGTAAATTTATAGTTTTGTCCAAGATATCGCAAATCCATTTTCCACTCTTACGTTTCTTTCTTATAAGAATCACATTAAGATTTTAATTTATTAAGATTTGCATAATACTTTATTGCCGAAATATCGCGTGTTCTTTCCCGCCATATTTAAGACTCTTTTGTAAATAAAGGTAGGAAAAGGTGCTGATGTTTCCGACTACTTGGCTCACACTGCACACCTACTTCTGGAGACTGCATTACGAATTTTCATCTAATCAGTATAATCTTTCTTGTTGAATTAAAGCTTAATCCCTTCAGAATTTAACAGAAAGTCAGAGCTACTAAAATTCTTCACTTTTAACTAAACTGGCCACACATGACATAGCAAACGCCAGTGTATCTACTCCTAATACTTTAGAATTTCTTGCTGGTATAACTATTTCTTTTATCTAATTTCATATTTATTACAGACTACAGGTGAACCATCTGAGGTTAAGAAATGAGTGATGTTCAGGAATATCCTGAAGTTTTTCAGGAAGTCAGAGGAGCCTTGGTAAGGATATTTCTAGGCCTGGATTTTTTCCAGTGCATTTGTTAAGGCCAATAAGAAATCCACTTATGAAAGATCTTAGAAATTTAATATAAGTTTGCCTCTTTCGAATTTGTCCAGTGTAAACGCCATCACATTTTGTAGAATTATCTCTTAATTGTTTATGAAGCATTATTATTTAACGGTATTACAGAATCCTGGAAGATTGAAGTTACAGAGTAACAGTGTTACATTCAAAAACATTAAAACAGGCAAAGTAGACCAATATCAAAGTTCTGATATTGAGAAAGTTCATTGGTTAAAAAGAGCAAGAGGAAACTGTCTGAAAATGATTTTGAACAATGATACCATTCATAGATATGATGGATTTAGAGAATCAGTAAGTTCTAACCTACCATAACTTTTTGTCAGAGAATATTCTGGCCAAGGGGGATGAAAAAGTTTTGTGACACATTACCAATAAAATTTGACACTTTTGTGATTCTGTTGTGATCTGGTTAATTTTTTCACAAAAAGCAGTGACAACAGATTTCAGACAAAATTTGGGATGGTAGACTATTTTCAAGATACAAATATTCAATATTCATTCATATACATGTAGACTAACAACTTTTTGCTGAGGTATTCTATTGTCACATCAAGATGTTATTTATGTTTTTCATAGTACCACGTTACTTTGTTTTACAGGATTATGATAAGTTATCAGCATTTGTATCAAAGTACTATAATAGTGAGTTAGAAAAAGTTGACATGGCTTTAAAAGGCTGGAATTGGGGAAAGGCGGAATTCGTTGGTGAGTGGTTTTGTCTGTTAAAACCAACTGATTTTATTTACTATATTCTTTAATATCAAAACTTAATGATTGAGAACAAGAATAAAAGTGAAAACATTATCTTTGTACCCTTTGCTACACCCTACCTTATGAAGTGTATTTAAGGCAAAGTGATTTGTACCCAGTGTCGAAAGCAAGTTGATATTATTTGTTCACACAGTTTGTGTTATGATTAATTCTGAAAAGTGGCACATGTAGCTGAAATTAAATCTATCGTTGGATTTTAAGCTGTTCTACTATTGAATTGATTATACTCAATAAAAAGCTACTTATAAACATGAACTCCTTATTTCAGGTAATGCCCTAGATTTTAATATTGACGATAATTTAGCTTTTGAAATACCGCTTGGTAATGTTTCCCATTCTACTACCAGTAAAAATGAAGTCACCCTTGAATTTCATCAAAATGATGATGCTGCAGTTTCATTGACTGAATTAAGATTTCACATTCCTACTGACCCGACTAGTGAAACTGATGCTGTACAGGTAAGGTTTGATTATAGCTGAAGTAAGATCAAGATAGAGTTGTCCTTAGATCTGCTGATAAATATATAACTTTCTGTTCTTGTTTTTTTTTTGTTCATGACTTCGCTTGTCATCCATGATCTAACAGTATTGGTGTGCACTATTCTAGTTTTAGTGGACCTTGTCTGTCAATTCCTTTTGACTGTTATTTTTTGTAAAAAAGGTGGGCTAAGTTAAATCAGTAACTGAAGCAACTGAATTTCTTATGCAGAGTTGACCTTAGCATAAAATCAGTCGGCTCAAAATAGTCTACTGAATTAAATACAACCTCCATGATAATATATTTTTGCATTTGCAGGAATTCTATAATAATGTATTGGCTAAAGCTGATATTATACAAGCTACAGGTGATGCTGTTGTTACATTTACTGAAGTTCAATGTCTTACTCCTAGGTTTGTTTCACATTCCTGTCTTATATATTCTTTATACATTCATTTACCTTGCCCTTAAATTATACCATGCTATATTCATATTGGAATAATGTATACCATATAAAGACAAAAACAAAATTGATGTGACATTCAATCTAGGATCACTAAACATTTATGTCAATTTTGCTGTTTTATTTCTGCCCTCATCGTATCCTGTATTCCCATATTACATTAAGCCCTCAATTTATAGGCGTGGAAACCAGGTGTCTATAACAAGTGTTTAATTTGATTGGTTAAATCTTTTTTGGGCCAATTTTGATTTAAGCTATGAATATGTATTTTCCTTACTTGTTTTACCACGGTCTAGAGGAAAAATGACTTTTTAAACATATATGTTACCAGTCATATCCAGCCCCTGATTGGGGTTGATAAATATATATTGTGTTGTGTTGCACTCATGCACTTTTTTATACATTTAAATATTTCAGAGGTCGTTATGATATTAAACTCTATCCTACATTTCTACAACTCCATGGTAAAACATTTGATTATAAAGTACCCTATACTACAGTATTACGATTATTTTTATTACCTCATAAAGATGGCAGACAAATGTTTTTTGTGGTATGTATATTTTTGCTTGTTAAATGTTTCCACATTCTAGATTTTTTGCATTTTATAATCAAATGCCGATTTTACTATAGCTTGACCATGTACTGTGGTTGTGATTGGTTTTAACTCTGTCATCAGTGTTGTAAGTTGACCAGTATTGACATAAAAATGTATCTGTTAGTCTAACCTAGCTGTTTACTTTGAACATCCCTCAACATTTGAAAAGTAGGCAGGTCTTTTTGTCCTTCAATGCACACTTCATTAGCCACAAGAGATGGATGTTTTTGATTTAGCAAAATTTTGTGAGACAGTTCGATTTCAGCCTAGGTTTGATAAATTCATGAGACATTTTGGAATAATTCCAGGTTAGTTTAGATCCACCTATAAAACAAGGTCAGACCAGATATCACTTTTTGATATTGTTATTTAATAAAGAAGACGAGATGACTGTAGAACTGGGAATGACTGAGTAAGACATTTTAATCTATTTTTTATATTTCTTTTTCTTTTTGATAAGTATTGGTGATAGCAAGTCCTTGGGATGCCGTGATCTGTTGTTGTTTGTAGCAAAGGTCATCAAACATAAAGTTTATATATAGAAATTTTTTCTTAAACCCTATTGTATGATTATATAATAAAAATGTTGAATCCATCTTGTATTGTGATGTTTCAAAATGTTTTAAAGAAAGGGCAGAGCTATTTTTTTGTTACTAATCTAGTTCTTTAGGACTTCTCAATTGGTAAAACTATTTTCTTGATAAATGTTAGTAATGCAGAGGACTCCTGCAGACTGCTTTTCTGAGAATCAATTAGAATTCTCCAATTCAAGGAATTTTTAAGTCTGCATTGTATATCTCCATCCTTTCATCTGTTTAAGCAAATGACCTATACCTGTCATTGTTATAATTTTGTTCTATTATAGAGAAGAATTGAAAGAAAAATATGATGGGAAATTAACATCAGAAATGGTGGGATTAGAATATGAAGTTGTTAGTAAGATATTTAAAGCTGTAACCAATAGAAAGATCACTGTACCTGGCTCATTTCAAGGGTAAGAAGTAACAATATATTGTTTTCATTCTTGAAAATGACTTGAAAAAGACAAGGTAATTGTTACTGTTGCATCATTGCCTTTAAAAGTTGGTTTATACAAAGAAAAATTGTCTCTCTGAATGAAGGGGCTGGATCTGTTGTCACAATGACGTTAATTAAACAAGTCTCGCCTAATCTGTTCTATAATGTAGACCAAAACTTTTCCCTAAGATTTGTTAGTATCCAGTAGAAGAAACCTTACTAATTGGTTTGTTTGACATATTGCTTGATGATGGAAATGCAGATTTTTGAATGGACATACACAAAAGCTCAAGAATATTACCATAAAAGATTCCATTGTTCTATGTTCAAGCTATTTGAGCTATAATTAATACTGGGTATAGATTTTGGCCATTAGTTTTTTTTATCATGTTTCAGTTGAAATGCTGTTGTTCTGAAGACTATTTACATATAATTAACCCCTATTACCCTTTTCGTCTAATTTATGAGTCTAGAAAAGATTTCCAATCGGTCCTTTTTTTAGGTCATGATGTCTAATTATCCTTATCATTGCTCTCATTTCAGACAACAAGGTACACGCTGTGTTAGTTGTTCTTATAAAGCAGCTACTGGTTTACTGTACCCATTAGAACGGGGTTTTATATTTGTACATAAGCCACCATTACATATTAGATTTGATGAAATCAGCTGTGTTAACTTTGCTCGAGGTTCAGGAAATACCAGATCATTTGATTTTGAGATAGAAACTCAGTCATCCAATGTTTATCATTTTGTTGGTATTGAAAAGTAAGTTGGTTTAAATTCCTCATATTGGAAATCCATCTCCATTTTCGAAGCAAGATGTTCTAATAAATTGTTTTAGGTGTTGAGCACCTTGTTTGATATTTTTTTTTAATTGAATTGCACACAAATTTCCCTTTTTTTATGCTGGAAATTTTCACAAATCAACAATTTAAAAATATATTGTTCCATAAATAGTTATGTTTTAGGTCTGGCCTATATTCTATTTGTATATTATGTCCAAGGAAGCGTTAAGGCCAATTTTACCTTGCATATTAGAACTATGTCTGCAACATCAGATCCATAGATTCAAAAATTTAAGGTTTATATTGAAGATCTGTTTATTCCCTCCCCTGGTACAATATCTGCTACACACAATTTCACACATTACCGACTGCAAGAACATTAATTATTCTATTTTTTCTATAGAGATGAATATGGAAAGCTATTTGATTTTGTCACTGGTAAAAAATTAAGAGTGAAAAATATTGACAAGAAAAAATCAGTAAGTTAATAATTTTTGTTCTATTTTTAAAAAATAAATGGACAGTGTTTAATGTTGGTTGTCTAAGATCTATATATTTTCAGATATTGTCTAAGATCTATATATTTTCAGATATTGTCTAAGATCTATATAATTTCAGATATTGTCTAAGATCTATATAATTTCAGATATTGTCTAAGATCTATATAATTTCAGATATTGTCTAAGATCTATATAATTTCAGATATTGTCTTAGATCTATAATCCTGTTCAGTGTGGAGCTTAACGTCAATCTTTAATTACAGACTGTAATGTTGATAATATATAATCTAGTTTCAGACAGTGTCTAATGCTGATCAATTGTTTATATATATATTATTTCAGACAGTGTCTTATATTGATATATATAATTTTAGACAGCGTCTAAAATTGATATATCTAATTTCAGACAGCATCTAATGTTTATATATCTAATTTCAGACGTCCAATGTTGATATATCTAATTTCAGACAGCATCTAATGTTGATCTATCTGGAAGTGATGAAGAAGGCGGTGATCATGATGCCTATTTAGAGAGAATGAAAGCTGAAGGTAAACAGAGAGACGATGGTGATGATGATGATGAAACTGACAGCTCAGGTAATTGTCGTTCTTATAAAACTATATGGACTATTTCCTTAAAATTTGTATAACTCAATTTGAAATTAAAGTGAAGACAGTATAAATAGCAAGTCAGTTATAAAGATTGTCTTGTTTATGGTGAAAGTATCATTGATGTTTTGATCTCATTGGTAATAAAAATTATAAAGATCCATATTTGACAGAAATGACATAATATCTGAACTGTTTTATATATTAATATGCTGTATGACTTCAAGAATTTGTTTTGTTTTAAATTGTAGATGAATCATTCAATCCTGGAGAGAGTGGTAGTGAAGTGGCTGAAGAGTGAGTAATTGTATATTTCAATCTGATATTGGTATTTTACCTTGTAGTAATTAGCCATCAACAGCTTACAGATTTTCTTTTTGCTTTTTCTTGACAATGAGTTTGAATGTAAGAATCCCTAGCTCCACTGTTGCTTTGTTGTTCACTGGTTTTGAAATAATGTAAATAACTTTGGGACATCACTCAACCCCAAATCAACTGCGCTTTCTGAGTACTATATGAAAAAGTGAAAATTCATCCGCAAGTATCTCTAAATAGCTGATCTATTCTTAAGATTTGAGCTACAGATTTGTCTTTAAAGACATCGAGGTGGCTTGACTTTACCTATTTTTGTCTGCGTTATGAGTTGAAATTGAATTCAATATAGCTGACTGGTGAATAAAGTCTTTTGGACTCATTACATTTGACTTTTGGACTACTTAGATAGGTTATTCGTCATGTTCTATTTCAGATATGACAGCAATCCCCCAACCACAGATTCCGATGAGTCTGATAGTGATTCAGGGTCAGGATCAGCAGATTCAGCTGAGAAAAAAGAAAAACGCGAAAAGAAAGAAAAAGAACGGGCTGAAAAGAAAGCTAAAAAAGAGAAAGAAAAAAAGAGGAAATCAAAATCTTCCAAAACAGTGGTACACTTCGTTTTTCTTTTTGACAGTTTTGAATGTGATTAAGATATCTTCAATTGGTAGACTATCTTGTCGGGTTAAAAATCAAAACCGCCAATTCCCGTTTAAAATGAGTGTCTTGACATTTGCAAATAAGCAAACTAACAGATTTTACAGAAATATTGGGAGGAAATTCTTGTGACATGAAGGCATTAATAAGAAAATTAACTTCACTGCACCTGGAAAAGCAGATAAGTACAAAAGATTTATGAAACAAATTCTAAATTTTGTTGATTTTGATATCAATTTTTAGTCTGAAGGAGGTAAAAAGAAAAAAAAGAAGAGTAAGCGTGAGAAAGGTCAACCAAAACGACCTCAGTCATCCTACTTCCTGTGGTTAAATGAGCATCGTGAGCAGATTAAAGAAGAGAATCCTGGGATATCTATAACTGACATTAGTAAAAAAGCTGGTGAAATGTGGAAAACAGTTGAAGATAAAACAGTAAGAATGGATATCTTTATTTGCTACAATTACTATTATAGAAACTTTTCATAGTATACTGACTAAATTATGTATTAAAATATAAAATTTACCATTGTTTTAGTATTAAAGCTTGCTAAACTAAAGTGAATATTTTGTAGAAATGGGATAAGTTGGCAGAAGAAGCTAAGAAAGATTATGTTAAGGCTATGGAAGAATGGAATAATAGAGAAAAATCTGCCTCTGATGGAAGTGCTGATGAGAAAACATCTCCGTAAGTGTCAAATTGATAAAAAATTAAATTGAAAGCAAAATTTTCTATATATAACCCTTTAATGTTTATTTCTCAAGCACGGTGGCTATATACTGAATTATAATATAAATGTGTCTAATCTATAAAATTAATAGTTTTTGCTTCTAACTTTTGCTTTTTTTATTAAAGATGTTATTTTTGTTATCAACAAATCAAAGTTAAGGCTTTATTATCCAGTCAATAACTGAATTACTTGCTCTCATGCCAAATTTTCACTGTTAAAAAGTTTTTAATTGGAAAGGTTCACCAAATCATGCTCTGGAAACGGGAATTGTAGCTAAGCTAATAGTGTTCGCAAAGTAATAGTGTTCACTAAGTAATAGTGTTCACTGTTCACCGTAGAAAACTGAGTCTTCAAATCCATGTGTCGAGAATTATTTGCATTTGAAAGTTAAATTTCAAGGTCTCATACCCAAATCAGGTGTGGAATGGCAAACCAACCTTTTAACGAATACATACAGAAATAAACACATACAATAATTGTTTAGCTGTGAAACTACAATTTTTTAATATGAAAAGACTATTTCATTTTTGGTTTTTTATTAACAGTAAAAAGAAAGATAAGAAGAAATCATCTTCATCACCATCTAAGAAAGCCAGTGATACTCGAGCTGGTTCAGGAGGTGTTTATAAAAGTAAAGAATTTATTTCGAGTTCAGACTCTTCTGGTGAAGATAAACCAGCAAAGAAAAAATTACGTAAAGATGGCAGTGAAAGTGAAAAGGAGGTCAGTTCAAATTATTCTATTGGGACTATAGCATGCAAGACTAATATTGTACAGACAAATTACCTTTGCCAAGCATACTTTAACATTTTCATACTTTTAAAATTATGCCTGTGTGAAAGAGTTAAATATATAGTTTAAGGGTGTCAAATAGATGATGGGCACACTCAGACTCAGCAGTAAGGACAAGATAAAAACAAAATCAAGGTAAAAAGTTGAATTTGCAGGCAAAATATAAAACCGAAAGATTATTTTTCTAATAAACCTGACTTCAACTTATAGAAATAATTTAACTCTAAAATCCATCTATCATTTGATGGTTTTTGAAATTTTTTTTTTGTATGGTTATCATGCAAAATTGAAACCAAATCTGTCAATAAATGCTAAAACTTTTTTTCTTTTCAGCTTCCATCAGAACCAGACGAAGCCACACCAAATACATCAGAAGATTCTGGACACTCTGGGAAAGATGGAAAATCAGGCTCGGAATCCGGATCAGACTAAGACTTATGAAATTCTAGTGCTATATCAATGACATTTATTACATATTGTTTAGTTTTTTATGTGCTTAAAGAAACTTAAGAATCTCTGTGGTCTATATAAATTTTGTGAGGATAAGCAGGCCATGCTCACAGTAATTTGAGTACAGAGTGGAGATTGCTACTCTCGAACCACTAGATTTATAAACCAATACAATATTCATTGTTGCATTGTCAACGTATTACAAACTATATACCAATACTTCAATAGACTCTGTTCTCGTATCACAGAATGCAGCGTTTTGATTAGAATGTTGCCAATCAGAGCCTTCTTCAGAGGAGATATAAGTCGAAGTACGAGACTAGGTCAATTGATCATATAGTGCAGAGTCTTGGTTTATTGTACCATCTGAATGATTAAGAACCTGTTTAAAACTTCATAGTGATTATGTAAATCACAAAGTTATCAATCCTTATATATTTCGGACTCAGTATTCAGTTATTGTTGAAGCATGTGAGTGTATAATAAGTTCTTTGCTTCTATATATAACTTTCAATTTTAGGAATTTGTAACCATACTATCATAAATAAATTCCTTTCTTTCTGTACTTGACAGATGCATTTTTGTAGGTTCTTGGAAATTATTTCAAAAGCTATTTGAACTTCCAAATACACAGTTACTTACAGGGATTAAGTTTGATTTTGAATCTATAAAGTTGTGTATATCTGATTCCTATATCTATAAACAGGTATAAGAAAATGAATATTTACATAATCAGAAGGTCAAAGTCAAATAAATTTGTTTCATATGTAATCTTCATGTTATCAAAATTAAATATTCATTATTTTGTTTCATTGTTCATTTGTAAATAAATCATCATGTAAAATCTTGTATTTTATTTAACTAGAGTTCATCTCAAGTTGCAGGCATTTGAATAAACAATTCTGTTCAAGACAGCATGTTTGAAAAATAAGATGGATTTTCAAATTCAGACTATAGTGTATAAGCAATTTAGAAAATAGACAGGAGCAGCATTCTGCCCTTGGATTTATCATAACTGCTAAATGGGATTTTAAAGCCCAACCTTTTGATCTTTGACAGATAATCATTTGCCAAGTCTGTTGTTAATAATATTGGATATGTTCCCCCATACACAGCAAGGTATGTCAAAGAATCATGATTTTTTTTGATACTTGGATAAAATCTTTCTGACCAGAGTTAACATTCAATCTGCTGGCAAGATATTGGAATGAAATGAAAAGAGTTTTATGTCCTCTGCTATATTAAATGAGGTAATGAATATGGGCCGTGAGTTGTAATGTGCAATGAGATGAAAGCAACATAAAGCCTGCTCCTTTTGTCATTCGAGGATCTATAACATGCACAGCCTGCAGAACTTTAGGTTTACAATTTTCAGTCCAATCTGAACGACTGAAATATTTCAGTGTGGTGTCACAGATTTTATTCATTAATGTAGATTTCAAATACATGCATTATATCCTATCATAGTATCAATCGCAAATTATCATGCAAGACATTTCGTTTCACATCCACCATAGAACGCATCCACTTATAAAACTGTGCTGCAGTCATAGGTCAAATTTAGTATGATGGATAAAACGAACTTGTCCCTACGAAGCTGTCCACTACTGACGATGCGAACTCAGTCTTTTGTCGCACAGCTGATCGAAATTTGTGTACTACGTCACAATAATGGTGCTTTAACCCCTGTAATATAAGGTCATGTGGAGAGGTATGCCTTCCGTCGAACTAATGACAACAGCCAGCGTTTAGATGAACTGTTGCCACAGTTAATTGATTGATCGAAAACAATATTGAGAGAAAATTAAACGACTGTATTTTATAAATACGGTTAGTTTACACTTTTGTCGATACTTATAACATGAAATTTATGATCTGGGAAGATCTTTCTCATCATTATTGTTTGAGAAAACTCAACTCCTTTCCGATTTTTCTTCTTCAGTATTTCGTTGTTTCTGTTTCTCACTTGTTTGAGAATCTGCGAGACTGCTATCCTTTTATTACTTTTATTCTCATGTCATTACTTCCTCTTCCCTTTGATTCCAAATAATTGTTGGTTGAATTTCTCTTTGCTTCGTCTGGTACGTGAAGAAAGGTAAGTGTGGTAGGTGCTGAAGTAACAACTATTTCTAGTGGGCCACAACAAAATGACTTGTTTGTTGAAAGCTAAATTTAGAATCATGCTTATTTTGCTTGGTCACATCCTGTTCTAGTAGACCTTACTCTCTGGTGCTTTATTCATTGAGCAAAATACCATGATGGCTATAATATAAGGCTGAAAAGACTTAAGTCCAAATGGGAATGAATGACAAATCTAGGTGACTATAGAAGAAGGAAGTGATGATTTTATCCACTGCAGTGCTAGAATGAACATCTGTACTTCAGTGAGGTTTTTTAAGAGCATGTGGGATACTTGACTTTTGAATTTGATACTTTCTTTTGGTCCTAGAACTAGAGAGGATAGGCACAAAACAAGAAAAATTGCACTTATAATTTCAACAATATAATTTACAGGGGATAACTATTTAAGAAATAGTTTGTTTTGATAATTTGTTATCAATGATTCCTAATAAAAGAAAGCATTCTCCAGGTTTTTGTGCTTGGTTGCCCCTGTTTGTCTTAAAAAATCAAATTAACTTCACTTACCATTGGTGTATAAAGCCGCCATTTTCTCTATAACAAGACTATTTTTTCTTTCAAAGAATAGGCCCATTGGCCCAGGCATTAGTTAGTCTAGGTTGTGGCTGCCCTCCAATAAATTTTACCCTAGAAGAATGATTATTTAATGGTCTGATACACCTAAATGCAAGACATATTATGATGTTTCCTTGTTGTCATATTAATCATGTATATTATGTGCTTGCCAAATCAAAATGGCAGCCCCTTGAACTAGATATTTATGTAAAATGTCTTCTTTTATTATGTGGCTACAAGATTGAAACTTTTAGCAACATATACCTGACTATTCATGTAGGCTCAGATGTAAACTTAATTAAGAATGAGGTAGCTTTATATATTTTCCGTTTCTCAGACAATTCTCATAATTAAGATCAAGCTCATAACTCATACATAAATTTACTTTGCATAGCTGTAAAGGTCACAATTGAATCTTTGTTAGTACTTGCTTCTTTCCATATGTGAGTTTCTATTTTAAAAAGTTGTTTTGTTGAATGGAATTAGACAGCTTAAAAAGTATACTTTCATACTCACCACATGTTTGTTTAGAATCCACAAATCTGTCTTATTTTAGGGTTGCCCTATAAACAAATGCTTTTATGGTAGCAAAAGATATCTCTAGTACATGTTTTTTATAAATTTTAGTAAATTTCAGAAATTGCATAAGCTTAAGAAGTTATGTTGCCTCATAGTAATCTATATTGTAGTTTATTTAAGCTTATTTGCTTCAGCAGCTTTAAATTAAAGCCATATTAATAGTAACTTTCTACTCAATTGTTTCTGATCTACAATAAATATATCAAACCTAACATTACAATCATATAGATTGGGTACAGATTCAGTACAAACAGGAAGTGAAAAATTCTGTCTGGGCTTTGACCTTGTCTTTGTAGAGTTGATTTCAGTGCTTCATATTATTTATGTAGATTTCACAATATTGGGGGTTGGATTACAGATATTTTTGAATTTGAATTTTTGTATAAATATGAATCAAATTTATTCATGTTTGTCACCTTTTTCATGGATACTTGATGTTTCAAATGAGCCTTTTTGTACTGAACTGTCTAAAATGGTTTTTCTTAGGTCGTCTATTGACAAATGTATGATAAAATTTCAACTTTTTCTGAATTTTTTAAGCAAAATATGATAGGTAAAATTTCAATAAATTTTTTATGAGCTTATATATGATTGATATTCATTGACAAGAGGTGTAATGATATGACCTGTAGGTCATATGAAGATAAATAAAAGTATGGGTGCTGAAAGTTTCAGAGTTTCAGTTTCTTATTTGAGGGATCAAGTTAAGGGTGTGTTTCATTATTTCCTGTTTTCATGTATATTCGATTATTGGAAAGCTCATACTAATATCCATTGAAAGTAGAGGTAATCCTTGAAAAGTAGAGGTGTTCTAATAAGGGAAAAAGATTGACCGATCATTAAAGGTCAATTTAGTCTCTTTCAATGACAATTATAAGTACCGTATATGCAACAGCTACTTCAATAGTTGGTATTCAATTTTTATCTCCTACAACAGAAAGAAATATTTTTGATTGTCATGTATAAAGTGTATTTAATTTAGGCCTTCATCTTTCCATATCTCCTGCCAAATAGATTTATCACATGATATTAAAAATGAAAATGTGGCCAGTTACTTCAAATCACAGCATGGTTCATTTGTTAAAATAAACAAAAATGGAGACACCCACTTTGACATACATTTTAATGGATTAAGAATACATGGTTAATCCATAATAAATATCAGTTATCAAATAATTTTAAGGCAACAAGCCACCTTTAAAGTTTGATTTTTCAATCAATGCTTGTGGCTTTGAGCTTGATATACAAAATAAAAATCCTATATTTATGTAAACCTTTCAAATGTCATAGGTTCCTATTTTACAGTTCTAACCACTAATTGTTAATATGCAAATCAGGACATCTTTAGGAGTTTTCTGTGAGGACTCAGGAGGCAAGTCAAAGTAAATAGATATCTTCAATTTTTTTTTAACACTTTGAAACTCAACATTTATGGCCAATTTATTTCTAGTATGTAGCATGACTAGCATGTATTCAATGTTTTTGATAGTTTAATAGTCTTAACTACAGAAACATACCATAATATGCTTTCCACCTGTTGTAATAGGTTTTATGTAAGTTTTTGTAGTAGCTGTAGCTGCAGACAAGAACTGTACTAGTCCAATTGAAGTAAACAAATAAAAGTAAACATTTAAATATCCATATTATTGTTGGTGAAGTCAAAAGAAGCATATAAACAAAAGCCATTATACATTTGATAAGCTAGCTGACTTTAAATATACTTCTTCAGTGGTATTAACAGCTTAAAATTGTATTCTTTAATCTTTATCAATTAATTATCAAATATTGTGTAAAACTAGATTAGATTAAAATATTTTTGTCAAATCCACAATGAAAACAAAAACAACTCTTAATAAGAATTAACACATATGTAACATATTCTATAACCACATAAAGACAAGATAATTGTGATCTATTGTGTAAGATCTGATTGACATTTTATGGATTGCAAATAAACTCTTATCAAATTAAGTCTGAACTGACAAGGTATATTGCAATGTAGTTTAAATGAAGTTTTAACATTATCTTGTTTGGTTTGCAATATAAACATCTCTTGGAAGCAAATGTTAACCTGTCATGAGATGGTGCTATTGATAGTTACTGAATGTATAGTTTTTTCACTATTTGTGTTGAAGTCAGGTCAGACTGTGGTTGATTGTTCCATTTCATTTTCCAATTGTCTAGTCCTCTACTATCTTTACTATGTTTGTCAATCTATTTACTGTGTGCAATAGATTGTAACACCCTTCATTTCATTTCTTTACTGTGTCTTTGTCCATTTCTGATCTTAAAATTTATATGTTTTATCTTTTCAGATTTAAAGATATATTATCTGGCATGAGCCAGAATTTGGTATCCGCCTATGGCCAATCGAGGTGAGCTGCCATCTGGGGTGTCTGGCAGAAGAAAGAATCGACACAGTGGTTCTGATGTTAGTTTACATCATACAAACAGTGTGGAAGACTCTAGTTCAACAAACACAGACCCTGTTAAGAATTCAGATGAATCTAAAAAGGCCTCAAAGAGGTCTTCAACTAATGTGACAGATTCAGAACCTAGTAAAAAGCAATCTAAAAATCAAGCACACACCAAGAACTCAAAAGGGAAATCCTCTAAAACTGAACTAAACCCAAAAAGTGCCTTAGAATTGGAACTTGAAAGTGAATCAACAACTGGTAGTTCTAAAAGGAAAAACTTAAGATCTAGTAAACAATCTAAATCAAAATCAAATACCAGTAAAAGTAAGGCTAAAAAACTAAGTAATAAGGCATCGTCATCTAAAAGTGAGAAAGGAAACATAGGAGTAGCGGCAGAAAAAACAATAACAAAACAATTAGTGTGTACTGCCGTGAGAATCGATGATCCAGTAACTGATAAATCAGATACTTCATTATATTCTGGTAAACGTAGGTGTCTACGCTCATCTGATTCTTCAGCAAACCCTACTCCAAGTCAATCACAGTCCAAAATAGGTTCCTCAGCCAGTCAACCTAAAGTGAAAGGGAAGGGCAAGCTCCCCAAAAGAAACAGATCAGCAAGTCATTTAACATCTTCGTCATCAGTTGATCAAACAGACAATTCTAAAGCTAGTGGGATGTCGACTGGAAAAGATGAACCTAAAAGTAGTAATGCAGATCAATCAAACCCTGAAAGACCTCAAGGTGCTGCAGCAAGACCTGTTGATGAAGCAGATGATACTGACATGGGAAGACTTCAAGCTCTTCTGGAGGCACGAGGCTTGCCATCACAATTATTTGGAGCACTAGGCCCACGAATGCATCAATTCTTACATAGAACAATGAGTGGTGGTACAATGAGTAAAGTTCAGCAACTTCTACAAGGATTACAAGCTACAGGTGATGAAGGTCAACAGTTAACAGCTGTCATGGAAATGTGTCAGCTCTTAGTGATGGGAAATGAAGATAGCTTAGCTGGATTTCCAGTAAAACAGGTGGTGCCCGCTTTAATCAGCCTTCTACACTTGGAACACAACTTTGACATAATGAACCATGCATGTCGTGCATTAACCTACATGATGGAAGCCCTCCCAAGATCTTCAGCTGTTGTTGTAGAAGCAATTCCAGTATTCTTAGAGAAGTTACAAGTTATCCAATGTATGGATGTAGCTGAACAAGCTTTAACAGCATTAGAAATGATATCAAGACGACATAGCAAAGCTGTACTACAGGCTGGAGGAATAGCTGCCTGTTTGATGTTCATTGACTTTTTTAGTATCACAGCTCAAAGAAGTGCATTAGCTGTAGTGGCAAATTGTCTCCAAAGTCTGACCTGCGATGATTTCCATTTTCTAAGAGACTCACTCCCACTATTGAGTTCCAGGTTGAATCACCAAGATAAAAAATCAGTAGAAAGTGTATGCAGTGGATTTTCAAGAGTTGTTGAAAATTTCCAGAGTGATCAACGTTTGCTGAAAGAAATAGCTGTACATGGCTTACTAACCAATCTTCAACAACTATTAGTTGCTAGTCCACCTATTGTAAATTCTGCAACATTTGTTATGGTAGTACGTATGATGGCTATCATGTGCGGGAACTGCCCGGACCTTGCAGTTATTCTTTTGAAACAGAGCATAGCTGACACATTGTGTCACTTGCTTGTTGGTCCTCAAGATGAAAACAGCACACAGATTGAACTTGTATCCAGAACACCACAGGAACTTTTTGAAATAGTTTGTCTTATTGGAGAACTTCTACCTAAACTTCCTGCAGATGGCGTATTTCGAATTGATTCCCTACTTGGTAGAAATGCTGGATTTAGTGTTGATACTATTGCATGGCAATGGCAAGATGATAGAAATATTTGGCATTCTTATACACCCATTGATAGCAGAATCATTGAAGATGCTTACAATGCCGCAGAAGATGAAATTAGTTTAACAACAGTAGGAAGGACTTACACTGTTGATTTTAAGTCCATGCAACAGATAAATGAAGATTCAGGAACAGCTCGTCCGGTTCAGAGAAAGATTCACACTTCTGGTCAACCACAACAACGTGGATCTGATTGTTCACTTGATTGCTGTGACTCCAGAGAAGAATTTCTCAAAGAAGATCACCAGCTTGCATCAAATTTTATTCAGTCTTTATTTGCTGTACTGTATGAGGTCTACAGCTCATCACCTGGCCCTACAGTTAGACACAAATGTCTACAAACAATTCTAAGAATGGTTTATTTTGCTGCGTCAGATCTGTTAAAGGATGTTCTAATTACTCAACCTGTTTCAAGTCACATTGCTGGGATGATGGCTTCCCCAGATTTGAAAGTTGTAGTTGGTGCTTTACAATTGGCTGAAATTTTAATGCAGAAATTACCAGATATTTTCAGTGTCTATTTTAGGAGGGAAGGAGTCATGCACCAAATTAAAAGACTATCTGAATTAAAAGTTGTTGTCCCTAAAACACCAACAGAAAAAGAACCTGGTGGAGCATCATTTTTTAATGCTGGACCATCAAGTGGTGCCTCTGCATCAAAGCATAGCAAAACTGGAGTAAGGATTAAAGAGGACACATCTACAGCTTCAAATACATCTTCTGATGATCATGGACCTGCATCATCACACATGTTCTTTAGATTGGGGGATGTTTTGAAAAGAAAACACACTCCCAAACGTCCAAGGAAAGGAAGTAAACCAGAAGATCCATCAGAAAGTGGACCAAAGAATGCTTCAGCAACCAGTAGCAGAACTTCAAGAAGAGGAAAGCATTCATCTGACAACCAAGATTCAAAATTAAGTGGTGCTACCCCAAAAATGTCTTTTCTGCCCAGTCTGAGGAGTTGGAGTAGATTGAGTAATTCCAGCCATTGTGAAAGAATGTCAGTGTCCAAGGAATCTGAATCCCACAAATTTGTCAGATGTTCTGATAATAATAAGGAAAAAATAAGATCGTGGATTAAAGAAGAGGCCACAAAATTCCTTGAAAACAACACCACCACTGAATCCTGGAGCAATAGTCATCCTTCTGTACAGATTCTTGGTAAATTATGTGATGCTGCAGAGGCTCTTTCAGTTGACAGTGATCATGGATTAGAACCTCTTCAACAAATAGCAACTATTACAAGGGAAAGTGACATATCACCATTTGAAATTATTCACAGTGGACTTGTTAAGAAACTATTACAATATCTTACAAAATCAAATGGTGCCATAACCAGAAATGCCAGAATTCAACGCTTTTTGCATGTCTTCCTGTCTTGCCCCCCTCCTGATGTGATCTACATTAAAGATATGCCAGGGGAATTGGATGGTCCACCACCCCTAGCTGTCTTAATCAGCAAATTATTGGGTTGTCTTCATCAGCTGGAGCAGTTTCAGATTCGCGTCCACGACTTACCTGGAGCCGGAGGAATGAGTGGAAGAGGATCAAATGCCTTGAAATTTTTCAGCACTCATCAACTTAAATGTAATCTACAACGACATCCTTCAGCAACCAATCTCAGGCAGTGGAAAGGTGGCCCTGTGAAGATCGACCCTTTGGCTTTAGTTCAAGCTATAGAAAGATATTTGGTCATCCGTGGAATTGGAAAGGTTAAGGATGGTGAAGAAGATATAAGTGATGATGGAAATTCCGATGAAGACTTTGAAGACACTATGTCCGCTGTATGTATCAGTCAAGGAACAGTCCAGCATAAACTGGAGTTCTTAATTGGAGAGAGACCTTTGTCATATGAAATGACAGTTTATGAAGCCATAAAACAGTTTAGTCATCCAAGTGATAGAGAATCGGATTCTGAAACAGAAGCACCCATTGGTAATGCTAAAATCTGGGCTCAAACCCATACCATTTGGTACAGAGCTTACAGTGACAAGGAAGATGCCATTATTGAAGGGCCAAAAAAGAAAGGAGACCACATCAAACCAAAAGCAAGCAAAAAGTCAGAAGACTCCCACAAGCATAAGATAGAACATAAAGCGAGAACACAGTATCTTGTGAGCTCATACTTAACTGATCAGTTGCCTGTGTATTTGACCGTACAAGATACCTCTTTAGAAGTTATATCATTACTTAGAGTGATCCACGCCATTAATATACATTGGTCAACCTTTTATGAAATTTCATTTTTCCCAAAACCAATTTTACCAATCTCAGACTTCATCAGTAGTAAACTGACTGCCAAAGCCAATCGCCAACTTCAAGACCCTTTGGTCATTATGACTGGAAACCTACCAAAATGGCTTGGTGAATTGGGATCATTTTCATCCTTTCTTTTCCCATTTGACACGAGACAGTTGTTGTTCTTTGTTACAACCTTTGATCGAGATCGAGCCATGATGAAACTACAACAAGATAGTGGTGGAGATAATAGTCAGAATGATAATGAACGAGTTGCACCAAGATTGGACAGAAAGAGAAGAATGGTAAACAGAAATGATCTCTTGAAACAAGCAGAACAGATCATCGATGAACTTGACAAGTCCAAAGCTTTGTTGGAGATTCAGTATGAAAATGAAGTAGGAACTGGATTGGGTCCAACTCAAGAATTTTACTGTTTAGTTTCACGAGAATTACAACGAGCTGATTTAGATTTATGGAGAGGAGAAGTTATCGATATGACCAGTCATGCTGATCCTGATACGAAAATTCAATTGATACATTCACCATGTGGCCTTTTCCCTGCACCTTTACCTAAATCTGTAAAAGCCTCCTACCTTCAGAAAATCAAATCAAAGTTCAGGTTTTTGGGAAAGTATTTAGCCAGATCTTTAATGGATTCCAGAATGTTAGATATTAGATTCAGCCAGGTCTTCTTTAAATGGTGCTTAGGACAGGAAGAGAGCTTAACCTCAGCTGATCTCATCTACATTGACCCAGTTTTGGCTCAGTCACATAAACAACTGGAGGCCATTGTTCATCAGAAGAAACAAATAGAAGCAGATAAATCTCATACAGATGAAAGTCAACAACTAGCATTAGATAGTCTGACCATGGATGGCTGTAGCATTGATGATCTGAACCTATATTTTGTATTACCTGGTTATTTTCAAGTAGAATTGAAAAAAGGTGGCAAGGACATTCAAGTTTCTTTGGATAATCTGGAAGAATACCTTCAACTTCTTGTACAATGGAATTTAATTGATGGTGTTTCACGTCAGTTCCATGCATTCCGTGAGGGATTTGAATCTTTAGTGTCATTAAATTCATTACAATGTTTTTATCCTGCTGAACTTGAACAATTGTTTTGTGGTAATATCAATGAAATTTGGGATATGAAAATGTTAATTGAATGTTGTCGACCAGATCATGGTTACACTCAGGACAGTCAAGCAGTCAAGTTTTTGTTTGAAATTCTCAGTGATTATAATTCAAAAGAACAGAGAGACTTTATTCAGTTTGTGACTGGTTCTCCGTGTTTACCAGTAGGTGGGTTCCGTAGTTTGAATCCACCGTTAACAATTGTACGCAAAACCTTTGAATCAACAGAAAATCCAGATAACTATTTACCATCAGTTATGACCTGTGTGAACTATTTAAAACTTCCCGATTATTCAACAAAAGACATAATGCATGAAAAGATAAAATTTGCTGCTCAAGAAGGACAGCTTTCGTTTCATTTGTCTTAGTTTATGTATGATTAGTTTCCTTTATCAACCTTGTAGTGTTTATTTTATTTATTGTCTAAAACAAAATATTATGAAAAGCATATTAATATCAGCTTGATTTTCTCATTGTGATACAAAAATGGAGTGTTAGATGACGGTCATGAAAATGGTGATAATAAGATACATTTTACTGAAAAGAAGTGTTAGGTAGTGCGTGAAACATGGTTTACAAAAAAAAAAATTATGGAAGTATTGTCTATTTCTCAAATATATGTTCAAAGAAATTTGGAGTAACCAGCATTTATATTCTTAAACTTTTGAACAGATTTATTAATACAAGACCGATCATAAAATAGAGAGAATAGACAATAGGAAATGAGTTGATCATCAGGAATATTGCAAAGTGTTGGAATGAACATTGTCATAATGTTATTGGACTAAAGTTACCCAATGTTTCAAGAACTATTATATAATTTTGTCAATGCCCTTAATGAAGATAACAAAATTTCTATATATTGTGAGAAATTCAGTGCAAAATGACTGGTCAAGTAATCTCATTCAACTGTTACTTCTTTACCAAAAGATGCTTGTGAATTTTTATTTTGGGTTTAGTTGTCAGAAGGATGATATTGTAAAAACTCATTACTCATTTAAAGCCTGTTTAGATGATGTAATTTATCAATCTAGGATACTGCATAATCAAATTTCATATGATACATGCAGATCAGATTTCAAATTAATGTACTTTTTCTTGGTAATTTTGCTCAGCTTTGTCTGTTACCATTGAGTAACATTAAATCTATTAGAAACTTTCTTTTGTGCTATAATTAATTGACTATCCTATTTAGCTGGAAGGAACTTGTCTTTTACAGTTAAACCAATAATTGATGGTTGACTTCAATTGTATTCAACTTTTTTGATAGAAATGTACTAGAATAAATCTCAATGTGAGAATAGGCCACATGAAATTCAACTTAATAGGTTAACCTATGGTAAAGACATTTAAGATGATTATTTTACTATTCATTCTCTGACAACAAATCCCCAAAATATTAAGTTGTTGTAAAATCTCATATTTCTTATTTTTGTATGTTGTTTCTGCATTCTCTCTAAAAACAATGAAATAAATACCAGCCCATTTTCTTGGTTTGCATATGACTGATTTAGAAGGAATGTAAAGAGAGATCTTTTACTAGCTTACAGGGCCTCTATTCCAAATTTTGAGAAATTTAAAAGTTCAGGCTTATTGTTTGTTAAGTTCAATAATGATTTTTTATGTCAACGCTATAAATAATCCAGAACAACAAGGTATTAAGTCACTAATTGTCACTGTAATGGAAATTGATTTATTCACCACAAATTGTTGTTTTCTTAACCCTTTGAACCCTGAGCGCAATTTAGATAGAACGTCATATACCCTGAGCTCCAAGCAACATTTCTTAATTTGTATGACGTTAACGTTGTATGATGTCACTTGACAAAAGCCGGTTTACCGGCTTATAGGGTATATATCATGTAAGGATGAGCCAATATACCGGCTTCTAGGGTTGAAAGGGTTCAGATAATTCTTTCATATTGAATCAGTTCTGATCCTGAAAACAATTTTGTGTGATTCTATTTAACATCAGAAACAACAAGAATGCCAAAATTCCTCAATTATTAATGGAGCATTTGGAAGGTTAGATATTTAAGTGATACAAAATCATCTTCCATAATTCATTGATTACAACTTGAATAACTATCCTTATCACTTTTCATGATTGGAATTAATTACCAGATTGTCCTACAATAAAAGTTCATGGTGGCAGCTTAGACTGTCATGTGTGTCAACATACAAGAGAAACTTCTTTTATCATGACTTTTAGAAATTGTAGGGAATTGGCTAAAATATTTTGCAAATAGTTGAAATAGTGTTATATCAACTGAGATAAAAGATATTTAGGCAACTATATGCCTTTGTTCAAAATAAATTATAACTTGACAGAATTTCAAGCCTTGTAAAAAGTGACATCCTCAGGACATCTGCAACTCTTTATATGAGATATTGAACCATTTTAATTGTGAAATGTCTGTATTATATATCTCAAGGGTGTCTGATTCAGCCATAGAAATTAATTTCTTGTATTAAAGGGATTTTTCAGAGATTTTCTAAACTTGATATGTGTATCAGAGACACCTATGGCATTAATTTGTTCTATTCCAATTTTCAATTCCACTTAAACTAAGTGTTTAATGATGCCATTATATATATGTATATATGACATCTTAAAACTTAATAGTTATAGTGGAATTGCTGAAAATTGGAATGGTGTTAATGACTGCTATTGTTCCCAATTACCATAATTAGGTTTGTAAGTCTTAAATGACTGGTAGAAGCTGAAAACTATGATAGTCATAGCATTAGTTATTCATATTGCTTCGTACACAGGTTAAATACTTTATGGGAATTTTTCTTAGACAAGAATTATTATAATTTGATATGTTGCCAGTAGTACAATGCAGCCTCAGCTTTATTTCCTTTTGCCTTTATAATTGACTTTGAATATTTATTTTGTTTTGAAGAGCATTTTATGTAGTTAAATATATTTTGTAGTTATGAAGATTAGAGATTGTGGTTTGCAATCATTGTGGGATCATTTCATTTCATTTTGAAATAGTATACTTATATACAGTCCACTGTCAAAGAGACATCATTGGCATTAGTAAATGAGAACTGCCTGAAAATTATCATGTCATTTCTATATCAAATTAATTATTTAATAGCAGACAAGCCAGAAATCACTTTTATTCTGAAGAGTGATAATAAGCCTGGATAAACTCTCTTTAATTGTGTCAAATGTAATTACAATGCCAGTTATAGAAATATCATCAATGGGTGTTCCACTGTATATCATATGAAGTGGTGATCTTTTTATGTCTTTAAGGGATTGTAAAATTGAGGCAAAAGCATCAACAAAGAGCTTTAGTGATATCATAAATACTTAGTTATAGTGGATTTCTAAGACCCACAGACATCTGACTGAAAATTGAAATGGTGCAAATGGATTTAATCAGTATTTGATGGGTATAAAAAGTCCAGAAAACTTCTTTACCATCACTTAAGGAAATAATTAATCTAGAATCAAAATCTTCTAGAAGGATGTGAACAGTTCAGGATATGTTTTGTTAACTGTTCTTTTAACAGTTGATTGCAAGTGGTATTATGCCATACTTCACATGGTTCTTACATACAAATAACACACTCTTACATAGTCCACAAACATTTTGAATCATAATTTCTATGCTATTGAATATGATTTGAAGACTTTGTTGAAATACTTTTAGAGTTTTTAAACAAAGAATAAGGATTGTGTTATTTCCATGTAAGAACTACTACACTTAGTTTGTTAAGGTTATGTCACAATATTTCTTCTGTCATACATAGAAATACCATAATATATGTTTTATTTTATAGATAAAAAGCCAATCACTGTTTATTGTTATTTTTGATGCCCACTTAGCTACTTGCCAAGTCAATATCCTTTCAAAATACATTAAACTATTGGATAGACTAAATTTATCAATAGGGTACTGTATGCTAGGAGCTTTAAAAGGTAAACCTGGTTATGGTTCAGAATGTGAAGCTAACCATATTTCAAAAATGATTGGTCACATGCCAAGCTCAAAAACAAATTAAGAAACTCAACTACTGAGCTTTGTTCCCTTCACTCTGGTTTCCATTTAGTTTCAGACAAATACTGAAATATTAAGTTCAGTCATTTTTCAGTATGCATTGAAACTAGCAATTACTAAGTAGATTTGATATTGTGGGTTTCATCACCTTCAGAAGAAGTTTTCAATTTTCTGTGTATATACATTTCACTTAGTTATGTTTTTCTTCTTTTACATGTACATTGCTAATGAGTATTTGAATGTGATATTTGGGTGATATGTTTGTGTATATAATCTTCAATATGTGTACTGTACAGTTATCAATTTGTAGAATATCAGCCCTAATATATAACAATGCTTGATATATAACTAGGCATAACTATAGTATATGGATACCTATTACTAGAAATGACCTTTGACCTACTTTGCTGCAGTTTGTTTTTATCTTGACTAGATTGAGATTATATGAAATTACTAGGTCCAAACAGCTTAGTACAGTTGTGATTTTTGGTAAGATTGCATACAGATGAGCAATTGTAAGCAAGGCATTCAAGTAATTGTTATCTATATAATTATGTCCTGTTATATACTATTCAATATCCAAATACCACTCAAAGAAAATACTTGGTACTTGGAAGCTTTAATTGGCAGTTTTGTTTGTTTCAAGTATAAATTTTCAGACTATAATAATATAGTCATAATAAGATATTTGAAATTGAAAGCTGTAGTCTGAGCATTTTATCTTGAAACCTGATACTGAAATTATTCTGTTAAAACTGATAAACATTCTGGAGCCTGTTTCACGAAAACTTAACTAATGATGATTTTAGTGTTCCAATCGTCTGATCACTAAAATTGAGTGTTTATTAACCAATCAGGTTACTGTATTTCTTAAAATCTTGATAGTATCTTTGTTAAAATATTGTGAAACAGGTCCCAGATCTTCTAATATCCAATCTGTTGCTTTAAATTTGCCAGTATATTACAAAACTGTTTTAAAATTCAATTATATTTAACATTCTTGGGTCAAAGTTGATTTATTGAAATTGTTATTGTAATAATATTGTAAAATAATTTTAATCCAAACTGTAATCTGAAAGTACATTCAAATCAATAAAAATGTTACATTTACTATTTTTGTTTTCATCTCTGATGGAATATAACAGAGAGACAGAAATTTTTTTATTAGTGATCAGGTTTACATTATTCAAGTTGCAGTATATATTAAAGGGATTGTAAAGAGGTTTTCTAAAATTGTTATATATATCTTGAACATAGCATCAATTTGAACCATTCCAATTTTAATTGTCAGTGGTTTCTACAATTCTTCATTAACAAAGTGTTTAATATTACTATAAATCGCGAAGTTCGCTTGTTTCATATCATCGAACACTTAGAAAGCATCTGATTAAAAAAAACTGGAATGGTGTAAATAGAATCTGTCAATGACGATGGTATTCTGACCACAGTTATATGGACACAGGATATTTTCGCACAGTACACTAAGGGCGCAGGGTATTTTTGTCCCAGTATTACTGACACGATGCAATTTGGTCACAGTACTAAGGGCACAGGGTATTTTTGTCGCAGTAATACTGACACGAGGCAATTTGGTCACGGTACAAAGGGCACAGGGTATTTTTGTCGCAGTAATACTGACACGAGGCAATTTGGTCACAGTACAAAGGGCACAGGGTATTTTTGTCACAGTAATACTGACACCAGGCAATTTGGTCACAGTACTAAGGACACAAGGTGCTATGGTTTCTGTAAGATTACTGTTCCCATGGTTAACTGTAAGATAACTGTAACCATATTTCCAATGACAAAATATCCTGTGATGAATTTACCTACAGCTCTCAAAATATGCAGAGTTGATCAACCAAGTCCAAAAAAGTAATAAATATCGATGAACCAGTGATAAATATTTTTAACATACAAATTTGGTTAAATATTTTAATTGAAATACCGTATAATTCCGAATATAGTGCGCAGGCATGTATAATGCGCACCCCTTCCTTGCCTCCGCGAAATCGGGGAAAATTCATTTACCCATGTATAGTGCGCACCCCTTTTCGCGGCAAAAATACGACTTTAAGTTGGCATTTCATAGACACCAATATCGGGAAATAGATGTCAATACGTAAGTCACCATTCATAGATTTTTTTTTATAATAAACAATGTTCCACTGCAACTTACGTTTCTACTATTTGTAATTTGTAAACGACTTTATCGGGATACTGCGCTATTCGATTACGGTACCGCGGAGTCGAGTCGTGAATACGATTTTAAGTTGGTATTTCACAGATACCAATATCGGGAAATAGTTGTCAATACGTAAGTCACCATTCATAGTTTTTTTTATAATAAACAATGTTCCACTGCAACTTACGTTTCTACTATTTATTTTTATAATAAAATCCATTTTAATCCCGTATTTATTGCTTCTAATCTCTCGTAATGGTATTATTGAGTGTTATTTAGAAATCATGTATCATGCTATTAAATTACGGTACCGAGGATGATATTCTATTGGAATAAAAATGTGCAAGTAACCGGTAAACTTAGACGTATTGAAGAAGATATTGACAGAAATTCAAAGGGCTATCGGTAACTGACTTGGTGTAAGACTAATAGGCCCCATTATACCAGTAATCATAATGCGAATAATAATCATGATATTGCGTCAGTTCATTTTGTGTGAATATTTGATTATTATACTAATCGATAAATTGTACACGACTTTACTGAGATACCGCGCTATTCAATTACGGTACTCACCTGATTCGTTTTTTTTAATGCTATGGACGGTACCGAGGATGATATTCATCTTGAAGAAAAAAGTGCAATTACCCGGTAAACTTAGACGTATTGAAGAAGATACCATTGACAGGAATTCGAAGGGCTAACGGTAACTGACTTGGTGTAAGACTAATAGGCCCCATTATACTTGTAATCATAATGCGAATAATCATCATGATATTGCGTCAGTTCCTTTTGTGTGAATACTTAATTGTGATTGTTTCGTTTGTTTAACGTAAATAAATATCATTGTCTTTCTTAATTAAGTCTTTAATCATCGCTGGAGTGACACGATTCGCTCAATAGTTTATTTTTATCGTCTGCTTTTACCCCCCGCATAGATTTATCGACTAGTATTGCCTCTCAACGGAAATGAAAAAAATGACGGCGTGAACCATGTGTATCATATCTGATGAATAATTAGGAAAACAATGGATTATATTAAAACCCAGTTATTCTGGTAACCGTATTTATATTCAGGCAAGACTCGATTACGTATTGAGGCATGTCATCAAGCATGACAATCAATTGTTCCTACTATAAAAGCCATCCAAAATGCTTGGCCCGTGACCAGAAATGGGACGACATGCTAAGGAACCTCAACACCGATAGATACCAGATCGATCCGAAGATACCAAACCAAACCAAAATTAACCATCCTTCTGTAGCCATCTGCAAACTGGTAACCAGACTACGCACCAACCATGTCATGCGAGACCATCAGTTCAATGCCATTAAATGCCGATGCGGACACGTTGCCACCAGGACGCATCTTCTCATTCAATGCACCGAATTGAAACCATCTCGTAAGACATTGACGGACTACCTGGAAACCAACGGCATACCAATCACCATACAGAATATTTTGGCTCCACCCACGGACCACTGGTACAAAATAATGGAACTCATCTACCAATTTATTACCACATCTGTTTTAAACAGATAACCTAAGTTTCTTTTAAAATTTATATAATCAATTTTCAAAACAAGTTTCATAGCAGAAACAAAAGAGAACATCTTATTATTATTTTTTTTTTTTTTTTTTTTTTTTTTTTTTTTTTTTTTTTTTTTTTTTTTTTTTGTGAAAGCTTTTTTCTCTTCTTCTCTCCTTTCTCACGTCTCCTTTTCTTCTTTCTTTTAGGTCTTCAACTCTTCCAAGCACAGACAGATAATCAAACCAAACCAAACCAAACCAAACCAAACCAACAACCACCAACAACAACCACCATGATCATAACGAGTTTTGGAAGAATGTAGAAGACTGAATCACTCACGCCACACTATCCAGGGCCGAGTTTCACCGCCATGACATTCGTTCCGACCAGATCGTACGATTTCTCAAACCACCACCAAACCAACAGTTTTCTAAATCATCCAATTGATTCTAAATCCACTACCAACGACCACCAAAGTGCAACTACCTAGTTTGCGATATCAGCAATTGCTGGAAGCGAACGTTAACTCGCCATTTACCTACCTACCTTGGCCCGTGAACATTATTTTTGGTACCTCTCGTCTTCACGTAAATTTTCCCATGTTAATAACAAAGTTATTAACTTGAATCATTTTAATTTTGTTCAAATATTTAACAATACTTATTTAATATAAGATAATAATCATATTGTGCCGTTATTACAATCATAATTCAATCTTTTACACAAATCAATTTTACCGCGAATGTCGATGAGGGAAGACAAAATGGCGGATCCTTAACATCGACTTGCGGCATTCTCGTTGGGAAAAAATACTCCAAATTTATTTACCCGTATATAGTGCGCACCCCCTCTTTGTTGGGCCCATTTTATGGCAAAAACCTGCGCATTATACACGGAAATATTTTAACGGAAATAATGAAAATGAGCATTTCACATCTTTTCCAAGACATCTAATATCAACAAACAGATATATTTATTACATAGACATAGGAATATGCAGTGTTTATAAGCCACTGAAATACCATAACATCAATAGTTAATTAAATAATTAATTGAATGGTTGAATACTTTCAATGAAAACACAATGATAAAGAACATTGCACATCCTGTGAAATTGAAAGGCATTATTTAATATGACTACAACTACCACAAACAGTCATCTCCACAATGTGTAGGTATAATCTAATGTCATCTTGACATCGTTCCCCATATCAAGTAAGTTTGCAAATGCAAATTTAAGAATTGTTTGCAATTACTGCCAGAGCCAGCGAAAAAGAGACTGTATACAACAAAAGTGCCTAACTGATTGCGTTAGTATTACCTTTACATTGAGTCCAAGATGACAAACAGTGGACCAGCCTTAAAGCTCAAAGGGATATATTTCATTGGAGAAAAACAGTATTTATTGCCTTGGTTGAGTATTTTTGAAGTAGAAATCCATCCCACGTTTAGTTGGCTGCTGCTGACCTCCGCGCCCTTTCCCACCCCCTCTGGTTGCTCCACCAACTTTTCCCATATGACGTCCCCATTCTGGAGCTATGACTAGAGGTTTTGGGTAGGTTTGAGCTAAGACTACATTGGCACGAGACAATACTGTAGAATTTAAGGCCCAGATTGTGTGCACATCACCTCCTTTAACTTGATTTAACTCTGGGATCCACAGTCTGATATAGTCTCCATTGGGATCATAGTCCAAGCCTTGTTTTACCATATTGAATTTCCTGTCTTGACGAGGATCATTACCGATACCAGCACTATATTGCCAGTTGCCATAGTTACTACACACATCATGATCAATTAACATGGATTCAAACCATTCGGCACCAAGTCTCCAATCTAATTTCAAATCTTTAGTGAGAAAACTTGCAACATTTTGTCTTCCTCTATTAGACATAAATCCAGTGGTAGCTAGTTCTCTCATATTAGCATCAACATAAGGCACTCCAGTTCGGCCCTCTTTCCATGCATTGAATGCATTTGTGTCCCTCTTCCATGGTAGATGCATTCTCCTTATTCCATCCAAGAAAAACATTTCATTACCATATTTCATTGCCACAAATCTAAAATAATCTCTCCATAGCAATTCAAATATTACCCAGTAAGTTGATTGATTGGACGTCCTCTCTTTTTCATAACGTTTAATTTCTGAGTAGATAAATCTTGGAGAAAGACATCCATGAGCTAACCATGGTGCAAACTTGGTGGAGTAGTCTGCACCTATCATACCATTTCTAGTTTCCTTATACTTGGCCACTTTGTCACTCTCCCAGAAATAATACTTGATTCTATCTAGCCCTGAAGTTTCCCCACCACAATAAGGAAAGGCTGTACGATCGTCTTGTGGAACACTTTGAATCCCTAATTCCTCACATGTAGGAATACTTCCCTCTTCAATGCCTTGAGGTAAAGGTTTGAGAGTTTCTGGGGTTGGTATAACAGATCTGACAGAGCATTCTGTTTCTGCAAGTTTACGAAACTGCGAAAAGACATCTGGTAATTGTTTAATTGAAAATGATAAGTCATCTTTATGAAATAATGTAGAATTCCAAAATGTCTGGATTTTGACACCACAAGTTTTGTTCAATGCTGCTTCCACATCTAATTCTTCTTGGGTCACCTCTTGTGTATAAACTAATGAGCTTACAGATTCTTGACCCACAGATTTGATCAACTCTGGAATAACTTCTTCAGGCTTACCTGTTCTCACAATTAACCCACTTCCTTTATGTTTCAACCTACATCTTAAATCTTCAACACTTTCAATCATAAACTTCAATCTATGAGGACCAGTTTTAGCAAAACCAAAATGGTATGTCCCTTTAAAATGCCTTGGATCAAAGCAATATATTGGTAAAACTTGGCTTCCGTGCTTAAAGGCCCACAGTAAAGCTTCATTGTCATGAATTCTTAGATCATTCCTGAGCAAACAAATTATCACTTTCCCTGCCATTTTCAATTTTTTCTTCGCACCTGAAATTGCAACGTTTCAATATTTTACATAACCAAAATATTATACTTATATAAATATATTTAAAGGGACATAATTTGCTATTCTTAACTCAAATAAAATCTATATCTTATCTAGCAATTCAGCTTATTCCGATTCAGATAGGCTATATCTAGAAGAAAAACGCCTTAAAATAATAAAGGAATAAATTTAATTTTAAGTGAAAGTTTCGATTTTAATTGGATTAATCATCATCTAAGAGAGCGAAAACCAATATGCTCCCTTGAAAGTGATACACAGAAATCTTGATCAACCAGACTCCATTGTGGATATCTATTGCCATTTGAAACTTGATAACTATGACAATCGTATACTTTTCCGCGTGTTAACATTGTAACAAACATATCAATATGCTTAGAAAAACTCACATTTACCTCTATCTAAGACTAAGAAACCCTGTATCCAATTTTATATGCCCCATGTGTGCAACCAGTAAAGTTTCGATGTCAAACTATACAAAAGAACCAAGTTACAATCGAAGTCAAAAGAAAAAGAGCAAACAAGGGAGGTAATGTATGAAAAACATTGAATGGGAGTAATCCGTGTACACAACTTTAGCGACAAAATTAAATTGCAATACGAAATAATCAGCCTTAAAATTAGTCATAGTTGATCATTTATATGAATGAATGAAATTCACTTCTCCTGTTGGATTAATTTGTAACTTTTAGTCCAATTTAGAAGATTAACCAACTTTTCAAACTCATTATAGTATATTATGAGCTCTGGTCAAACTACCATTCTGAAAATCATTTCACTAAAATGATAATCATGAAAGAAATCTATTTTTAATCCATTCGATGTTACTGCTGATGGTAACACATATACTGTACTATGGGGTGCATTTAGCCCAAACTTTGCCAAAATGCTTGTCTAATAACAAGTGTATGACAAAGATACAGCCTTAGGATTTAGTAAAAAAAATTTTTTTTGTATTCTTGAAAATAACAAACACATATTTTTCAGCTATCATGTTCCGCAGCAATTTAAACCTAAAGCCGAGATTCTGTTCGGAATTCACCCAGTTTTGAGTGCCTTGCTCTCTAAAAAAAGGACAGACTTTCATAGTTTATATCTACGACAACCAGATGTTGAATTGGAAGAAACTCCCATCAATGACAAACTGATTAAAATAGAAGAACTCTCTCGAGATAGAAATTTAGCGATCAAATATGTTGCCTCAAAGGTTTTGACAGGTTTAACAGAGGGAAGAACACATCAGGTACTTTGTTATAAAATAATGACTTATATTATTAATGGTGCAAAACAGTTATCTAAGACTAACATTCTCCACAATATTAAGATATTACAATATCCATCTTAATACCTGACATCATAAAAGACACTTTTTTTATCACTGAAGATTGTAAACATGGCTAATTGTACGCTCCTTGGACTAGCAGTAACCCATACAGCTCTTGTTGTTGGCTATTATTGGGCTCTATTCAATAATGTACAATCCATTCAAAAAGTGTCTTGTGTTGTCAATCCGTTGGGCAGAGTTCATAATAGCATGAGAGAATGGCAAGTATTGTTTTCAATGAATACAAAAAACCCACAGATCTGAATTTTACTGTTTAATGATATTGGAAATGAAATTCTAGAGATTTTATGATCATGTTAAATAATAATAATTTTATTGTAGGGTGTGTGTTTGGATGTTAGTAGATTTCCTGTTAAAAGATTTTATAGTATTAAAGACAATATTATACAAAGGTAACAATAAATAGAAACCCTATTATGGATACACTACTCCATTGAAAACTAACTAAAATTAGTGATAAACAACAATAACTAAGGATAAAATTAAATAAAAGTGTTCATATATAGACCTAATTATTTAATTAATCTACTTATAAATGTCATTTAAAGATTAAAGGTGACAGGATTTTTTCAGGGCTCAGAGATGATGCCTCCACAAACAATAATATCTTTAATCTTTAACTATTCAAACCAATTTTTCACTAAATTGATCAGAGTGACTATGATTGCCCAACACCAACCCTCTTCTACACTGATTTATAACTGTATTAATATGTGATATCAGCCATTAAAACCTGGAACGCAAAAATAAAGACAATCTAAAATGATTTATGATAATATAAGTTAATATTTCAATTCAAACAAAACTAATTTCAATAATGCACTACTGTCACATTGGTGTCAAAATGATCAAGTTCATGTTTCAAAATTGTTCAGATAGGCCTACCTAATATAGAAACTGGCTCAGATTTTCAACTGTATGGAATGTAAACCAGTAAGTTGTACAATTATATGTGTTTTTGTTACAAATTGTAGATGGCAACAAACAGCTGAAAATAACAAAGTGAAATTTCCTGTTTGGCTTCTGGCTTATAAATTGCTGGTGAGCTTATAGATTATTTTAGGTAATATTTAGTCTGTCAGTGCATTAGGAGCTTTTAAGAAAATTAACCAAATTCAGAAATTTAATTGGATGGCTGCTATTAAGATGGCCCTACACAATTGTCTGAAGAGCAACAGTTCCTGATTTTCACTGAAAGGAAACAAACATGATTCCAAAAATGTGTTTAAATTTCAGGATCCAAACAATATGGGGGCTATATTAAGATCAGCATATTTCCTAGGTGTTGATGAAGTTATTGTTTCTTCCATTGACAGGTGATTCCTATTCATATCATTTCTGTAATTAAAGGCTTTGGCCAAACCTCTTTCTTTAAATACCTGTAATAATAAGCAAGACACGCTAACCAAGATTGGTCCATGCCATCATTTGGATGTTATTAGTAATGATGTTGTGTAAATATTCTAATGATTAATCAACTCAAGATCCCTCCTGTCTTTATTGTAGCTGTAGAATGACACCCACAACTAGTAAAGCAAGTTCTGGTGCTATGGAAGTAATGTCAATTCATAGTTTACCACCTGATGTATCTCATCACCTTTCATTTATTCAGGTAGGGTCATAGACGTTTGAAGTATTTGCTAATTCAAACTTTGGCAAAATATCAAATCCTTCAACCATATTGAGGTACAAATCAGCTTTGGCCACACAATTTGGTTAGACTTTCATGTTACTAAGGACAGAATATCTTTGCTTGACTCAAGTTAATCTATTTAATCTATGTTGTATTTTATAGCTATGGAAGGAATGTGGAGGTACCGTGATTGGAACAGAGAGTAATGAAGTATCCAAATCACAATGTGTTTCACAGTTTCAAATCAACGCTCCTGTTTTATTGGTTATAGGTAACTCATCATACAATTAGTCATACTTTGTATACTTAAATAAATATATGTATATTATGTATTTATGAAGGCTTATGTATATAAATTATGTGATTTATATTCTAGGAAATAAAGGTTTATGTATATTTTGTACCGGTAGTTGTTTCAATGGATGATGTTCGTTATATGTATATTATGTATTATGAAGGTTTATGTATATTATGTGATTAATATTGTAGGAAATGAAGGTTTAGGTATATTTTGTATTTGTGTTAATAGATGTTGTTTGTTATATGTACATTATGTATATATGAAGGTTTATGTATATTATGTTATTAATATTGTAGGAAATGAAGGTTTAGGTATATTTTGTAGTTGTGGCAATAGATGTTGTTTGTTATATGTACATTATGTATATATGAAGGTTTATGTATATTATGTTATTTATATTGTAGGAAATGAAGGTTTTGGTATTGATGATAAAATAATAGATGTATGTGATACTTTGTTTACTATAAATCCTGGTCGAGAACAACATGATGAATTAGTGACATCTTTAAATGTTTCTGTTGCAGCTGGTGAGTATAATATATTTGTTCCAAATTCACATAGTTTCCAGTTGTAAAATGTATCTGTTCTAAAGAAACTCAGATTAAAGTTCCTAACTGGTACCCTTTATTGATATAGTGAAAATTCAGTCAGAAGATTTTTTTTGAAGGGGTGGTCCATGTGACAAAGACCACAACTTTTTTTTTATTTTGGGACGGATGTGATTAGCTTGAGCTCTTTTACTAATAATATAGTCCATTTTCAGGT
The DNA here is from genome assembly GCA_030562195.1 of Nipponacmea schrenckii. Lineage (NCBI taxonomy): Eukaryota > Metazoa > Mollusca > Gastropoda > Lottiidae > Nipponacmea > Nipponacmea schrenckii. The sequence continues at coordinate 5,859,018 of CM060201.1, forward strand.
AACTACCAGTAACCTTTGTGTTTGAAACTTTATTTGTATTTTCAAGGTATACTTTTACATCAATTGCTGTTAAAGAACACCAAGACTTGACTGATGGATTACTGTTTAAGCTGAAGAATAGCAGTGATGTTAAAAACATAAACATTGGAATGGAAATGGTGAATGACTGTCATCAAAATCTGAACCTGTTAAGGAATAATTAATCAATCAATTATTTACTCATAGAATAAAGTTCATTTACTATTTGAATTTATTTTATACTGCCGAGTTGTGATGATTAAATTCTTGAATTTATTCCATTCTGTCAATATATGTGTCCTAAACGTTTCTACAGATTCTATTCATCTCTGTCTTCACACAAGTTTAATTGTCAAAATCAATCACAAAATTGTTTTTTGAACACCTTTTCTTCATTTAACAACATCTCCTTTATCAAGTGTGGCATCTATCTCTTTATTTAAATCTTCTTTAGAAACCTAAAAGTAGACAAAAATTAAGACAGAAAAGAAATGGTATAGACAACATCATAACAATGGCAATCTGTCGAGATCAATCAATATCAAGGATAATGAAGTCAAATGTTTCATCAACCAGACAAGAAATTTGGTACCAATTCCAGAAGTTGCGGTTGCTCTTTTTTTTAAACTCTTTAACTAGGAAAAGAATTAAATATAATGTTCCAAATTGGATAATAGACAGATAACCCCATAAAGTGAGCAATGATGGAAATTATGCAAAAACATCAGTTAAAAACCTTACTCTTTTTCATTATAAGAGATTTATCATATTGTCATGGTCCATTATAAAATCAATATCTGACTCCTAAGTGACAAGCCTGTTGAACCCCATAGCTGTATAGGAACCAATGAAATGATCATCAATTACTTACTTTCCCTTTTTTAAACTTCTTCAATAATTTCATATCACCATCTAATTCATCTAAATCACCTTGACTCATTTCCTCTTGTTTCCTTTTCTTTTTCCTAGCTCTCCTTTCTCGATTTTCTTTTCTTTTATCTTTCTTGACTTTTTGATCTGACCAGGATTTAGCCTGTAGAATTTTAATTGCAATATCATGAATTAATTAAAAAACCAGTGGCTGCTTTGCTAGATACATCCATTTCTCTGATAAATTGTCGGTAGATAAAGGGCAGTGTGTTTCAAATTATGCCTCATTATAACTTGCCCAATATATTGCTCATTTTAATCCTACACACCAATTATAGATGACAATAAATGGTTTTCAAATCTTAATGTTGAAAATTAATGAAAACTGGCCGAAAGATGATGATGCAACCAACAATCTAAAATACCTAAAGCAAACTGGACTCATTTATGCAATTATTAAAGGAACATTATTGTTCTAACCCTGAAATTTCTGGTTTTCTTCACCATTTCTCCAGACTGTATCTTCCTTATTTCTTCTTGTCTATGTTTTTCTCTCATCTTATCTCTGAAAATAAAAACAAAGAGTGTGACATATCAGCTGTGTATAACAGCATGTCTTGTCAACATGCTTCAAGGACCATTGTTCAGTAAAGACATGTCATTGAAAATTGAAGAGCCCAATATGCATGAAATTTGAATGTTGCTAAATAATGACCAAATATGATAAACTTGACTGATTTCTTTCTTTCATATATGATGGTCTGGGTGTGATTTTCTTAAAACAGTTCTACTTGAAGCTATCATGAGATTACTTCGTATGATCTTTATAAAGAATTGGTACATACTTATACATTATACTATCTGGGTCTATATCTTCTTCTGTAAAGTTATCAATCACTTTTCCTTTTAACTCAGGCATTTTGGGTAATCTTAATAATGCATATCCAGTAGCTAACTTTCCTATATCTAGTTCTGGAGACAAATACATGTTACCAGGTTAAATAAATAGAAATTAAAATGTCGAAAGAACAAGATTAACAAAAAAAGATTATTATGAACCAATGTCTACACTTAGACATGGAACTATCACTTTTCATTGATGTCAATAGAGGTAATAATCATTGTTTAAAAACATTATTTTCTAATACTTTTCAAAAATATAGTCCAGTTTTCAACATTAATTTTAATAAGTTTAGACTATCATATAGATATTTTCAAATGTATCATGTAAATCTATACATATTGGTATTTAAAAATATTAGAGATAGCCAGTAGGTTCGAGATAAAGATACCATTTTAAAATAAATAAATGGATGCAAAAATAAATATATGGTTTTATTACCTTTAGTTTTAAAAATCATACTACATTCATGTTTACCATAAAACTGTATAAAGGATACAAAAGCTTTCATACCACTTTCATATAACGCTCTGAAATTTAACAGTGATATAAATTATATAGTGACAAAAGTTCATTTACTGTTCAAAATCTGTGATCAGAACAGCTAGTATAAATAATTGAATTTGTATGGGTTGTAAGTAACAATCAAACCAGCAGCACAGAATCATCTAATTTGAACCAATCCAACTACCAACAACTACCTAGTTTGCGATATAAGTAACTGCTGGAAACCAACGTTACCTTGTCATCTACCAACCAACCTTGGTTGTAAGTGTCGAGAAACAAACCCATTAAAATGACATGAGAAGCCAGTTCACGGACATTCCAACCTCCAAGATTTTGATGAAGATATTAATACCTATCTCTTTTGGTGAATTTTTTAACTTTTGGTACAATATTAGCTGCTTTTTCATCAGCAAGCATTTCAACCATCGGTGTCTGGAATAAAGACAATACAAATAAATAGGTATTTTCTTTGACAAGGCATGGTGAAAAAATTGACTTAATCCCATTAAGTAGTCGTTCTAAATAGTTGAATTGCAGGACATTTGAGTCAAAATTTAAATGATGTCAATAGAAACTATCTGTGTCCTATACACATGTTTTGTTTAGGAAACCTCTTTACAAGCCCTTTATTTATATAGAGCACAAAAGGCCTCTATATATTGTCCCTCAGACTTGCATCAGAAGATATGCCAACCTAGGCCAGGGTTGAATCTAGAACTACAGATTAATGTGTAAGCATCCCACTTACAGAGTCACTACAGATATAACAATCAATCAATTGGTATTAAGATACAAATACTAAACGTACCCTCTGGTTTATTTTAAGAAAAGAAATGTAAGTTTCTTCAGTAGGTAATATCATAACTAAAGCATTTCCTTTATTACCAATTCTAGCAGTTCTACCACAACGATGTACAAAGGCTCTGTAATAACAGAGCTTCATAATATTCAAATAGTTCAAATATATTTGATACATAAACACATTTTTGTCAAAATTTGATTTCATTTTAGCTGCAATTCACAATTGTCTTTCATTAAATTTTATTCAGATCAGATGAAAATATATTCTCTGTTGTGTTCATAATGCTAATTTCAATTTCTGGTTTCAACTATTTAGAGTTAAGTACGACTTACCTTGAAGAACTGGGAGGATCAAATTGAACTACCCAATCTATATCCGGTATATCTATACCCCTAGCCATTAAATCTGTACATACCAATATACCACTTGAAAAATATAAACACATTATTTGAAAAGTTATCCACACAACACCCTTCAAGTCCTTAAGACTTAAGATCAGGATTGTTGATTTATTGTTTGCCATTTGTAAATTTTTAAAGGTCTACCAATCCAGCCCACAACTCACAATCATTGCCTCCATTTTGTTTTGATTGGGAAGTCCATCATGCCAAGGCCTTCCAATATTTTGTCTTTTCACGAGTTTATTTTGTTCTATAAAGGTGAATCTTGACCATATTGAAGAATGAGAATGATTAAAAATTTAAAATATCAACCTACTTGTCTCCATTGCGTAATTTTTCAATAACTTTCACTCTTTTCTGTTTTAATTTACCATGAATATGAAAAACTGTTGTGTTCTGTACAAATCTGTTCCAAAAAATAACAAAAAATAGTTAAAATTTGTACCGTAATTCAACATTTTTACGTTGAGAAAATGACGGTTTTGAACCGTTATATCATATAACTATATTAGTTATATAATAACTTTGTAAATATAACTTACATATTATCTGTATACTAAATGGCTTATGTAAAACAACAATAGACGCCCACTTTTCAGATAAATATTTTAGTATATAAAGTGTAGTTGTCAGTGGAGAGACTGGGCAACAGCAATATATGACCACATATATATGGGTGTATAAAAACACTTACTGCTCGATGATCTTTTTAAAATAATCAACAGAAGCACAAGTACTGAAGAAAACCATAATTTTATCTTTTTTATGTTTACGAAGAAATGATATTAACTGATTCATTTTCTCATCTGCTTCAACAATCTGTAAAAAAAATGTCAAGGATTGTAAATTGATCTTATCAGTGTCACCACAAAGCCTGTATAATCTCTAGAAATTTTAACTGCAACAGGTTTTTTATCCACTTTATTTAACTAGACAACTAGAAAAATACATCTAGAAAAAAAATACATTCCTCAATAGTTTCCCAAAAAATAATATTTTGATGTACAAACCATGTAATAATTTTTTAATAATGCTGGTGTCTTAGGGACGAGTTGACTTTCAGTATTTTTTTTCTCTTTGACTGTAATACGTAATGGATTACGTAGACCAGCTCTAATCAGATTTTCTACTTCATCAGTCTGTGTTGCTGAGAATAACCCTGTTCTTCTCTGTTTTGGTAGGTGACTTAAAATCATATTTATACTGAAAAATATATATGCATCTTTTTCAATATTTGTTATGTGCATACATGTCTTACTAATAGCTGTTTCACTTCTTAGATTTAATAACTTATGTCCTGGACTCATACAATTCAACAAAAACATAATGTAGCACCTGTAACTGAACTGTAAATTCTGTAATTATATTACAGATATATAAAATTAAACTACATTATCTGTTACCCCAAAAATGGTATCCAGTCATAAATTTAACCAATTTCAGTTCCTTAAAATAGAGTCAAAGGAAAAACAAAAAGATAAACATCTAAGTTACAGAAATACGCTTGACAAAAAGCAACCTGTTTAGTCATCACCTAGATAAGCTAGTAAGGTACATAATATATACATACCTTAGAACCTGCATTCAGAGACCACTCAAGGGAATATTCAAAAACGGTCGCTGAGTGAAGGTGGCCTCTTAAGAGAGGAACTGCAAGACCATTTCGTTTTGACATTTTTGAAATCATAGGATCTTACTTTTACTCATACATGTATAGTTTCTACAGCTTTTGCATGCTATCTCCTATCTACCGACGGGATACTCTATTTTGTCGTATTTTATTTTCTATTAGATACCAAAGTTCTCACAGTTATTATCATTTTCAAAGTCAAAATTCTCTACCTTAAATCAATAAGATATCCTTCTTTACTTGCATTTTAATTGCCCGGTAACACGCTTTATTCCATTTTCACCTGATTAATATGTTTTTATAACAACATCCGGTATACCCTACTTTCGCTTTCTGATCAAATTTACGGTAGTCTAAATTTTACCAAAAACGAAATATTGAAGCCTTTACAGTACTTTATAATAATTGTCAATACGATGATATCTTTCAATATTAATCAGCAACAAGCTATAAAATTAATCTATAGAAGATTATCTAATTACCAATTAGCGATAATCTCATTGAATATCACCGACGCGTGAACGTGATTTTTGTTACGGGAGATAATCAAAAGTGTCATGGTCGCTTAATTGAGTTATTTTAATCAATTGGGAGTATAAATACATGGCCGCTGGTCGCGTAATGAAGGTGGCCGCTTATTAGTCGATAATTACATTGAAAACTCGTAGGGGGGAATTTATTGTGGTCGTTTATTGAAGGTGGGCTCTTAATAAAGGTGGTCGTATGAGCAGGGTACATAATATATACATACCTTGTTTCAAATCCCATTTCTAATAATCTGTCAGCTTCATCTAATATCAAAACTTCCTACAATATAAATATTAATCATAACCCTACTTTCAGTTCATATTATTCCCTATCTTAAAACCTGCTAACATGCAAAGACAGAATTGGGCAATGAAGAAAGTTTTCAAACGATATTAACCTAAAAAATAAGGTTGTTTCTTTCCCTTTATCTTTCATATAAGGCTTAAATTTTTTTATTTTAGTTTTTGAGCTCTGAAGGAACATTTGGTAGTTTACAAATATTAAATTTAACATACTAAAGCTTTTACTGATGCATGTAAATTAAAACCATCATGTTTCCTTTGAAATAAATCTTCCATTCTTCCTGGTGTAGCTATTATTATATTACACCTAAAATATAACATATTTCTATATTTAGGCATCAGTTCCTAGAAAAAGTTGTGAATAGTCAACGTATTGTGTCTGGTGTGGTGTGCAGTCGTCGATAAAATAACAAGTGGTTGCCTAGCAAAAAACGCCCACTTTAAAATATGTTTTCTGTTTTAACACAGGTAGAAACTCTAACATTATTTCAGCCTACTCCAATACCTCATTAATATACATGTTCACACCAAATTTCACTCAAATCAGATGAAACTTATTATTCTCTATTGCGTACACCAGCTAATTTTCATGTGTGTGGACTAAGTCAAGGGCAATAACCCAAATATAGTTCGTCAAAAAATAGTCAATATTGAATTTGATCCCATCAATAAAAATGATCACACCAAATTTCATTCAAATCAGATAAAAACAGTTGTCTCTATCGTGTTACCAAGCAATTGTGGATAGGTGGGCCGACGGACAGACAGGGGTGACTACGATATACAAACACATTATAATGTGGGCGTAAAAAAGTACATGGACACGATTAGCTTCTCCTGCACCTTATGTTTGTAGCACACCAAATATGTCTGATAGTGTCAGAATTCATCATAATGACATCTGTTGTATTAAACTCTTACCCTTGAGTTTTAAATTTTTCTATCATTTGATTGACATCTAATCCACCAATAAAAAGGCAGGATGTAAATTGAGTGACATGAGATAGAAACTGATTTAAAACTTCATCTATTTGAATGGCTAATTCTCTAGTAGGAGTTAATATAAGACCACCAATCTGAAGTAAAAATTTAATACTCTAGTTGGCAAACTAAACAAATTCTTATGGAATACAATTACTAACTTTATTTAAGCGACGTTTCAACCAGCGTTCTCTGGTCTTTATCAAGCAATGGTCGCTTAAATAAAGTTAGTAATTGTATTCCATAAGAATTTGTTTAGTTTATCAAACGCCTTTACTAAATGCCATTTAAAGATACTCTAGTTGGCATTTGAGAAAATAAACTATTTGTGTAACCATAATAGAATTATATTTCTCCTATTTGTATCAGTTTTTGCAATTTCTTAAACTGCTTCAAGGCTCTTAATCACATTCTAAATCAGCTTATCTGTGGCTAATAGAAGTGTGAAGTAGCCACCCAAAAGTAATTGTTACCCACTACTAATAGTGAAAAACTGAGCTCAATAATAATATATTAAGAAGACTATAAACCATTTAGTTCCTTTAAGACATGGTTACCAAAGATGGGCTAAATTTCAAATTAAAGCACAGCTTCGATCTATGCTTGTAATTTCTTCACAAAAATATGTGTGATATTAAATATATCCTACTATGATCAGTGTTGCAAGTTAGAGGGCTGATATGGAAAAAGCATCTAGTTGATCAGATGGGGCAATAACCTGAGGCCTGTGTGCCACAGACTGTGCAAATTAAAGGTTATGCAACAGTGGAAATGGCAAAATTATAGGTTTATGCCACTGTCCTTGCAAAATTAGGTTCATAAGGTTTAGAGGAGTAGCACATATAACTCACTCAATTCCTTTAATTTTTTTTTACAATGACCAATTGACATTTTTAAACTTGGCCAAAATGAGTCTTGGTCTCTCAGTGTACTGGTGGCAAAACTATACATTGGAAATCGGAAATAGTCAGGTTGCTAAGATCTTAAAGTAAAGAGTTTTAGGTTAGTATTACCTCATTTTTCTTGAGAGGGGTATCTCTCTTTAATAACATCTGTAACAATGGTATAATGAAGGCTAGCGTTTTACCACTTCCTGTTACAGCTTCGACAGCTACATCTTTATTTTGTAGAAATCTTGGAATCGTTGCTGCCTAAAATACACATCATATTAACATTGAGAGAAGTACTTACTTCTATGATCTGTTGTGGTGCCATCATTTGGACAACATTTTCAGCCACCAATAGAATTTTTCAGATTCCATTTCAACAATGTAACAAAAAAATTTTTTAACCAAACTTTAAATAAAACAATAAAAACACATATAAATACCCACATACATTAAATACTATGAAAATAGGTTAAAAGTAATTCAAAGCAAAGACACTGCTTCTATTTATTGCAAACCAGATTTGTGAATGGACAGATCTGCAGCTCTCTACGTGCCAGCAAGATTTACATAGGGGGGTGTAGAAAGGTGTATAAAAACATAAGTCAACTCTAAAAACTGTAAGAAAACTTACCTGAACAGGTGTCATATGTTTAAAACCCAGTTGTTTTATAGTTTTAATGATATTAGAATCCAGTTGAATATTGAGGTTACTCCAACTTTCATCCATATTGTTCAAATAATATGTATCAATTTGTAAACTTTAGATTTTTCACCAGTACCTATTATACAAATTTTACAGGGAAATCCTAGTATGAAGTTCACTTACTCTCCATATCGATTTTCAGCTGCAATTCAAGATAAATATTTTGCTAAAAATGCAGCCTGTTATTCTTATTTTTCAGTTTAAATAGTTTTGACTTTGAGTTGGTGTCTGACATGCTTCAATTTACTATTTGTCTTGTGTTTCTAATACTAACAAGATTGCAGCTGATATCTTATTCAGTTTTTGAACAGAGAACATGAAAAATATTGTATTAATGACAATATAACCTATGCCAATCAGAGAAGTCTACTTTCCATGATTTTATAAGCAAATAGCTATTCAAGTTCGGAAATGGCATCCGTTTTCATGATCTGACACTACTAAATAAAACTAAAAGTAAAAAATGTAAAGACACTAACTAAACTAAAAGTGGTCCTCACTATTCAGACAGTTATTGTATTCTAATAATTCTATCTAGGCTATTTTGTTCTTCTGTTTGTTTCTTCAGAAAAAGCCAAATCTTGCTTTCAAAGATGTTCAAGTTCGATTTTATCTATCATTTATTATTTAGAGAAGAAATTGTTCACTCTGTGATCATTTTGACCACACGTGTTAACTGACATGCTGTTACTATTTTAAGAACATCATAAAAACATCACGTGATGCACATTTTTTCTTTCAAAATTGAAATACGTATTTATTCTTCATATGTGTGTAAAATTTTATTAAGATCTTTTAAAATTTAATGATTGGTTTGAATGAAATAAAGAAATTGTATATATTTCTAAAGGAATGTGAATTCCGATAAGTCGCCGGTATGTCGCTTTCGTAAGATTCCGGAAAGTAAAGTGTGATTTTTCAATGCAAGGTCAAGGTTATTCTGATGGAGAACTATTTTACCGATATATTTCTTAATGATTTGGCTAATTAGCCTCCAATTAATACAAATAAAATGCTAACTGTTATGTCTAAATTAAAATTTTTGACATATTTATCAAGATCACTCTTAACACCCCCTTCAAAACAAAACATATCATTTGCACTATATTGCGGAGGTATCCAATAGTGTGTCATTGTTGTTTGGTCCTGTAACTTTTGCAAGTAATGCAAGTTTAGACTTTCTGTTTGAGAAGGAATTTAAGTATTTATAACTAAAGATAAGGTCATAATTATCTTATAGATTGTTTATTAACAATATAATTTACATGCTGTGAATAGGTCAGACTTGCGTTTCTACTCAGATCTTACTAAAATGGTACGTTTAGTTGCAGTATGTCGTTCGGACGATCACAAGTTTGAACGACGTCAACTTCCACTGATAGTGGATGAAACATTGACAGTAAGTATTTTTGAGGTATTCAGGTACTTAATTCTTATCCCCAAACCATAAATTTAAAGGCTTACACGGTCTTTGAATATACTCGTCAACGGCTAATATATTATTTTAATAGTGACTATTGGTTAAATAAGTATGCATCCCACACTTTAGGCCTACAATAGGCCTAATTTCAAAAAGCAAGAAAACTAGATTCAGAATTTTTGAAAAAAGTGGACAAGTAAATCAGTATCTAGGTAATCATCACTAAAACAGGAAAGAGCAAATTCCCATTGGTGTGCAAGTTTTGCCAAGTTTGAGCAAAATTGAATGGATGAGTTTAATAAAGACATCATGCTAATATCTCCACTGGTACACACTTTGGCCCAGTTTTTCTTTTCCCTGTCTTCTATAATACCGATAGTGCAAAGCTTTAAACCAGAAAAGTAGAAGGCACTTTGACTGCCACCATTCACAAATACCCAATCAACATGGTGTTAACTTCATCAGATAAATCTTTTACCTCATATATTTAAGCCTATAATAAAACTTTTTTTTAGATGGTAGCACAGTTTAGCGAAAGATGTACTGATTGTAAACATATCTCAGATGCCAAGAAGAAAAGAGAGTTAGATAGATTTGTACAAAGGTTTAATTTATTAACTAAAGATGAAGTTGCCATTGCCTTAATGGTTACAAATCAAACTTTAATGAATCAGTTAGCACATACAGTTTCATGTGTTGGTTGTCGTCGGAGGTAAAAGCAATTTCTTCTTCAAATGATTTTCAATTTAAAGTTGTCAAGTCTTATTCCGACACTGAACTGAAACTGAATTTTGCATTATTTTGAATCCCTGTTTGTGGTTCCAGTGACCACAGAAAACCTTGCCACAAAGCATGAAATGGAAATCAAATATTAATACATGAACCTTGGACGTCTGACAGAAACCCGTTTTGGGAAACGATTATGAATTATATGGTATTTGCTTTAGAAATTAATATAGAGTTGTAAATTTATTTCATAACATATATTTGTCTTTTCAGTGTTGAACACTTATTTAATCTGTTAATGGAATCACAACACCCTACATTAGAACCATTGGTAGTGACTCAAAGAGCTGAATTATCATTAAAACATGAATATCTCTTTGATCCTAAAGCTGTTTATGCTTTGTTTTATATTCATGGGTAAGACATTCTTTTTACTGTGGTATTTGGTTCAAAGGGTAATTGATATTCATGAAAACCACTGCCCTTATTTGCAAAAAGTATCATTATAACCCCTGTATCTTTAGGTGATTTTGAGTTAAATAATAGACTTGTGAGACAATCATAAGAACAACTTGAGGAGCTTATAATATTTGTTGTTTATTTTTTTTTAGTACAAATGTAAATGAAGTGATGGATTCCATTCCTATAAATAAAAAGAACAAAAGGTGTAATTTACATTCATTAGAAACCCTCAAAGCCAAAACTTACGTGTAAGTATTTATGTATAAATTTTCTGAACAATTTAGCCGCTTTGAGAAGCATTTTCAGTTTTGAAAAACAGGAAAATACAGATCTTTGTCCAACTGAGACATAAAATTCATATGTAATGACTTTAGTCCACATTAGTCTAACAAGAGTAAAATATAAAACGTAAAATTTGGCTCAATAACATTTTGAAGGTAAAAGAATATTTAGTTTAATTTCTAATGTAAATTTCAAGTTGTTGCTTTGTTACAAAATGTGCTTATATCAAAGTTAAAAAGTACTACAGTAAAATAGAATGATGTATGCATAATACTATAATTTACAGGAGTAGCTGGATAGATACATGGGATTTATTATCTACTGAATGTAGAGAAGAAGTTGTTTTAATTGATGCTGATAGTTTATTAGATACCTTAAACATTTATCTTCGAAAACACAGGTAAATTGAGATGTCATATTTATTTTGTGATGGTAGAATCCTATTGAAGAGTTCAGAATTCGGATGATGGAACTATGAAGCTTACCAAACCAACTGTTTTGATCATGTCTATTATGTCTGACATATGACAATGTCTAAAATTATAATAATTAGTTGATACAAAATATGAAATATATGACTTAGTTTTATTTCGTAGCCGAAATCTCAGTTTGAGCAGCTTTAAAGTTCTGCATTGCGCATGCACAAATGCTAATATAGGGTTTTGATTCAATAAGTCAAATCAATGTATATAAAAATGATGTGATTGTAATGCACTCTAATGTCTAATATATCTGACATATGATAATGAATATGTTGATACAATGTCTGATATATCTGATATATAATAATGAATATGTTGGTACAATATCTGATATATCTGACATATGATAATGAATATGTTGATACAATGTCTGATATATCTGATATATAATAATGAATATGTTGATACAATGTCTGATATATCTGACATATAATAATGAATATGTTGATACAATGTCTGATATATCTGACATATAATAATGAATAAATTGATAGGATGTCTGATATATCTGACATTTAATAATGGATAAGTTGATAGGATGTCTAATATATCTTATATATGGTAATTAATATGTTGATACAATGTCTAATATATCTGACATATAATAATAAGTTGATACAATGTCTAATATATCTGACATATAATAATGAATAAGTCGATACAATGTCTAATATATCTGACATGTAATAATGAATAAGTTGATATGATGTCTAATGTATCTGACATATAATAATGAATATGTTGATGCAATGTCTGATATATCTGATATTTAATAATGAATAAGTTTATAGGATGTCTTATATATCTGACATATAAGATAATGGATAATTCAATACAATGTCTGATATATCTGACATATGATAATGAATATGTTGATACAATGTCTGATATATCTGACATATAATAATGAATATGTTGATACAATGTCTGATATATCTGAGTATATTATAATGAATAGGATGTCTTTATATATCTGACATGTAATAATGAATAACTTAATACAATGTCTAATATATCTGACATATAATAATGAATTATTTGATACAATGTCTAATATATCTGACATGTAATAATGAATAAGTTGATAAAATGTCTGCTATATCTGATATATAATAATGAATATGTTGATATAATGTCTGATATATCTGACATATAATAATGAATATATTGATAGGATGTCTAATATATCTGACATTTAATAATGAATAAGTTGATATGATGTCTAATGTATCTGACATATGATAATGATTAGGTTGATAGGATGTCTAATATATCTGACATGATAATGAATAAATTGATACAATGTCCAATATATATGATAATGAATAAGTTGATAGGATGTCTAATATGTCTGGCATATAATAATGAATAAGTTGATAGGATGATCGGATGATCGGATGATGGAACTATGAAGGTTTCCCAAACCAACTGTTTTGATCATGTCTATTATGTCTAACATATGACAATGTCTAAAATTATAATAATAAGTTGATACAATATATAAAATATCTGACTTAATAATGAATAAGTTGATATGATGTCTAATGTATCTGACATATGATAATGATTAAGTTGATATCCGAAATCTCAGTTTGAGCAACTTTAAAGTTCTGCATTGCACATGTGCACATAATTCAATAAGTCAAATCAATGTAAATAAAAATGATGTGATTGTAATGCACTATAATGTAATGCATCTGACATATGATAATAAATAAGTTGATACAATGTCTAATATATCTGACATATAATAATGAATATGTTGATACAATGCCTAATATATCTGCCATATAATAATGAATATGTTGATACAATGTCTGATATATCTGACATATAATAATGAATAAGTCGATACAATGTCTAATATATCTGACATGTAATAATGAATAAGTTGATATGATGTCTAATGTATCTGACATATAATAATGTATAAGTTGATAGGATGTCTAATATTATTAAACCACCCAAGAATAAAGTGGACCACTCTTTATGTTTTGAGGAGGATGTGAATGTGCAAAAAAATCTATGCTCAACTGAATCATGGTTTATGATGTTGGGAACAAGTTTCTGTAAGGTAATTGTACAAAGAGCTTGTATTCAAGTAATTTCAATTAGCAGCTTTCTGACCATATTACATGGATTTCTAGTCTGGTATTACATTAACAAGTAATCTGCATTTTATTTCAGGTTTTGTACTGAATGTAAATCTAAAGTTCACTCTGCCTATAGTATTCTTATTAAAGAAATAGATAGTAGTAAAGAAAAAGGTTATTGTCCAGCTCTATATGAAGGTTTAAGATTCTGTCAACAGGAAGCCCATATTCATGTTGTTTGTGAAACTGATTTTATAGCCCATTTAATCAGTAAAGCTGAGCCTGAAATTGCTGGAAAGTAAGCACATATTTAAATTTAAATATTTAAGCCTTGAGAAAGCCATATTTTGCAAAACTTCCATCTATAGCTTAAAATGAATTTAAAAAAAACAAAACAAATTGTGTGATATATAATAAAAATTCAAATTTTTGTTTATATTTCAGTTATCGTAGGGATCGCCATGCTAAAACTATGGATATTGCTCAAGAAGAAGTGTTAACGTGTCTTGGTGTTCATATCTATGAAAGACTTGATCGTATTGGTCAGAAATTACGACTGGAAGAGCAAACATGGCAGATACTATTTTCTTTAGGAGCACAGTGTTTACAGAAAAGCTTTGAGGTAATGTGATTTCAGCTGAAGGGCTGTTACTGTAGTTACTACATGAAATGGATCAGTTAGCGAAAAAGAAATAAGGTCAAGATCTCATTGGAAGATTCTTCGATGAAGGATTATTTAGTTATTGCCCTTTACTTAGTAAAATTGCGTTAAACTATTATAGTTGGTGCAATAGAAGCTACAGTTTTTCGATGAATTGACAAGAACTATTTAGATGAAATGTTTTTGAGTTATTGCCTTTGGCTTTTGTAAAATCGGGTGTGAATTATAATGTTGGTGCAATAGAAGTTATAATTTTCAATGGTTGGCAAGCTATCTTCATTCAAACTCAATGATCAAACTAATGTTTGAATACAGGATTTCCATTTTGTATCTTTAAATTTAGTATGATATAAAGTGAAATGTTTTAATTTGAAAAGTGAAACATGTGAAAAATCTTATTTATTTTATAATTGTAGGTGGCACTCGAGTGTAAACAGGGTATTTCTAATTTAGAATTAGTGTGTGAAGAATTTTTAGAGGAGGAACGTGTTAAAAATGAGAAGAAACAGCAAAAGAAGCAGAAAAGAAAGAAAAAAAAGGGTAAAGGTCTTCCTGCAGAAAAAGAAAACCGCCAGAAAGAAGAAATTGTACATTGTCAGGTATGAAACTTTAATAATTTCAATAGCAGTATATTATTCTGATAAAATCTTGCTGTAATGTATGCATGCTTGATCTTCTTTTTTTCTCTTCCCTCCTATTTAACTAGTTCACTTGCTGTACTCTTAACTAAAGTGCTATTTCTGTTTAATCCCTTCAAACTGTATCCTTTTTATACGCCCACATGAAATGGGGGGCGTATATTGTCGTCACCCACATCCGTCCGTCCGTCCGTCGGTCCGTCCGTCCACAATTGCTTGTAAACACTCTACACAGTGTAATTCTTGACGGATTTAGATGAAACTTAATATGAGTGTTTATGATCACGCAAGGATGAACCCTATTGAAAATCAGTGAAATCGGAAAAAAATTAGTATGAGTTCGTGCCCTTGTTCTTGAATGGCTCGTAAACACTCTACAACGTGCAATTCTTGACCGATTTTGATGAAACTTGGTGTGAGAGTATGTTATAACTCAAGGATAAACCCTATTGAAAATCAGCGAAATCGAAAAACATTTAGTATGAGTTATTGCCCTTGTTCTTGAAAACGCGTTCAATTTTAGCTTGTAAACACTCTTGAGAGAACAATTTTTAATGAAACTTGGCCTGAGTATTTGTTATCACCCAAGGATGAAGCCTATTGGAAACCAGTCAAATCGAAAAAAAATTAATATCAGTTATTGCCCTTGTTTTTGAAAACTCGTTCAATTTTTAGCTTGTAAACACTCTACAAAGCACAGTTATTGACCGATTTTGACGAAACTTGCTGAAATTGTTTAATATCACCCAAGAATGAACCCTTTTGAAAATAGCACATATCGAAATATATTTAATAGGAATTATTGCCCTTGTTCTATAAAATGTGTTGAATTTTTGCCTTGTAAACACTCTACAAGTCACAATTCTTGAGCGATTTTGACATAACTTGACATGAGTATTTGTAATCACCTAAGGATGAACCCTATTGAAATTCAGTTAAATCGAAAAATATTTAGTATCAGTTATTGCCCTTGTGTTTGAAAACGCGTTCAATTTTAGCTTGTAAACACTCTAGAAAGAACAATTCTTAATGGATTTTGATAAAACTTGGCTTTGAGTATTTGTTTGTACCCAAGGATGAACCTTTTTGAAAATGAAATAAATCGAAATATATTTAGGGTCAGTTATTGCCCTTGTGTTTGAAAAGGGGTTTAACTTTTGGGCTAATAAACACTCTAGAAGGTACAATTCATGACCAATGTTGACAAAACTCACTGAAATTGTTGGATATCGCAAGGGATGAGCCTAATTGAAAATTAAAAATATCAAAATATATCTAATATGAATTAGTGCCCTTGTTCTTTTAAACGCGTTTGATTTTTGTCTCGTAAGCACTCTACATGGCACAATTCTTGATGGATTTCGATGAAACTTGGTGTGAGAGTGTGTTATAACTCAAGGATGAACCCTATTGAAAATCAGCGAAATCGAAAAAAATTTTAGTATGAGTTACTGCCCTAGTTCTTGAAAACGCATTCAATTTTAGCTTGTAAACATTCTAGAAAGAACTATTCTTAATGGATTTTGATTAACTTTGGCTTGAGTATTTATTTTTACCCAAGGATGAACCCTATTATAAATCAAATAAATAGAAATATTTAGTGTCAGTTATAGCCCTTGTTCTTGAAAACGCGTTCAATTTTAGCTTGTAAACACTCTAGAAAGAACAATTTTTAATGGATTTTGATGTAGCTTGGCTGTGTTATTTTTTTGTCTCCCAAGGATGAACCCTATTGAAAATGGAAAAATATTTATTACAAGTTATTGACCTTGTTTTTGAAAATGCGTTAACTCGTAAACACTCTAGAAAGAACAATTTTGAATGGATTTTGATGAAACTTGGCTTTAGTATTTGTTTTCTCACAAGGATAAACCCTATTGAAAATCAGATAAATCGAAAAATATTTAGAGTCAGTTTTTGCGCCTGTTTTCAAAAACGTTTTCAACTTTTGGCTTGTGAACACTCTAAAAATTCCTTTTTGACAAAACTCGCTGAAATTGTTTAATATCAACCAAGGATGAGCCTTATTAAGAATTAAAAATATCAAAATATTATTAAGGGTGATCCCTATTGCAAATCATAAAAATACGGAAAATATTTAATGAGTTGTTATTAGTTACAATTCTTGACAGTTTTTAATGAAACTAGAGACCCTAGAAAAAAATAGGTTGGAAGGTTGAATATTTCATTCCACTTATTGTAACCTTACTGAAAAGTTTTTATATCTTTATAAACCAGCATCCCTCTAAAATCAAGTCCCAAAGTAATTAAACATGGTTTATTGGTCTCTCTTAACTGGCAGCTACATTTGTTTAGGTTACAGATTAATTGATGCTAATATGTTACAACATTAAAGATGAATATCACACGTGCAAATTACCTAATCACTTTGGAATTCAATTTTAAGATTGATTTCCATTGTTTTGCTAATTGATTATTACTTTGTTCAAATTTAATTATGCTTGTATGTGCTACCACTTCCACAGGTAAACTGACAACCCCTCCAAACCAGCATTTATCACAGGTCCTACAGCCTGTCGGTTTAGAGGGGTTTAACTGTGTTAATTGAATCCTATGCATAACAATTACGTATCGACAACTTTCTTATATATATTAATATATTGTTTTAGTTTTCTGGTCCAGTTAAACCGTTAGTTCCAACACTAACTCAACAATGTGATAACCAGGGCTGTGGTATAACTACCGAATTCAATAAATATAATGAAGTGTGTAAGAATTGTCAAGACACTAGTGAATATCCTGTAAATCATTATAATAAAGTCCATCATCGATATGCTGATTGTGGTTATTCCTCAGAGCTCGATAACTGTGATACTTGTAGTATGCCTAGTTCTAATGATGGCTCAGATATTATTTGCTCAGATGGTGTGTGTACGCATGAAGGTTAGTTTGTATTTTGAATAAATATGTTTTTTTGATCAGATTTAGATAAAAAAAATATATAATGGTTGAATATTATTACTATAACTATTTCTAAAAAACTCCTAAAAGACATTGTCATGCTCCTGTATAAGAATTTCATCTCAACTGTCTAGAATTAAAATTTCTCATCAGGGTCATTGTAGAGTAATCCAGAAAGTGGTCAGACCATAAATAATCTATAAAATCTGCAAAAATTATTCTTTATTTCATTGGAAAGTAACTATTAAGACTATGATTCTCTAAATAATTTCATTATGTAAAATAAGGTAAATATCCATAGTTATAGTTTATCAGAAATACACAACTGTAATATGAAACATATACACATACAGTTTACTATCAATTAGTCTGATAAAGATGTAAAAAGGTTTTCAAAATATTGTGTGTTTATCAGGGATATTGATAGCATTCATTTGCACCATTCCGATTTCAAAACTTATTTTGCAATTAGTAAAGTCATCACCTCTTTATTTTAAGTTAAATTGACTGAAAATTGGAACAGTGTATATTGCTACTATCAGCATCTTCAATACACATAAATTATTTAAAATAGTTGGTATTACTACTTATTCTACCCTTCAAAAAAACTCAGACTTTCAGATACTTTATGGAATTTGTCCTTATATTTATGTATATATTTACTAGGTGAATGTTCAGAATCATTAACTGATAGTAGAGATAGTTTTACCTGTTCTTTATCTTCACCACATCAGGTAGGCACCTTATAATTCTCCTTTAAACTGAATTGAATGATTGACATGAAGGTCAACTATGCCCTCATTTTTCTGGTCAAAGGAGTCCAAAGGAGCAGCTTGTAGAAAGGATCTTTGTAAACCTATGTTATTATTCTTTTGAAATAATTCTCTTGTCATTTGGTATATGCCCACATGCATATGTGGACTATATTGTTGTCCATTGATTAAAATTTTATCCCAGATGCAGTTTTAACTACAATTTCAATGGATTTTGATGAACTTGGTGTGTGCATTGTAATTGATAAGACAGTAGTCAAGTTTCTGCTTGACAATTTCAATGAACGGTTTTTGAGTTATTGCCCTTGCCCTTGACTTTGTAAAATCCTGTCAATATTGTTTAGAGCTACAGTTTTCTATGGATTTTGATAAAAAAAATTGCGAGCATTGGAATTGACTAGACCGTGGTCAAGTTCACATTTGAGGATTAAATGAACAGTTTGTTTGTATAAAGATGTTATAAATCAAAAGGAAAAGATTATTTGATAATACTGATGTCTTAACTTGCCTGGCAAGCTGTCTTCCACAATATTTGTAGAATAGAGGCCCAAAAAATAATACGACAAGTTTGTTTTGTTTAACTTCAAAATTAAAACTTGTTAATTTTTGATTCAAATCAGATGGCCTTCTTATTCAGTTAACATGATTAAACTATGTATGTAGTATATAATGCCATTTTGTTTCAGTGTCAACCTAGTGAATCGTGTAAAAAAGACAGAGAAAAAAATCAGCAACTTAGCTTACAAGATATGTTAGAGGTATTCTTTAATACTGTATACAAAATTTATAACATACACCTCTTTAAAATCAAAGCTATTCCTAAAAAAATTTTGAAAAGTTAACATTTGAAAATACTTTTAAGGGATTGCTAATTTAAAAAAAAATTATGTTCGATAAAAGAAAAGATTTTCTTGCAGCTTTTGATATTCTGATGTCAAAATATATATATTTTAGAATTCTTGTGCCCCAGAAGAAGATGGGTTTGGTATTTCTGAAGAAGAAATAAAACAGTTTAAAGCAGATCACAAGTCCATGACTAGAAAGCGGCAGGAATTACGAGAAAAACTTCGTAAACGATTCCATGATTGTATGCAAACTCGTGTTAATCAGGACGTTCCTGAAGACTAAGTAGCTTGACTTCAAGACATTCACAGATCTTTATTAAACAAGTATTCTTTATTTATCAATTACCTTTACAACTATTTGAACATACAATGACTTCTGTTTAGATGCAAGACTTATTTTACATAAAATGACCTCTTTTACATAAAATGGATTTTTTTTCTTTTTTACATACATTGACTTCTTTTGATTTTACAAGGTTAATAGTAGGGCTGGGTTTGGAATTAGACAGGGGCTTTTAATAAAAATGCATTCATGATAGTAAATGAATAAGAATTGTTTGAAATGAATATCCATAAATAATAGCCATGTGTTTGATAAATTAATATACAAAAATAAATAGCCCAGGTAAAAGTTCTGTAGAACGAATATACAAAAATAACAGCTCTGGGTTTAAAGGGATACTGCATCTTTTAATTTTGACAATCAGTATTGATGTCAGTTAAGACAAGTTGACAAACCCAGATATGATGACATGATTGTCATACATGATTTGAATATTAGGTTATTTCCTATAACCCAGCCCTAGCTATTAGAAGTTAATTTTAGTACTGCTATATAATTTGTAACAGAATGAAATCACAACTTTTATTATTACATATTTATGTTGGTTTCTTGTGAAATATATTTTGAAACAATTTGCTTAAAGGAAAAAGAGCATAAATTGGGTTTCTTTCTACATTATTTGAAGAAACTTATTTTTGACCACATTTCTGAAGCATTGGCGATCAGAAATGGACAGTTGCATTTTCATTTATATACGCCCACTTGAATATGTGGATTTATATTGTTGTCGCACCTGTCCGTCAGTTTGTTGTATATACTATAGAAGCTACAATTTTCTACAGATTTAATGAAACTTGGTGTGAGCATTGGAATTTATAAGAAAGCAGTCAATTTAGATTTTGACGATTTTTCATTTAACGGTTTTTGAGTAATTGCATCAAAATTTTATTGTGGACGCAATAGAAGCTACAATTTTTAATGGATTTTGATTAAACTTGGTGTGAACATTTGGATGGATATCAGTCAAATTCAAATTTGACAATTAACGATGACTGTTTATTGTCCTTGATTAGTAAAATAGCACTAGAATTTTGTTGGGTGCTAAATTCACTGGATTTTGATGGAACTGAGTTTGATAAGGCATCGATAAAGCTCTAATTTGACGATTTTTCAATGAAAAATATTTGAGATATTGGTCTAGACTTAGTAAAATTGCATCAAAATTGTATTGTTGATGCAATAGAAGATACAATTTTCACTGGATTTGGATGAAACTTAGTATTAGCATTCAAATTAATAAGAAGGTCTTTAATTTTACTAGTTTTCCATGAAAAGTTTTTGAGATATTGCTCTGACTTAGTAAAATTGTGTCAAAATTGTATTGTTGGTGCTATAGAAGCTGCAATTTTTATTGGATTTGGATGAAATCCATTGGCATCAATAACAATTTTCATTGAATGTTTTTTGAGTTATAGTCGAATTTATTATTCAATTCAATGCTGCCAGTGGGTGTTTAAAACCTTGCCTGGCAAGCTATCTTGAAATTCTTTTGAAGTCCCTATAAACTTTATGGAAGAAACATCTTGCTTCAAATTGATTGTGCCATATTTTATATTGTTTTATATCCACAGGTATTTTAATCATAAAATTTAATAATGAATTTTCACATTCTCTAAGGGATGAGATATTTCTTGGTTAAGTAAAATTTAATATTGGAATTAACCAGAATATATCATACTTTTGTGTAAAATTAACAGTTTCTGCATAGAAGTCAACTATAGACACAGGAAAAAGTTCAGTAAAAAAAGTTTATTATTCAAAATTTTTATGGTTTTGTTTCTTAAAATGGTCATGGTCAGAATGAATATCAAAGTTCTATTTTCTTATTTTTCAACTCAATAATTAATCCCTATCATTGAGTTACTGACTGCACCATTAATCAGTCTGGAGGATAGAGGCTTGTTCTTACTTGAATTACAGGGCTATTGACAGTATCCAAGGACAAGTTTTAATATATCTTTAAGTATTCGAAAATTCAAGGCCTTTAATACGTTAATTAAACAAGCGCAAGCTCAATTCCCATTGATTAATTTGACAGCATAAGTTTGATGCTCACTGCCAATGATGTTTTGATACCTGAAACTAAGAGTTGAATGGATAAGGGACTAGCTGCCTTTAGCTTTGGTTAGTAATAACTGGTTTATTTGTAGAATAATTGTTTGACCAAGAAGTTAATCGGGCTTCTTTACTGTTTCAAAATCTCCATATGCCCTCACCAGAAAGGACCCAACATACAAAATGGCTATCTGTAAATGAAAGAAGTCTAGAAACTGAAACCCTGTCTTTGCCTAAAATCTGTTATTGTTAAATTATGGCTTTGATTGGCCAGCTTGTTATTAAACTATTATGAATGAAATGATTTATTATATATGCTGGTTTCAATAAAGCTAACTAGATCATTTAAACTTTTCTTGTTCCTTTTATACCTATAGGTGCAGGTAATAAAGAAACCCTTTGACCTCGTTCAGACAGATGCACAGACTAGCCTTTCACCCCTCCATAGCGCTACTTATCCTTAAAGGGAGAGCTTTGTCATTTTCAGATCTTGAATTTATAAAGACAAATGGCTTAATTCTTTCAAATGTACCTCAAGTAGAAATACAATTACTATAACATATGACGGGTCCACTCTGACACTATGTAACTGTTAAGATTAGCTAAAAAATAAATGCCCCTGTTCTTGAGACTACGGTCAATGGTGAATCTGTCTCTTTAAGGGAATACTAGTTCATAGAATGGACATACAATTTAAATCTCGTAACACTGATAGACAAAATCTCATAATTTTATCCGGGTTGTGTAAGTCTTTACACAAGATATCTCATAATTTGCAAACTTTTAGTAGAGAACCTTTTTCAAGATCCAATAATTCTGATAGGTGGACCACGTCTGAGAAAGTGTATGCAATCAGTTGATTATGGAAGGGTATTTGTGACACAATTCATCAATAAGCAAGTATTGCGTTATATGCTTATGAATTTGGATAATGTTCTGAAGCTGCAAGATCTACAATGTTTATTCTAGTAAATAGGCCTACGTCAACCACGATATGACTGTCGCATAGTTGAACATTTTTTTTCTTATTAAATTAAATGTTTACTTACGCC
This sequence comes from Nipponacmea schrenckii, assembly GCA_030562195.1. Classification (NCBI taxonomy): domain Eukaryota; kingdom Metazoa; phylum Mollusca; class Gastropoda; family Lottiidae; genus Nipponacmea; species Nipponacmea schrenckii. The sequence goes on from CM060201.1 coordinate 5,882,305, forward strand.
TTTATAATTACGAGTAGTGCATATATGTTCATTGTTTACGTCAAGGATGAAGCCTATATCAATGTTTGTGATGATTTGGTACAATACAGGCTCTAATACTTAGGCCTACCACTAGAACTGAATATCATATAGGCCCAAAACATAAAATACAATAACAACAAATATACAAATAAACAACTTAATACATTATCAATAATAGAATTTAAGGAACAATTTTAAATTATATTTATTTATTAAAAGGCCAGGATGAAGAGATGTGTTTTTAATTTCTATAGGTAGGTTGGGCCTACTATTGGTTCCAGAGGAATTGCGACTGTACAGAAAATTTAAGATGTGGCAAAATTTCGCAAAATTGAATTGATTTGGTGCATTCTAACATATATCATGAAGAAACACGAATACAAATTCAATTTTGAAAGCATAAAAAATTGACGCTTAAAGTTAAGCCTATCTTTATTTTAGGTAAGGGCCTAGTCGGTTTCAAATCCGTAGGCTACGTATACTCCAGTCAACGAAACCATGTCAACTCTTCGACATAATTCTAATCTAAGAGTTGACTGACCCAATAGGCCTAAAATGACCATATATAAATTTTCACGCCTATCCTAAATGTTGAGTCTTAAAAGTTAGTCCATATGCCTATATTCTAGGCCAACTCCATGCCTCTATCGTAGACCTTTTTCTGAATTACTGTTTTTAAATCTAATTCATGAAATGGTCAAAATAATAATAATAGGACTTATTAGGCCTTTAAGCAACTTTTCCAAAGCATTCATTCACTGCTGGCTAATATTTTCGGCGCCTTCCTACTATTCCCCCTGGATCTTTTCCGTCTTTGAATTTTTCTTACAATTTTTTTTCTCACATTATGGATTTTCTCAGGATTTTGAAGCCGGTCCAAGATAAGAATTATTGTTAATCGACATAATATAATAATGCGATTAACGGTCACTACTTGCCAAGACCTGTTAGATTGGCGCATTGATACATTTACCTTGGATTGTCAGGGACTACTTTATACATTGGCGGGTGCAGCCATATTGACAACAAATCGGGCTTGTTCATTCTAAATCCAGTGCAATCTACGTATTTTTTAGGCGACTGACACGACCAAAATGGCCACAAGGGAGGATCATGTTTACCAAGCAAAATTGGCGGAACAAGCAGAAAGATATGATGGTATGTACCCCGAAATGATTGAATTATGCAAGATGGTGTCAAGCGTAGACTCCTACCGTCTCGAAACCGGTAGCTAAATGTAGGTCCAACTGGACCTAATTAGCTATCACATAATTAGATAAATGAGCCTTGTGTCACTATGTTAGGGTTTTCTAAAATTTAACTTAAAGAGCGGACATTTATGCACTGTATGGATTATAGAATATATGTACATGAAAGTAGATATTGCTTGGTTTTGAAGGTCTGTGTCCATGGTTATCAAAATGGACGCCATTTTTCTTCCGTGACTCATTGAGTGAAATCCCTTCAAGACATACATATATTTCCTCGATTAAACAATAAGGCGTCGACATATTGTTATTCGATAACATTAAGCATAGAACTGGGTGGTCTTTCAGAACTAGATCCTAAGATAATTTTATTCTTTACTAAATCTAAGGTATAATCAATCCAGCCTCCTATTATTTGAGACCAACCATTCCAACATTATACATAAAATAACCCTGCTCAGCCCATTTTAAGCAATGTAGAATGGACCATCACCCTATATTATCCAGAATGTATAATGAAAGCTTCCATAGTTTGTTATAATTGATGTTCTATAAACCTATCTTTGTCTTAGTAACTTCACCTGTTCACTTTTTTGTCTCGCTTAGCCTATTGGCACAGACCACCATGAAATGATATCAGTATTAGGCATGTCTGAAATTTGACAATTTATTGCTGTCTACAATCACCTTATGATCGATAATCAAACTCTTAATTCTTTTGAGTCTGTTGTTGGTGTTGAATAAAATCATTTTACCTCACAATTTCTGTTCCCAAAAGATCCTGTGAAACAATATAACTTATTATATTGAAGCATTGATTTCATAGATAAAAGCTTGGAAATATTTTTGTAAAATTTTTAAAAATATTTAGTTAAAATGACATATTTTGTCTAAACAGAGATGGTGTCCGCTATGAAGGAAGTAGCCATGATGGGTGTAAACTTAACTGTCGAAGAAAGAAACCTTTTATCTGTAGCTTACAAAAATGTGATAGGAGCCCGAAGAGCCTCATGGCGAATAATTAGCAGTTTGGAACAGAAAGAGGAAGGCTCAAGTAATAGTGAAAAACTAGCTATGATTAAAGAATATAGAATACAGGTATGTATTAATTTATATGTTAATTATCTTAAAATATTTTTCATTGGACTGATGCAGATTGGTTTGGTGTTATATCACCTTAAACACCAATTGCCTCTTCACAGAAACATTGAGTATAGTAATTTACATCAATGATGTTGTTAGACGTCTCTAATGTAACCAGTTGTTGATTAATAATGAAACCTTTTATTTTGATCAGAATTGGGTCCAATTCAAATACACAAGAGCTTGGTTCTGGTAACTTTCAATATATGGGGGTAACACAATGGATAAAAACGAAACAAAAAACAGAAAAACTCCTAAATATCGGTACCGTACTTCAATGTACATTATCTGTATTAGATGGACAGATCTTTGTACAGACGATCAGTACATGATCGCTAAAGAAATACACAAGCACATGTGCATGAGATGAACAGTAATCAATATACATAAACATTCATATGGAAATATTCAAAATAGCAAAAAGTGAACATATTTATCTAGAAAATCTGAGAAATCAAAAGAAATATCTAATTGTTTAGGTTGTAAATGCTTTTGACAGAAAAGGTTTTGAAAGACTATGACAACCTAGTAATAACCATCTCTTAGAAGAAAAATAAATTCTTTGCAGATTTGGATGAAATTTGGTAAAAAAAAATTCAGTACTTGTACTGATACTAGGTAACTAGGAATTGGCAATCATTCCATTAGGATCAGAATTCAATGTGTATTCATGATTAGTAGGGATGTCTGAAATCAAAGTTATCACCCAAATTAGGTATTCTACAGTAGATATCGTTTGTATGATAAAAAACATTATCTACTGCACTATATCTCCATTATTGTTTATTTTGTAATAACTAACAGATATTAATGTGGGGCTTATATATGTCGCATTTATCTTAGCATCCACATTCGTTATAGACATGTAGGAGAGCTGGTTTCTTGATGTATTTTGAGGAAACTTAAGTCTTTGTAATATCTCAAGGATGAACCCTATTAAAAATCAGACTAAATAAAAATATTGCTCTTGTTCTTATGGACACAATAGAGAGCTTTTTCCTGTATGGATTTTGATGAAATTTGGTACAAGTCAGATGTAATCACTCAAGGATAAACCCTATTGAGAAACAAACCAATAGAATATTACTTCCTATGAATTATTTCCCTCTTGTTCTTGCATTCTTTGTGGACATGATAGAGAGTTGGTTTTTTGGTAGATTTTGACGAAACTTGGTGTGAGTGTAGCCTATGTTATCACCCAAGGGTGAACCCTATTGAACATCAGATCAATCGAAAAATGTTAAATAGGAGTTACACCCTTGTTCTTAAAACAGCCCCTGCCTTTGTTCTTTAAGTTTTGTAGACACGATAGAGAGCTTGTGTCTTGATGGGGTGGCTCAGTGGGTTAGACGCTTGCTCGCTAACCTGAAGGTCCAGGGTTCAATCCCGGCAAAGGTCAAGATGAACTTTCGGATTTTTCAGCCCGGTTTCCCCTTGTCAGTGATGCAGGTCGGAGGGACTGACATGGAAAAAGCTACAGGCTGTGCACGTTAAAGATCCCTCGACAGTTGGAAATCGCAAAAAGAGTAGGCTAATGCCGCTGTCCTGGCAAAATTTCCCTCATTGCACACTGCATGGCGTTGCCCGTCTTCATTAGCCCATAAGGTGCAGAAGAGTAGGACGTAAAACTCCATTCATTTCATTTCATTTGTGTCTTGATGGATTTTGATGAAATTGGGTGTGGTTGTTTGTAATCACTCGTAGATAAACGGTATCGAAAATAAAACTAAGCAAAAAATATTATGTATAAGTCTTGAAAACGTGTTTCATTCATGATGGACACAATTGGTCCATCAACATTTGTTGTATACAAAGAAGCTACAATTTTCTTAGGGTTTTAATGAAACTTGGTTGGAGCATTGGACTTTATAAGACTGCTGTCAAATTCAATTTTGATGATTTTTTCAATAACTGGTTAAACTGTTGTTTTTTGTTTTTTTTGTTGACTGAGTAAACTTGCGTTGAAATTTTATAGTGGGTGCAATAGAAACTGCAATTTACAATGGATTTTGATGAAACTTGGTGTGATAATTGAAAAATTTTCAATGTATGTTTTTTGTTATTGTCCATTTTTATTATTCTAAATCAATGCTTCAAGTGGGCATATGTTACCTTGTCTGGCAAGCTATTTTTTATTTTTATTTTTTTGAGTGAATATCCATCAAAAGTATTTTATTTCAGATTGAAAATGAATTGAAAGATATCTGTAATCAGGTCTTACAAGTTCTAGATTCATATTTAATACCCTCTGCAAAGGAATTTGGAGAATCCACAGTGTTTTATTTTAAAATGTGAGTATTCTCTTAATATTTTTTTTTAAGCCAGTGTAAGTATTTTAAATTCCTTCCAAAAATTTCAGCCATAGTGAATATGCTTTCAGAATGACTGATTTGTAGATAGCTAGTCTTTGATCAGTTTGCTTGCTCTTATCAATAGCCTTGGATTCTAAAATTTTAATATTAATAACTGCCATGCTGCTATCCTTAATGAGTTGAAATATATTAAAGTTACGTAAGTTTGTAAGTAGGCAATGTTTGTGTAGTGACTTTTGTCTCTTTTAGGATGGACTTGCAAGTTGAGTCAGAAGGCCAATATGTTAAAGATCCCTCAACATTTTGAAATCTAAATCTGGAGCTTGTCCCTTATTGCAAACCTGCCCACTTCTAAACTCAACTCAGTTTGGAAAAGTCAAATTAATTTTGCTTTGTGTCAATATAGGCTATTTGTATATTAGATTAAATTAAATGCTATCTATTTTTCAGGAAGGGGGATTATCACCGGTATTTGGCTGAATTTGCTACAGGAAATGATAGGAAAGAAGCTGCAGAAAAAAGTTTAACTTCTTACAAAAATGCTAGTGATGTAGCTTCAGCACAATTACCCCCAACACATCCTATTCGACTTGGTTTAGCTCTAAATTTCTCAGTATTTTATTATGAGATTTTAAATTCACCAGAAAGAGCTTGCCGATTAGCAAAAGCAGCATTTGATGATGCTATAGCAGAATTGGATACATTAAGTGAGGATAGTTACAAAGATTCCACATTAATAATGCAGTTATTAAGAGATAACTTGACACTCTGGACGTCAGACATGCAGGGAGATGGTAAGTGTTAATGCTGATTAAAAATTTTCAGGATACTTCATGCCTTCCTTTAGTATTCATGAAAAGCTATTACATCTTGATTTGACATAGTGATAAATGAAACATATATAAAGCTATTTCAAGCCAGCTGGGTTGTCAAGGTGCAAAGTTTGACCCAAACCGGGACAACCTTCATTGTGTTTAAACCTTCAATTGTCAATAGGCAAGTGTCCTGTACAATTTGATATTATAATGAGATAATCATTAAATTAAGATGTAATATTTATTACAGGTAGTGAGGAAACCCCTGCTAGAGAACAACTTCAAGATGTAGAAGGGGAGGATGGATCGTAAAATATGTCTGTACTTAGAACACCGAAAAATATTATTTGTAATTTTCTTATTAATAAACTGCAACATGTTATGATCCGACCCAAGAGGCTGGATGTGTTCTTGTCTCTATCTCTGGCTCTGTACAAAAAAAAAAATCATGTTCGTAATCTGAAGATCAGTCATGGTGTTGATCTTGTGCATTTAACCACATGAGACAATAATTATTTGAATCATTTAGTTGAAATTTAATTACATTGGAAATTTTTTGAAATTGTAGATTATACTTTTTTAGTAAAAAAAGTGACCAGTTTTACCCAAATTTCAGATTTAAAAAAAAAAACTCTTTTGAAAGGCTAAGACATTACAAATGAAATAATAAGACTTCAAAGAGTAAGATTAAAACAGTTCCAATTAAAGGGAGTAATATTCTATGTTTTCAGGTTACGAACTACAACTGTAACATACTCTCACCACTGATGATGTTGTATGTATGTTTATGTATGTATGTAGAATGTACATTACCATTTATTATATAATTGTACCTTACACTATTGTTTTATATCATGTATTGTTTTTTTTCTCGTATCTTTGGTGGTTAATTTGTGGAGAGTTATGTTCCCCTTATGTTATTGCCAGTGGTAGAGTCAAGTACGCTTTATACTAATTGTCTTGAGCTCATAAGTGTCATAATTGTCACTATCAAAGAGATATTCAAGTTGTTTAATATCTAAACCAAGGTTGAAATGAGCAAAGTGTGGATATTTCAAAAAGAGTGTTCCAACTTCAAAAATGGTGGATCAACTTAGAAACTACAGATCTTTGTGGACTTGACAAAATGACTCAATGAATGAAAAGACAGTTTTGTGATTATTTCTGTCAACTCTTGTGTATCTTTTGATTTGTTACAACCAATTTCGTCTTTTTATTGAGTAAATATTTTGACTATAAATAAAGATTACATTAGTGAGAGCAGACAAAATTTTTGTGGACATAATTGCTGTAATTTGTACTTAGTAAGAGTTGTAATATTCTAATGAAAGTTTGTTTCCAACTTTTGATGTACTGTTAGTCAGCTCACCATTAAGTATAATTGAATGTAGAACCTAAGTTATAATTATTTACCCTGAATTTAATTTTTTTGCACTTGAAGTTAAGCTGCTGTTTTTTTTTCTGTTTTTAATCTGTAACCAATTACAAGGGATTCAATGAGTGAGCTTAAACTAAAGAACTAAAATTGACTACTAAACACTGGTGCTGTGATTTTGTTATTGGTGACTAAAACAGGGAAATATTGAGCGTAACTTAGGGTTAAAATCAACATTAACATCACTTGTTGAAAATTGCACTTGTGACTAAAAGATTAATTAGCTGAGCTTTTTTGGACATTTGTACTAATGTATTTATTATTACTTTGATCCCTTGTTTTTTGGTAGAAGTTATATTTTTATTATGTTAGAACTGTATCTACATACTGTAATGATGTAGGCCTAGAGTAGAAAATATGTGGGTATTTACAAATTGTTTCTCTCTCAAATTTAAGATAGCTATTGCCAGTGTTGTGATGATATTTTTGACTGTTGATCACTGTTCAATGTTTAGTAATATTATTTGTATAGAAGTTTAAACTGTAAACACTTATGTCATGCTTTCAACATTATTAAACATATTCAAGTGCAGTATTTCTCAAGTGTTTCTTAGTGGTTGTCTACTGTTACAATTGCACAGAACTTGTTTTTGCCTGATCCATATCAATTATCTATGGTAAATGTGTTTGATATAGCCACATCACTTTCCAGAATAAACTTTATACAACCATCCTCGAAGTAAATGTAGAATCAGTAAGTTGTCAAAAGCATTTGGTTTGCAAGTTTCTTCAATGCAGGGAAGTATTACTTTATACAATCCAGCTATGGTTAGGAGCTTGGATTAGGATTTGCTTGGTCAATTTCCCCGGTTATTTCACAATTGGATCTATTTATGCAGTATTGTAAGGGATAGAGAATTACTCGCTCTTTTCATCATAGTGTCCTATGTATTGCAGTCCTTGTATAACTAGGGCAACCTCAAGACTTAAATTCTTCATTACTTGACTTCAACAAGACCTCTCGCAAATATTTTTCTTCAATAAGAAACTTGAATATATAATGAAGTGGAAATCAGTCATGTCTTTATTTACAATATATCATTTTTCACAGCACTATCTTTTATTTCGCATCTTATTACTTTTCTTTCCTTTTTTCTTATTCATCATTTTCTGTTTCCTCTTATCTTTCTTCATTCTGGCATCCACAACTTTATAAGGTCCTTTTACACCAGCTGGTCTACTGACTCTTTTACCACCACCTTTCTTCCCCACAACATAAGTAACTTCTTTCTTGTCTTTCTTCAATAAACCTGCCTTCTTGTATAACCTAAAATTTTTGGATGCAACATTGAGGGCACTTGAACATGAGAATTTTTTGTTAGGTTCATATAAATAAATTTAAAATAATTCACGAAATAGGAAGCACATGTGAACTGCTTCCTAACAAATTTGTTCTATTGTTATATTTAACTGGGTCTGCTGTATTACATAGTGCTATCTGGTGTAGGAAATAAAACCTTAAGCTATTTATTTATTACATATTATTATGCTCTGCAATTGAACATGAAAAAAGTCATCTTGTGGAGATTCCATAGGAATTAGTTCTAGAGTCACAGATATTTGGTTTCTAATAAAAAAAACTTACTGCTTTATTTGCTGCCATTTCTCTTTTTCTGATACATCAACATTTTCTGTAATAACTTCTGCCTTCCTTCGAACTTTTTCTAATTTCTTTGCAGCCTTAAATTATCAAAAGTAAAAATTGGGATTAATATGCAAGAATTCATTAAATTTACTGTTTTAAGGACATAAGCTAACAATTGCAGACAGATACATTTGTGGAAAGTTTTTTCAGCAGAACTTAATGCCAGATTAGCTTCATAAGGGAAACAGAAATCATAGCTGTTGTAGATAAACAATACAATAACAACAGAATAATTTTTGATCAATCTACACAACTAATTGATTTACTATCTCTGATTTGACTTGACTAAACTTTATTCCTGTCTTTCCTTCCTTAGAGGAAGATGTTGATAAATAGGTCAATGTGGCCTACTTATAAGCCACACTTAGCCTAGAGGTAAATAGAAAAGAAATCCTCTTGTAAAAATCAATAGTCAGAATAACATTGACCTGTATAAAAGAATTATTACTATTAAATTGTATATGACCACAAATTGGCTCAGTCAAGGCATTGTTTCACCAGACCCTGCTGTCAGATCAGGAAAGATCATTGCTAAAAAATGAATCAGTTTGACCTAGTTTGTGTGTTTGTGTTTGGCTCTAAAATGGCTCAAGATTATTAGTTGAAACCTTCAGTATAAGTAGAAGACCTATTTCTCTACAATTTATATTTTGTTTAAATAAGTTCAGTAATCTTCTTTCACTGAACAAAACTATAATGAATGTTAAACAGTTGAGCTTAATCGGTAGTTTTGGCGTTCTAAAAATAATGTTGGATTCTTTTAATTAAAACCTTCAGATATTTTCAGGGACACATTTCTCTAAATTTTGGTGTCCAAATTTTTGACCAACAAAACCCCAGAATAACAATTAAAGCTTTACATGATAGCATCACCACTATCAGTTAATCCTAACGCTATCTCTCTGATACTAGTACTCAAGCTAATCCATAGTTAATACTGTAAAAACTATTAGATATTCTATTCTAGACTATTGATTATTTCTAACACTCATTACTTCAAAATTTCCTCACAACTCTTTAATAATTCATCTATAGGTCTATCCTATTTTTATTTTCATAATTCTAATAAGGAAACTTAGTAAAGATGGATTTTCATTTTCTTTATCAAAATATCTAGTTGAAATTTAAGCATATTGAGTTGATAGTACATCTTGTAATCCTGCATATTAAAAATGCTACATTAACGTCTACTGCAACGATTTTCATAAAATTTCTGGGCATGATCTTTTTTTATTTTTTTTACAAGCACAGAAGAGGTCAAAGATTGAATTACAAACAGATATGAAAGATCTTCTTAAATTGGACATAAATAGAAAGATTTAAGAGGAAGAAATCATTCAATTTGCAATGATAATTAAATAAATAACCATGTCTAGAATTGAAAGAGATATATCAAGTATCAAGCCAACTGATAATAAGCCCCTAGATAAATACAGAGAGATGAGTGACCAATGTATTAATATGCTAGTAGATTACTAGTAATAGGTACCTGATATTGATTTATACCATCAGCAGATTAGTCTGAGTACTATATGGAACCATTAGTACAGAAACACTGCCATATTAATCAAACTATCCTATTACTTTGTCTCTGACAACTGTCATTTCATGTCTGTCAACTGGTTTCCTTAATAGCATTTTTTGATTTAACTCAAAATAAAAATGATAAGACTTTAAGTAACAATGTCTGTCATCTCTTCTGCTGTAACTAGGGTTTATTTTCTATGAGACAAATATTATCAGTTGGCAAAAAAATTTGGATTGAAATGTCAAGGGGTTGCCTAAGTTTACCAGGCTTTCCCATTTCATATTTATTTCTTTACTTTCTTAAATCAATTTATTTTTTGGTCAAATTTACCATGAAACACTTCCCAATATTGTGTAATTTTCTATTTGAGACAAAGCGTGTCTAGGAAATCAACACAACAACACTATTCATTCTAATTCATATGAATTGCTTTTTTCTCGGTCTTTCATGAATTTAAATTGTCAGACAAACTTGTGGTCAATTCAAGAGTAGAGGTCAAGGACGCGAGAAAACCCCATGTTAGAGATACTTCTAACAGAGATACATGTAAGAGATACTTGGGCACAGATTTTTTCAGCACACCTCATTTAGACACAGCACTTTAAGCACATGGTCAGATAGGCACATGTCATATAGGCACGGTGATTTAGGCAAATCTTAAATAAGGCACATCTTAAATAAGGCACACTTATATTTGGCACAGCATCGTTTAAGCATTTTGATTTATGCACACCTTTAATTAGGCACACCTAGAATTAGGCACATCATCACTTATTCAACTTTCATGAAACGCATGTGGTAGAGGTGATGTTCCACCAAATCCAGCCTAGCCTCAATTCAAAACACGGTTAAAGGGCAAACATAATTTCAGATACGAATGTAGGGGAGGGGAATAACTTGGCTTACAATTGTCAGGGAGTAAAGGTTGTAACCTTTGTAATAATGAAGGTACAGAATGTATAAATTATATTTGAAAAAAAAAAATGCTTGCTAATTATGGTTGGGGAGGGGAATAACTTCGCTTAGCATTGTCAGGGAGTAAAGGTTGTAACCTTGTACCAATGAATAACTACAAAAGAATAGGCACAAAAGTTAGGACTATAAGTCAATTCTATTTGAAATAACTTGTCTAATGAATGTGTGCCTTATTGAAGATGCGCCTAAATAATTGTCTGCCTAATTAAAAGTAGGCCTAAATGAATGTGTACCTAATTAAAGGTGTGCCTAAATCACTGTGCCTAAAAGATAGTGTGCCGAATTTAAGAATGACCAAAAAGAGTGTGCCTAATTGAACATGTGACTACTTGTAAGTGTGCCTAAATCGCTGTGCCTGAATGACGTGCTTATCTGACAGTGTGCCTAAAAGACAGGAAAGTCGACTGATGGTTATATAGACTGTTATTGGCTAAGTTTGAGTGAAATTCAAATTTTATGCTCCTTCCAAGACATATTGTACCTTTAAATCATTATCAAAATAGTCTATTACCTTTCTCTTCTTCCTTGCTTTAGCTTCAGCTACTTTTTTAATAGGCTGAGCATCAATAGCCTTCATCTTTAATTTATACTCTTCAATTTCTGCCTAAATAAATAATTTTAATGGAAATTCAACATTAAACAATTTAACATGCTGGTATATTCTCCCTCCCCATCACTTGGCCTTGTATCAATCGAGTTATTTACATCAAAGTGTATTGAAATCATTGTGACTGAATATAAATGTTTTGCAGTCTATTCCAATAAAATTGTTGGCACTGATAACTGATGGATTATGCTTACTTGAGTTCAACAAGATATGTTACGTAAATACCTTAGTAACTGGTAACTCTCTTTCTGTATGTTTAGCCTCATCTTCAATAAACCACTCAGGTAGATTTTCATCATCAAACATATACCTTTTAATATAATAACAACATAATAATATGGGACAAATAATAATCAAACATGACTATTTACCAAGTGATATATGGACCAATAGATATACCAAATTTATAAATATTCTACTTCAAGGTTTACCCTTACTGTGCTATATATTCCCATGTTTTCTATCCCGTCTTCATTTCATCTGATGACAACATGTGTAAATTGTGTTGAAACAGTATGTACCTTGTTATTAAAGAAGTGTGTTATACCATAATTTATTCCCTTGTGTTCCTTGTTATATTTATAAATATTCACTTACACTATGTACCCCTATGTCACTAAGAATTAGTTCCATCCTATATGTGACTGTGCTCCTCTTATTAAAATTAGAACTATAAACATGCCACACTAAATTATAATGAAGGCCTACAATGCTTACCTATGATACGATTTATCTATAATGTCACGTTTTTGTTTTCGAGATGAAACCATTTTAGCTCCAATGGCAAGACCTACTGCATCTAATTTCAAATCTAAAATAGAAGTGTAATTAAAAATTGGACTGGGACCTGTTTCACAAAATTTTAACAAAGATACAATCAAGATTTTAAGAAATACAGTAACCTGATTGGTTAATAAACACTCAATTTTAGTGATTGACCAATCTGACCATTGGAACACTAAAATCATCCTAAGTTAAGTTTTCGTGAAACAGGCTCCAGGTCTTGTTGGGTGAAATATTTGAGAACATCTGACATCCTATATCAACTTTATTAAGGCAGTTTAATTGGCAAAGTATTTAACATACTTTTTTTTAATAAATTACATCTTACTATTTTCCACTATCTGCCATTAAGTTAACAAGGATTCAAGTTTTGCATTAGAGAATTTAAAAACTCTTGGAAAATTTCTTTTGATCCCACCTTCAGAAGGTACAACTTCAAAATCCCCCTTATTGCTCTTTTTGTTTTTCTTCTTCTGTGGACTAGTAGAATTATTGGTATCTCCAGGAACAGCTGTATTAGATACTAATTGGTTAGCCTCCATATCCCCATACTCAGAATCACTATCAGAGTCACTATCATCACCATCAGAGCTGTCACTTTCTTCTACACCACTATCATCACTATCAACATTATCATCAAATTGTACTTTCTTTTTTTTATTTGTTATATCTGGACTGTCTTCTGTTTTTCTCTTGGTACTTTTCTTTACTCCATTTTCTATTAATTAAACAAATTGGAGATTGGTGAATTCTATATATTTGGGATGTATTCCATGTAATGAGAAAGGAGAAGGGTTCTATACCATTTGATTGAAGCCAGAATTGAAACACACAAAATTTCAGAACTCATCAAAGGTCAACAAAGTTGGCATAGACCACATATGGTGACAAGGGCAACAACTCTTATCAATGTAAAGCAGTGAAGTTCATATTTGCTTGGCTTGACAATTGATTAAATTGATTGGTATAGTAGGTTGTTTTTGGAGAAGGTCTATATCTCAACATTTTTAAATGAGCTGGAATTGAAAGACCGTAAGTTTTCTAGTCATCCAGCACCACAACCTCTTCTTCATTTTATCTGATGACAACACATGTAAATCGGGTTGAAACATTATATACATTGTAATGATATATTCTCTTGAGTTTCTTGTTATATTTACTCTCTACTTCTAAATGTTGTTCAAATCCTATATACAATTAGAGCAAACTAGAAAGACTAATCAGTTTAGTTGGCAATATACAAAGAGGAGATATGAGCACATCACATTAAGTAATGTTTGAATCAGATTTTCTTACCTATTACAGATCCGCCTTTCTTTTTGTAGTCTGCTACCATTTTCTCTAATTCCTCATCTTCTTCATCATCATCCCCAATATCAGCAAACGATTCCTGTAATATAAAATCAACTCTTTTACTAATAATTGGATCTTTCCTTCCCAATATTGCTTTGGTTGAACATTTTTTAATGTTCATTTACATTTCATAACAATCTGTTACCAATATTCAGCTAAATTTTGGACAAAAAAAAAAAATGATATACATGTATTTGGATGATTTGTTTTCGTACTAGTTAGATATAAACACTCACCTTACTAAACCAATTATTAGTTTTATTTGTCAAGACAACATCTTGTGGATCTATTTCAACCACTAATGGGTTCTCTTCCTCTTCTCTATAAACAAACAAGAGACAAAAAATAATAGAGATAACTTCTGTCAGTGATACATTATGGTATCATCTAAATACCAGATACAATTATATATAATAATGTAATATAGTTTTCCAAACAAGATAAAAAGGATTTTAAATATTATATGATTAAAATGCTCTGTTTTTGCAACTTAGTGATCTTTCATCATGGCATTGTATAAAATAATACTTGAATGACAGGCTTAACAAAATAATTTTCCATTAGCAACATCCCTACCTACGGTAGTAACTTATTTGTTTGCTTGTAGGATATGCTAAAACCAATTCCTCAATCAATTCCAAAGGCAATACATAGCACTGTTAGTGCATAGCTTATAAAAGATAAAATTTGATAAAGAGGAAGCGGAAATGGGTTCAACAAAATAAATGTTTTAAAGATGCTCTCACCCATCGCCAACATCATTTTCATCATCAGAATCTGGTAAAAGATCTGGTTCTTCTTCAAATTCTAATTCATCTGATTCTGAATCTAGATAACTCTTATCTTCTTTCTCATAAACCTCATGTCTCTTTCTCTTATCTTCCTGATATTCTCCCTCCTCTTGTTCAGAATCTAGATCTTCAGCATCTAAATCTATATCTCGTAGTTGCTACAATATATTACAGAAATAACATAGAAATAATTGCTAAGTCTAATGGATATATTCTTTAGTTATGGTACCTGTTAAGTCCAACTGATGAATACATACTCTTGTTTACATGGATACTTACATCTTTAGATTTAACTCTGTCTAATTTAAAATAATTATCATCAGTAGCTAGATTCATCTGATCAGAGGGTAAAACCATTTTAGCATCCATTCTCTGGCGTAATTTTGTCTTCTGCTCTCTGATTTTCTTTAATTTCCTGAGATAAAACAAGTATAAATAAAGTACAGTTGGCAATCAGAGCTGTGTTATGTGACTTCTTTCTAAATTATTGAAAAATCATCATATACAATCATTTTTAAGAAATGTAGGTTGTAAAATCTGAAACTAATCAATATATTAAACTTATCACATGAAATACCAAATAATACAGCAATTTTTCTTTTATTCCACTTTCTTACTTTTTAATTTTTCTTCTCTCTTCATCTTTACAAGCAGCTATCATAGCTTGAGCTAATTCTTCTTCATTTTCTTCTTCTTTTTCTACACTGTAAATAATATACAACATTAACCCTTACATTAACACTATCACTGAGTTCTAATAAAGCTGAAAATTAGTACCATATCCAGGCTAATGACCGATATTTGATATTTGATTCAATAAAATCAAAATATTTTTACTCACATCTCTTCTTCTGGTTTATTTTCATCTTCAAATTCTTTCTTTATTTTTTTTCTCCAGGTGATAATATTTCTAAAACCAAAAAAGAATTGATTACATCTTATTATACTAAGTTTAAACAATTCTACCAAAATAAAACCTAAGAAAACTTGATTATTTAGCAAAACAGGAGCTATTTTGTTCATGTAAATGCAAATGTGCTTCTTGTTAAAATTAGATAAAATAAACAGATTGAATAATAAGAAAACTATCATGATTACAATCACTTACTTTATTTCTTTCCTGCCTAAAACTTTGATATCTTTCAAACATTCTTTAATTTCATCAGTAGTTAGAGGATGATTTGTGATTCTCTCATCATCTAAAATAACCTGAAATCATAAACGATGTGGTAACCAAACTTTGAAGCCTTAGAAGAAAATTATTACAAAGCATCATTAGAATGTTAAGGTAGTGTATGTTGCAGATTAACTTTATCATTCATGCAATATTGTATCATATTTTATACAAAATTGTATACACTGCAGTGTAAGATGTTGGGTAAATAGCTAAAACTGTATTATATAGCTCACCTCTGATGCATTTGCTAATGTTTCTAAATGATTTTCAGCATCAAAGAATTCAGTAACAGATAATTTATGATAAAGTGGATCCCCTTCTTCATAACCTTCACGATTTCTAAACATAAACCACTTCATTTAAACACATTGTATTACAACATGTAGGCCCTCATATAGCAAAGAGAAGAAGAAACATACACTTATGGAAAAAGGACTATAATTGGACAATAAGACAACATGCATGATGATATTCAAATTAACGGTGAAGAAAGGTCATTATCATTCCAAAATAAGGGGGGGGGGGGAGAATTTCAAATATTCAGCAATCAAACGAAATTTTCGACTTTGAGAACATGAAGGGGAATGTTCAACATGAATGTAATATAGTGCATATTTTTATTGTTTGCACATTTATTCCTCGAATATCACCTTTCATTTTGTTGATTAAAAAATAAAAAAATAAAACATATTTTTATCTCACCTTTTCTTTTTTTCAGGATGAGACAAATCAAAAGCAGATTTCTTTTCTTCTTCTATTTCTTTAAACACATATTTGTGGTCAAAGAATTTAGGATCAATCTTAGAAGGAGCCAGAAAACCTTGGCAGACGACAAATATCTCAGCAGATTCTGTTCTAGAGGCTTGGGGTTTAGTAGCATGTACATGTTGAAAGAGTTGTTGTAGAACCCACATTAAGGAATTATAGTCTTTAGATCTGAACACTTTACTAATAAACCAACCACCTTTACGTAGAAATTCTGTAGCTAATTTAACAGCATGGAGTGTCAATGATACTGGAAAAAGAAATTATATTCTTCTTTATAATTGAATTCATGGCTGTAAATTGGTAGATATATTGGTTTAAATTAATATTGATATATGATAGTAATTGGCATTATAGGGGTACATCAACACTTGGACTTCCTTTCAAACATAGTTGTTTTTACAATTATAAATATATTTGTTAAGGCCATGCATGTGAATACTGGCAGAAAAGGATCATTCTGATCCAAACCTGAGATAGAAATTAAACTTGATCAAATATGTGGTATATTATGGTAATTCAATTCATTTTTTACATTTATTTCTCATTTAACGTTATGAAAATTATTCCAACATTTTATAGTAATAATGCTCCTTTTTGCCTCATATATACAGTCAATATAACATAACAACAACATCAATTAATATAAACACAAAAATCAACAATGGAGAATGTAAGTTTAAGCTGAAAGTAAGGTAAATATTTGTTTTTTTTTCACCATAATAGATGCTCAGTTGTTCATGCCATTATGTAATTTGATCTGCTTGAGAATGATAAGAGGATACTTGTTAAAACATAGCAGTATTAATAAACAATAGTTGTAACCCATAAAGTCTTCTTCAGAGTTAAGGTAAAATGAGTAAATGGGATGAAATAAAGAGTAAAATACCTTGTTGAAAAGCATCATGAATCCAACTTTTACCCAAATTGGGAGCTCCATCATTCAAAACACAATCTGCTTTCCAATTATGTAATTCTTTACGAAGTGTCTAAGTAGATAAAATATACATTATTAAATGTGAAAGAAACAACCAAATTGACTAATTTAAAAATTTTAATTGATATCACAATTCTTGCATTTGCATTTTCTCTTAAATAATGGAAGCCATGTTCATACCTGTCTACATTTCTCAGTAGTTATATCTTCTTGAAATGTTTTACAATTTTTAATGGGTTTAATAGAGACCAAGTCAACACCTGAAAGTGACAAATTAATACTTAGATTAATACTTAATATAATTATACGTTTGATGAAAAAAAAAAAAATTATGGTGCAAAAAACCCCTGGCATGACAAAATTGGAAATAAAAATATGTGGCCACATTTTCTTTTGGTATGATCTATGTATACAGATTATGAAAGTTTTACAAACAAAAACTAACATGTTACATATAACCCATATAACTCTACTACCATGCCTTATATCTCTTAGTATCTAATAATATTGTTTTACTCAAATTTGACAACTAAGATTATATATCATAGTTATTTCACTTCATGTAAAGGTTAATTTAGCATATGTTACTCCCCCCAAACAAGTTATCAACTTGACTGGGTCTACAAATATGCTGATTTAATTGTTGAAACTATAAAACTACAACATTAAATACAAACCATTATTTGTCTATTTGTGAGAGTATGAAATACCCTGTCTAATGTAGATGTTCTAATCCTAGGAACTCTAGTTAAGGCAATCTAGGCATAAGTTCATATAAGAAAACAAATGTCAAATATATATTTTTGAAAAGAAAGTATATATTTACCTAGTATAATACTAGATATTGGTGTATTCTCTGAGACAACCTGTAGCCAGCCACCTGGTGCAGCACATAAATCTATTACAACTCGTGATTTCTGGAGAAACTCAAACTTTCTGTTTAACTGTAATAACTTGAATGAGGCACGGGACCGGTAACCTGAAATCAAGTTGTTAAATCATCAACTAATTTGATAAATATTGAATATGGTATTTAGGTCCATTCTTGTTATAAGACCAAGCTGGATCAATCCCAATCAGATGCAAATGCTAGAAAACTTTTTACTTAGGAAATCCTGCAGGTTTAGTGAGCAATAAAAGCATTTATAAATAAATAAATATAGACTCTTACCTGTTTCTTTTGCTAACTGATAGAACTTGTCTTTACGGGCCTTTCCAACTTTTTGTTTTTTACCCATTTTGTAGAGTTTTAGAGATTGCAAAGTAACCACATGAAATTTTATAGAAACCAATTTCTAAACGATGAATAGCACATGGCTTACTGTTTTGTTAAAAACGTCATCATTTTATGATTTCCGGTGTGTAAGGAAGTGACGTATAGTCCATGTGGGTCCGGCATTTTGCTTTCTCTTGCATGATTTTCTGAGCATATTGTAAGATTTGATGAAAATAGCTATATTTGTTTCAATAAAACAACTAAATATGTCAGTAGGAAGTGAATCGCAGATTTGATTGTTATGTGGAAAAATATTCTGTTTCCATTATATTACTTTGATAGCTTTTAGCGCTCAAAAAACATAGGCCTACTATTTTAACAATTTTCATGTCAACATATGAGCAAGTTGAACATTACGACTAACATTAAGTTAGTAAAGTTATTCTGTACATGGATTACAAATAATTTGGAGCACAATAAGCCTATTTTTGATGACATATATTTGCATGACATCAATATCAGTATTATCCATTCTGAATCTTATAGCAAACTAATTAAGTTGGTTTAGTTTTTCTTCTTCACTTTTCAGACATAGTGTAGTGGAGATATAACTGACAAACAACATGTCTAGGTTCTTTAAAGCAGGATCTGATTCTGAAAGTGAATCTGAATCAAGTGAAGATGATGAATTAATACAACAGAGGCCATCTGCTGCCCCAGTTCCAAGGTAAATCATTGATCAATGCATTCATTAGGCAAAAACCATTATGATATAAATAAGCATATTTGTAGACCCAGTCAAGTTGATTACTTGTTTGGGGGGATTAACATATGCTAAATTAACCTTTACTTGAAGTGAAATAACTATGATATAAAAATCTTAGTTTTAATTTTGAGTAAAACAACATTACTGAATTGGTAAGTTGAAAAAGACGTTGATTGTAACTGGTCTACTTGGAATAAGAATGTGTATATTATTTATATTTCTAGTCGAACGTTCCAGTTTAGCGATGATGAAGAAGATTCTAAGAGAATTGTTCGTAGTGCTAAAGACAAAAGGTTAGTTTCTTAGATGATGACAATCAAGGCAACTGATTTAATAGGTTTAGCCTGTTACCTTGCTGTCAGCTATGAATAAACAATATTTACTAAATGATGAGATTGAGCCTTAGCTTCATCTGCATACTAGTAGACCCATTAAGATATAAATATCTTTTATGGGGGGATTTTATGTATGCTAAATAACCACTTGATAAGTAAAACATTTTTCAATTATTTCAATGATGATCAACTTATCAATTTACACAATAAATTTGAAATATTATTTTTACATCTCTTAGGCTGATTTCATTGAAATATTCTTTATTTGCTATAAAGGTTTGATGAGATGACTAATATAATTAAACAGATGAAGAATCATAAAAATATAAAAGATATGGCCAATGTACTTAGTGGTAAGTTCTGTATTTGATAATATAGAAACACAGGAACTTCAACCATTTCTTTACACGGATAACTACCATATCAGTTGCCTAACCAATCCTCTTGGTATCAATCTTACCATGTTTATCTGTACCTATTTGATTAAGAGTATTGAAATATCTTCTTTCTGTTTTCAGACTTTGAATCCCTAGTGAAGGCTTTTGAAAAAGCTAAGAAAGTTGTCCAAGAGGAAGGTGTTCCTAGGTTTTTTATCAAATGTTTATATGATCTTGAAGAATATGCAAATGAGGTAAGATTTTCCTGAAACCAAATAATCTTTCTGAAGTAGGGCACGTGTCAGTAACAGATAATTAAGTAATAAATTAAAATATGTATTGAGCAATTATAAAAAAAATTCACAAGATTTTACAAAAAAGGAAAAAGAGCTTAACATTCTACATTTCATATCATCATTCAGCTGTTAAATTTAAGCACAAATTTAAGCGCTTAGGAGCAGGATTTCAATCTCATCATCCAGGTCCAAGTTGTTGATTTATATATATTTATCTCTGAATGATTTTCAACCTAATGAACTAGTATAACTACCTTCATATATTCATATGTTAATTAAACATGTATGAATTTTTGTAATTTCAGTGCTGGGAGGATAAGGAATGGAGAAAGTCCATCAGCAAAAATAATTCTAAAAGTTTTACATCATTGAGACAGAAGTTGAAAAAATTTATTCGTGAAAGATTTGAAAAAGAAGTAGCTGATTATAGGGAGGTTTGTTATTTCATTTTAAATTTACTTTGGATTTATTTTGAATGATGCACAGTTACTAATTGCTCATAGACTATATTGTGTTTGAATGGATTGACTATTTATACAAGGTTTGTAATGCTTTCACATAATTTATTTTATCATATTCTTTAGTGTAGAATTTCAAGTGCTTTATCTTTAGAGTATTGTATGTTGTTGTTTATTTGATGTTAAAACTGTGGTTTTTGTTTTAGAATCCTGATCAAGGGGATGACGACAAAAAAGAAGAAACACCAGCTCCAGGTCAGTACTGTCAAAGACTGGAAAAAAGGAATAGAAAATTGGTGACCTGTCACTCCCAACCCAACTCATTTCTATGATTAACTACTAGATCTGTTTCTGCTATCAAATTTGTCAATGTTGGATTGATCACAATATATATACATTCTCACCATTAGACTTTGGCATTTTGACCACAAAAAAGTTATAAGACATTTCATGGCAATAGGAATAAGTATAGTCCTTATAGTCCTGCTAAAACTATAGAATTCTTTTGTCTGTTTAGACGCGATACAAACATTGGTACCCTCTTTGTCTACTTAGCTTGATAAACTTGCAAATTATCTAACAGGGTTTTAAAGCCAATTTTATGAAAACACTGGCTGTGGCATAATAATTGTCTTACCTTGAGACCTTATTTAAGCTTATCATATACATTGGATAAAAATATATTTTTGTCATCCCTTTTTAGAAGATGAATCTGAAGAGGAAGAAGAAGAGGAAGTAAAAAAACCTGAGCCAGTTGTTACCAAACCAAAATTACCAGCACCTCCAATAATTAAAAAACCAGTAAGATCATAACTTATTGTCTGTTTTAAAAGACTAATCAATTTTATTTCATGATCATGTTCCATAATCACTGTCTGTGATAACCATGATAGCTTTGTGTTGTTCTATGTTTAATAGAAGATAGATAAATGTTTATTGTCTTGATGGCTTGCATAGAATGTAACTTAAGGCTTGTAAAGTCAGAAATTAAGAATACAGATAAGTTAAAGAATTTGAAATATTATAATATTTAAGGTTCGTAAAGATGATGATGATGATGATGACGATGATGATGATGACAGTGATTGGGGAATGTCTGATGATTCTGTTGAATCAGAGTCTGATGATGAACCAATGGAAGTTGGTAAACTAACAGCAGAATTCTTCTTGAAAAAGTAAGTTTTGTTACTTCAATGATAAATAGGTTGCATGCTTTCGACAGGTTTTTAAGCTTTTTTATTGTCAAATTTAAGTCTCGTACTTAACCTACATGTATTATCAATAATCTGACAAATAGGAAAATTCATATGTAAGTTGTAATCAGTCTTATTCAAACTCAATTATGTCAAAGTCAAATTTTTCATCATGCTAATTGCTAACCAATGGAAAACCATTTTATTGCTTGAAAATTTAAGGACATGTACTAAAAATTGAGTCATACACAGAAACAAAAACTTTTAAATCTGAGATTATTAATGTATAATTATCTTACAGATCTGACTCTGGAACAGCTAGAAAAGAAAAGAAGAAGAAAGAACCTAAGAAAATAAAACAATTGGAGAGTGATGAAGAAGGAGATTGGGAAGAAGTTAGAGGTGGAGCACCATTGATCATGGTAAGTATTCTGTATTCATTTTGCTATTCACAAATAAATGTCAAAACCAACATATCAGTTCTGTGGTTCTAAAGACTAAAGATATGCTTCAATATTAACATTGAAGCTGCAGTGGTACAGTTAGTAGGAAACCTGCTTGCTTACCTGAAGGCCCAGTTTCAATTCTTAAACAATTTCTGTGATCATAGAGCAGTGGTCCAGTCATTACATTATCGGGTTGCCTGTACTCAATAGTTCAAACCAATGCAGAAAAGTGGGATGTAAATCTTTGACTTTTCAATTAAAGTTTACTGAATAAATGATGAACAATTTGAATATTTGTTTGGTTTTAGGAGAGACCAAAGATGTTTGCTAAAGATCAGGACATTACAGTAGATGCTGTTATGAAGAAATTATTTGAAATTACTGCTGCTCGTGGTAAAAAGGGAACTGATAGAAATGAACAGATTGAGTTATTAAAGGAGTTGAGAGAGATTGCTGATACTAATAATCTAGGACTGGGTGTAGATGTTAAATTATATTTTAATATTATTGGAGCTATCTTTGATTATAATCCTAACACATTGACATCAATGAGAAATGATGTATGGGAAAGGTGAGTGGTTTTCTCAGTTAACTTTTTAATCATTTCATACAGGGGAAAACAGAAAGTGAATTTTCACCTATCTAGGCCTTCAGAGAAAGCTGATGTTGCATTTTTCTGGGATCTATTTCAAATGAACACTTAGATGATCGTTAACATTTAAACTACAACTACAAAAATACGGTTGGAAAATAACCTCAATTATGCTTTGGTCATATTTGTCACAGATTGAATTAAAGCTTTTTAGCAAAGCTTTGTAGTGGCATAGATAAGTAGAACACAGAATCATGTAAAGTGCCATTATTCAGGTTGAAATATTAAACTCAATATGGAAGCACCAGGCTGTGTAGTATTCTATTACTTCCTGATTACATTTAGTATTGAAGTATGATGATATTTTCAGTTGTTTAGAGTATATTAAGACATTATTAAATATGTTAATTGACCATCCTGAAGTAACAGTAGGAGAAGATATTAAAGAAGATGATGAGAAACTTACTGTATGTTTAATCTATTATGTTCATCATGAAATTTAATCTCTGATATACTTGATATTTATACTCTGGTGTTGAAATATTAAAATGAACTTGGAATGTGAATACATAATGCTATATGAAGATTTATTTTAACCAATATGTTTATTTTGACATGTAGATATGTGTATTTAAGAAATACTGTAAAAAGTTATTCTCTTTTGTCAATTTAAGGAAGCTCCATTTATGATTCGAGCCTGTTTTTTGACATTGGTGGAGAAAATGGATGAAGAATTTACTAAAATGTTGCAAGGGTGTGATGCTCATAGTACAGAATATGTTGAGAGGTACAGTAGCCTATATCATATTTAATATTATCTTCCTATTCTTTTTTCATGTGGATTACTTAGATTCTGTTTGAAAAACAAGTGGTATTGGTTTATTTTGAATTGTAATTTATAAGAAAGTGTAAAATAAAATAATTGAATATTTTACTATTTTGTAACTTCATTAGTAACATAACATTATTTGTGTAATAATATTTAGATTTACCTTTCTTATTTTAAATTCATTATTTGTAGATTAAAAGATGAAAGTCAAGTTTGTAATATTATAGAAAAGACTTTACGATATTTAGAAATTAAAGGGAAACCACTAGAAATAGCTCGTATTTACCTCAAGCGAATTGAACATCTATATTATAAGGTATTCTTTCATCATTGGAATTTCAATTGTTACCAGTATATAACATCATAGCCATTGAGATCAAATGGTTTTGTTATCATAATGCCATAGTCTAGTCTTCTGAAGTTCCAACTGATGCCTACAGAAGCTATAAATGTTTTTGATCCAGACTTGTTTTAAGTCATGCATGATACACATGTGTATGATAAAGAGACTTTTGAAACCTTAAACTTTAAAGGTGATTTTTTAAGGGTATTTTGAAATCAATTTCAGTTTGATCCCAGTTCAGTTTATACAGGTGAAACAGATGTTAAACCAAGGGTATGATTCTTTTATATTACATGTATATACAAGTTTTGTTTTGCGGTTTGGAAAATTAGTCTTTGGTATTACATATTTGATTTGGAGTATATATTTCAAGCACAATCTGTAGGAAGAAAGCAGCCTCAATTTCTGGCAATTTAACTATCAATTTCACAAAGTACTAATTTGCATAGGTTTAATTTTTATTCCTGGCTCAAATTTATACATTATTACAAGTATATTAAACTTGTTTATTTCTGTTTATATTCTAGGAAGGATCATCTGAACAGATTGTAGATAAATTATGTAAATATCTATATACAGCTGAAACTAGTGACAGATTACGTACTCGAGCTATTTTATGTCATATATATCACCATGCTTTACATAATAGATGGTTTCAAGCTCGTGATTTAATGCTGATGTCACATTTACAAGATAACATTGGTCATTCTGATATACCTACACAGGTAATTTATAATTTTGTTAATTGAAAAGAACCTTGGCATGTTGTTAAAAGACTGAATAAACTTGTATACATGAGTTATATTTTTCTTATGTTTTATCCTTACTATATTTCAGTTGTTATATAACCGTACACTAGTACAGCTTGGTTTATGTGCTTTCCGTCAAGGCAATATAAGAGATGCCCATAATGCACTAGTTGATATACAGTCCAGTAATAGAGCTAAAGAATTATTAGCCCAGGTATGTTTATCATTATTTATCTATTGTTCCAATATTGTACAATTATTGATATTAGATATTCTTAATATGCTGTTCTTCTTTTAATGCAAATTTATACCACTAATTATCATCCTTGCAAGATGTTTGTTATAACAAATATGACCCATGCCTTAAAATCAATGATTTGAAAATGTTAATAACATCCTTGAACTGATGACATGAGCTATAGATTTATTTAAAAAGTATTGTCTTTGTTTAGGCAAATATATATTCAACTATATTTGTTTTGAAAGGATATTTCATTGAAAAATTTATATTGTTGACAATTTTTTAGTCAATTGTTGGTTAGCGGGGTGTGGTAAACAACCCTTGAAAACCCTCTCTTAAAAAGAATTCTAAGCATTATCTTTCTTGCAGATGAAATTCTATTATACAGACTGAGTCCTACCTCTGATAATCTACTGTATATATAAATATTTATATGTGGGATTGTATTTCTAGGGTTTATTACCAAACCGTCAAAATGAAAGAACACCAGAACAAGAGAAGATAGAAAAGAGAAGACTGTTCCCTTACCACATGCATATTAATTTAGAATTATTAGAATGTGTTTACCTTGTTTCGGCCATGTTATTAGAAATACCTTTTATGGCAGGTTGGTTTCAATTTTCATATTCCTCTTATGAACAATCAAATTAACTAGTTGTTTTGGTTGTAGAAGAGTTAATGTGGACTCACATATAGGAGAGTGATGCCAAGTTGAAGTTGCAAAATGACACTAAAGTGGAATGGATCAGAGCTAATGTCATCTTGATATTGTGTAGAGGAAAACTAATTGCTTGATGATTAGTCTTTTCTGAATTATTAACATATTGATTAAAAGCTGACATTGGAATTTAGGTCATACATGTTACCACTGCAAGGGTCTAGTTTACCTGGTACATTTGCTAGGACATAAAGTTCAAATCTGATAAGACATGTATTTCTATCAGGATTCATAAATGTTGTTTTATAAATAGCTCATGAAATGGATGTGAGAAGACGTATGATAAGTAAAAATTTCCACCATGTTATGAAGATGAGTGAAAGACAGACATTGATAGGACCACCAGAAAGTATGAGAGAACATGTTGTAGCTGCTAGTAAAGCTATGAAAACTGGTGATTGGAAAGCCTGTAAGAACTTTATTGTCAATGATAAGATGAATGCTAAAGTAAGTATTGATGATTTAAGTTAGTTACCTGTTAACTGTATGTTGAATTGTTACTAAGCATAAAAATATCTACCTTACATGCTTTAAAGGGTTTGCCCAAGTACTATGCCCATCAGGATCTAGAGTCAAAATCCACAGAACAGAAATGAAATAAAGTAGGTTGAGCTGCATTAATTTGAAATAAATATGGAAAGAGCTGGTGCTCTGTTAATGGATCAAGATTCTAAATATTCTTGCATTTTATTTGTAGGTTTGGGATTTATTTTATCAACCTGATAAAGTAAGAGATATGATAACAGTCAAGATACAAGAAGAATCATTACGTACCTATCTGTTTACATACAGTAATGTATATGATACTCTGAGTCTACAAACTCTAGCTGATATGTTTGAGTTAACTATGCCTGTTGTCCACAGGATTATCAGTAAAATGATCATTAATGAAGAATTGATGGTGAGTCAAAGAATGATCTTTGGATACAAAGACTTTAATATGACATTTTTTAGGTGTCACTGCTCAAATAATAAAAAATCTACTACCTGTTTACCTTATAGGTTTATTACCTGTCACATTGGAAGGGCTTACATCATACGAGAACAGATTTTTAAAGCAGGACTACTTTTCTATACCAGAAAATATCATGACCCTATGAATTATGACTGATTAAATCTGGCATTGTAATTTAATCCACTCGGTTCTATTTTTGCTATGATGCAAGAATGGTGCAACAAATGCAATGGAATAAGGACCTATGTGATTGGATTGGAGACCAAACCAAGGCTTTGCTACATGTAGTTAGATTCCTTGATAGAAATAAAAATGTAGCAAGCTAATTATACCTCTGTTCTGACAACAGTGTTCTTCCTTATAAAACCAGTAATGATGAATTTGAAGTTAGTTTGCTACTATCACCAACTGATTATAGTGATGATTAACTTGTTCTGATACTGGTATTATCTACAGTATCTTTTAGTAGCCATTGTAACTGAAAACATAAAGGTGTAGAAGAGAAGGACATAAAACTACATTTATTTCTGAAAACAAATGAGTAAATTATTGTTTTCTTTTTGAGAGCCTGGGCCAAGAAAACCTAAGCTTGCTTTTTTAAAGATATTTCAAGATATTGTGATTCATTTTTCAGGCATCTCTGGCAGAGCCCACTCAAACAGTTATCATGCATCGTACAGAGCCAAGTCGTCTACAGTCTCTAGCTTTACAGTTGTCTGATAAATTCCTGACATTAGTAGAAAACAATGAACGTATACTAGAGGTGAAACAAGGAATTTATCCCTTCCAAAATAAACGCGATAGAAATGATAGAAACCCAGCAACCAGTGCCGCTTTTCAACACCATTCTCAAGGTTTGTGTATAGTTTTTGTTTTTAGTATTCATTGGAATTTATGTAAAATATCAGTTTTTAAAAACATAATGTGTCCATGCATGATTATAGCCATTGTCTGTCCCACAGCAGTAACAAAATATATTCAGTTATAATTGTAGTTGCTAAAAAGTAAATTGTTATATGAATGTGTGTCAATTGTAAAGCTTTCAATATATTGAAGAGAACTCTGCTTTATGATAAAGATGGATTTCCCCCTAGATTGATGTTGTATTGTCATGTAGCTAATATTTTTTCTGCCCGCACAAAAATAACAAAACTAATTCTCTTTTGTACACTCTCACTTTAATGATAAATCAAATTTAAAGGGATACTACTTAATAGGAATTTGGATTTATGTTTTATGTCTGGATGAATTCTCCAAAATGTGAAAGTTTTAGAAATGAGTCTGCCATACAAGTATCCCTTTAAATTTGTTATTTATGGCAAATAAAGAAATAATTGTAAATTTATTACCTCTTTTAGCTGGTGCAATTGAGGGTAAGGATTAATCTTGATGCAGTTCAATTGCTTTCCAAATTTCATTCTGTTTTACCTTTTATAAAAATCAAGTTGATTTGTTTTTGTTATTCCATTTAATTTGGTCAAATATAATATACAGATTTACAACCTTTTCGTTTTATTAATTCTGTTGCTTTATGAATATATATATGTATATGCCTTTAATTTGAGATTGCATAGTCTATAACACTACCTTGTTTATCCAATTAGTTTTAACAGCTTAAAAAAACATTAGTGCATATTTTTCTGAGCCTTGAATTTTGATTATATTGTCTGAGCAAGACTGATTTCAATTGTCAGAATGATTATATAGCTTACTGATTTTAGTTAGGATTTACTTATTTAAATTTATCCTCTTTAGAAAAGCCATCCATTATTTCCCCAAGTAAGGGACCAGACATTCATCCTAATCGCATGCTATAAACCTTGTATTATTTTAACATATAGAACTGGTTTAGTGGTAAGATATAACCTAATACCTTGGTTGTCTGGGTTGATACCTTTCCTTTCAAATTTTCATAAGACATCTAGTTTCCAAAATTTTATAGGCTTTAGTATGTTGAAAATTTGAGACCTCTTTTATTTTTACTATGCATTCAGCATTAATGATCATTCAATGGTTTTGGATTTATTTTTGTGAGCCATTTTCATGCTAAATCACTTTCTTCACTATCTTCCACTCAAAGCAGGTTTTCAACCAGCTCTTGGTTAAGGACTCCTAATTTTAAACTCTTATGTTTGCATTCTGTGGTTTGTTCAACTAAAAGAGTAACTCTTAAATTCACACAAAGTCCACAAAAAAGAAATCTGATCACTTAAATCAACCTCAAACGTATAAACTTAGTCTTATATTATTAGTCCTTAGTATTTTTTTTAATTTTCACACCATTTCTAATGTTGAAGAATATTGCTCATTAACCTTTGCACAATCTTAATCCTATACTTATTTACTAAGATATGCACCTATTAGTCTCATTCTCTTCATGAATTTATAAAGTATTTTTCTCAATACAGGTGAAGGTTATGGTCCAGCATCAGGAAAACAACAATCAAATCAAAATTGGAGTAAGTATCTTCCAAAAATTTCTTCAATATTGTCTAGTCAAGTATAGAATTTAATTTTGTACCAGACATATTATATACATGTAGTTCTATAGTTCGTTCATGTTTTTTTTTTGAAAAAAAAGCATGTTATGAAATTCAGATCTCATCCCTATGATGATTGTTTTGATATAATGCAAACAGAAGTTACAAAGGGTATGCATGAAAGCCTATTTGATTTATACTTATGTTTTCTCGATTTCAGATAGAAGAAATAAGAACTATAACAGAGATAACAGACATTATTAATATACATACAACCAGACGTGAAAATTAATTCAGATTTGAAGAATTACTACAGTTGTGCTGAAATTATTTATAATATAGAACTTTAATGATGAATTTAAGTTCCAGTGTTTCTAGTATTGTTTCATTATTATGGTATAGATCTATTTTACTTTGTATTCTGGAACTTTATTATCTTTCTTTATGTAATCTTCAATATATATATCGCTTGTTTCCTTCGAAATGACAATTAAATATTAGGTGTTTAGCTGAATTTGATATTTTTTTTCTTCACATGAAATGTATAGTCATCCATGTCCGTCTGTCCATCGAAAATTACTCCTGAACACTCCAGAAGGCACAATTCATGATGTGACTTTGTGCAAGTGTATGTTAACACCCAAGTATGAACCCTATCAAAAATTAGTGAAATCTAAAAAAAATTAGCACGATATATTGCCTTTGTTCTTGAACACTCTACATCACCCATGAAAGAATCCTATGGAAAACCAGATCAAAAAGTTTTTTTAGGATGAGATACGGAAAACAAAAAATATGACAGTGATTTTATCTACGGTCATTTTCTGTTGAAATTCAATGATGCCAGTAGGCATACATTACCTCGCCTGGCAACCTACATATCTTAACACCGACTACATGTTTTTATCAGATGTTAATTCTCACTTAAATGCGACTTACATGTATGTTGGATTACATAAACCATTCATTTTATGATTTAACAAGTCCTTGATACAATTCATCAGGGAAGTGGGCTCTCTTGTTTGGCAACTTCTTGATAGACGTTGAATTGCACACAATCTTAGTGTGAAATAAAAAACCATAAACCAATTTTGGGCAGAGTTATTGTGCAGGTCCAGACATTTGACTGGAAAAGGTAATCTCACCCAATTATTCTAGCCCATCCAAATAACTTCTGTATAAGCTTATGAAGCTTCATATATGTATATATATACACAAACAAGACAATTGGTTTTCAAATATATTTTTTTTTAATTGTATAGATCTCATTTAGAAGACCATATTGTGAGGGTATTGACTTTTCTTCAGCCAGAAAATAGATTTCAAGTAACCAGTAAATAATTTATGATCAGGATGTTTGGAAATGGCTTCTAAAACTTGTTTATCTACATTAACTTGATCTTCCTTTAATTCTGGTGAAACTGTTTTTGCCTGAAACATACAAAAGATATGTTGTCTTTCAAACTAATTTATATATACATAACTAGCAGAAATTTGAATCCGCCATATCACAAAATATTCAAAGATAGCTTGCCAGGCAAGGTAACATACGCCCAACACCAAGTTTCATCAAAATCCATTGAAAATTGTAGCTTCTATTGAACCACAAAAAAATTTTGACACAATCTTACTAAGTCAAGGGCAATAACTGAAAAACTGTTCATCGAAAAATCATCAAATTCGAACTCGACTGTGTCTTATCAATTCTAATGCTCACACCCAGTTTCATTTAAATCCATTGAAAATTGTAGCTTGTCTACAACAAATATAGAGGCAGGGGCCACAACTCCAAAACTGTTAATCGCAAAATCGTCCAAATCGAACTTGACCGCCCTCTTATCAATTCCAATGCTCATACCAAGTTTCATTAAAATCCATAGATAATTGTAGCTTCTATAGTATCTACAGAAGATAGCTTGCCAGGCAAGGTAATATACGCCCACTGGCAGCATTTATTTTAAATAAAAACTTTTCAGTAAGGTTACAATAAGTGGAATGAATTATTCAACCTACCAACCTATTTTTTTCTAGGGTCTCTAGTTTCATTAAAAACTGTCAAGAATTGTACCTAATAACAACTCATTAAATATTTTTCGGTATTTTTATGATTTGCAATAGGGTTCACCCTTAATAATATTTTGATATTTTTAATTCTTAATAAGGCTCATCCTTGGTTGATATTAAACAATTTCAGCGAGTTTTGTCAAAAAGGAATATTTAGAGTGTTCACAAGCCAAAAGTTGAAAGCGTTTTTGAAAACAGGCGCAATAACTGACACTAAATATTTTTCGATTTATCTGATTTTCAATAGGGTTTATCCTTGTGAGAAAACAAATACTAAAGCCAAGTTTCATCAAAATCCATTCAAAATTGTTCTTTCTAGAGTGTTTACGAGTTAAATTGAACGCGTTTTCAAGAACAAGGGCTATAACTGACACTAAATATATTTCTATTTATTTGATTTATAATAGGGTTCATCCTTGGGTAAAAACAAATACTCAAGCCAAAGTTAATCAAAATCCATTAAGAATAGTTCTTTCTAGAGTGTTTACAAGCTAAAATTGAATGCGTTTTCAAGAACAAGGGCAGTAACTCGTACAAAATTTTTTTTCGATTTTGCTGATTTTCAATAGGGTTCATCCTTGAGTTATAATACACTCTCACACCAAGTTTCATCGAAATCCATCAAGAATTGTGCCATGTAGAGTGTTTACGAGACAAAAATCGAACGTGTTTTAAAGAACAAGGGCAATAATTCATATTAGATATATTTTGATATTTTTAATTTTCAATTAGGCTCATCCCTTGCGATATCCAACAATTTCAGTGAGTTTTGTCAACATTGGTCATGAATTGTACCTTCTAGGGTGTTTATTAGCCAAAAAGTTAAACCCGTTTTCAAACACAAGGGCAATAACTGACACTAAATATATTTCGATTTATTTGATTTTCATAAAGGTTCATCCTTGGGTAAAAACAAATACTCAAGCCAAGTTTTATCAAAATCCATTAAGAATTGTTCTTTCTAGAGTGCTTACAAGCTAAAATTGAACGCGTTTTCAAACACAAGGGCAATAACTGATACTAAATATTTTTCGATTTAACTGAATTTCAATAGGGTTCATCCTTAGGTGATTACAAATACTCATGCCAAGTTATGTCAAAATCGCTCAAGAATTGTGACTTGTAGAGTGTTTACAAGGCAAAAATCCAACACATTTTATAGAACAAGGGCAATAATTCCTATTAAATATATTTCGATATGTGCTATTTTCAAAAGGGTTCATTCTTGGGTGATATTAAACAATTTCAGCAAGTTTCGTCAAAATCGGTCAATAACTGTGCTTTGTAGAGTGTTTACAAGCTAAAAATTGAACACGTTTTCAAAAACAAGGGCAATAACTGATATTAATTTTTTTTCGATTTGACTGGTTTTCAATAGGCTTCATCCTTGGGTGATAACAAATACTCAGACCAAGTTTCATTAAAATCCATTAAAAATTGTTCTCTCAAGAGTGTTTACAAGCTAAAATTGAACGCGTTTTCAAGAACAAGGGCAATAACTCATACTAAATGTTTTTCGATTTCGCTGATTTTCGATAGGGTTTATCCTTGAGTTATAACATACTCTCACACCAAGTTTCATCAAAATCGGTCAAGAATTGCACTTTGTAGAGTGTTTACGAGCCATTCAAGAACAAGGGCACAAACTCATACTAATTTTTTTCCGATTTCGCTGATTTTCAATAGGGTTCATCCTTGCGTGATCATAAGCACTCATATTAAGTTTCATCTAAATCCGTGAAGAATTACACCGTGTAGAGTGTTTACGAGCAATTGTGGACGGACGGACGGACGGACGGACGGATGTGGGTGACGACAATATACGCCCCCCATTTCATGTGGGCGTATAAAAATGAATTTTTAAGCAATTTTACTTAGTCAAGGGCAATTACTCATAAACTATTCATCAAAAAATCGTCAAATTTGAATTTCTGATAAAAACTGTGGCCTATATCGTGGATATAACCCAAATTTGACGCGTTTTTACTAAGTCAAGGGCAATAACTCAAAATCTGTTCATTCGATAATTTCCATTTTGGAACTTGACCGAGATATCATCAATATATACCAAGTTTCATTAAGATCGGATAAAAACTGTAGCCTCTATCATGGATACAACCTAATTTGACGCATTTTTACTAAGTCAAGGCAATAACTCACAATCTGTTCATGCAATGATTTCCATTTTTGAACTTGACAGAGATATCATCAATATATACATGTATACCAAGTTTCATTAAGATCAGATAAAAACTGTAGCCTCTATTGTGGATACAACCCAAATTTGACGCGTTTTTACTAAGTCAAGTGCAATAACTCAAAAAACGTTCATGCGATAATTTCCATTTTCGAACTTGACCGAGATATCATCAATATATACATGAATACCAAGTTTCATTAAGATCGGATAAAAACTGTAGCCTCTATTGTGAATACAACCCAAATTTGACGCGTTTTTACTAAGTCAAGTGCAATAACTCAAAAAACGTTCATGCGATAATTTCCATTTTCGAACTTGACCGAGATATCAATATATACATGTATACCAAGTTTCATTAAGATCGGATAAAAACTGTAGCCTCTATTGTGGATACAACCCAAATTTGACGCGTTTAAGTCAAGTGCAATAACTCAAAAACCGTTCATGCGATAATTTCCATTTTCGAACTTGACCGAGATATCATCAATATATACATGTATACCAAGTTTCATTAAGATCGGATAAAAACTGTAGCCTCTATTGTGGATACAACCCAAATTTGACACGTTTTTACTAAGTCAAGGGCAATAACTCAAAAACCGTTCATGCGAAAATTTCCATTTTCGAACTTGACCGAGATATCATCAATATATACATGTATACCAAGTTTCATTAAGATCGGATAAAAACTGTAGCCTCTATTGTGGATACAACCCAAATTTGACGCGTTTAAGTCAAGTGCAATAACTCAAAAACCGTTCATGCGATAATTTGCATTTTCGAACTTGACCGAGATATCATCAATATATAAATGTATACCAAGTTTCATTCAGATCGGATAAAAACTGTAGCCTCTATCGTGGATACAACAAATGTGGACAGACTGACGGACAGGGGCGACGGCAATATACGTCCACATTTCCATGTGGGCGTATAAAAATTATTCAGCCACAGAAATCTTCTTAACCTGTTTCTGTCAATTAAGACGGGCACAAGCAATGCATACTTCAACCATAACAGCTGAGTTAGCCTATTTTTTTTAATTTCAAACCCTTGGCAATATATATCCTGCATAGCCTAGTTCAGTTTGAGTCACAGCCTTTGTGATCCGTACGGAGACATGAAATTTTGCTTATTTGTTTTTAATTCAAATAGTTAAAAGATAATTAACACCTACCTCCTTTGTTGATTCAAAGATATCACCTTCATTTTTAGGTGCTTTTCGTGTCTTCTTTTTCTTGAAATAGTCATCATTTAATCGTTCAGGCAATTTGATGTTGTCAAGGTTTAATTTGGTTTTGGTGGCAATAACGTAAATTTGGTTGACTCTACGTAAAGGACAGCCATTTACAGTATAAGGTCCTAAATTTTAAAATTGACAATACTTTACTTGGTTATTATATCATTTGTTCAAATCCTTAACAATGTTTATTAAGAGTCTGTGACCAATGTCGATAAATAGCTGAAAGACTGGAGATACCAGAGAACATTCATGCCAGTATCAGAACAAGTTAATCATCACTATAATCAGTTGGTGATAGTAGCAAACTAACTTCAAATTCATCATAACTTCTGGCAAATATCCGGTGTTTCACATATCAATGCGAAAAAGTAAATTTTAAGCACTTTCCCAATTATTTCAACAATTAAAAGTTCCTTAATAAATAAATTTCTCACCTGTAACCAGTAATAATCCAGACCTCAATTGTTTCAAATATACAACTCTCTAAAATAAACATAAGCAGTTGCAATAAACACCAAATACATCTTTCTTTAAAAATATTACTGTGTACAATTAGCTAACAGAATGGCAAGAAACATGTAAAGAATATTAACTCTACCTACCTTTCCTTTGTGTTTTCCAGCCAACACAATCAGAACTGTTCCAGGAGTAATTGAAGGTCTGAGTTTATGGGCATGACCATTGAAAGACCTTTTCCTGGAGACCAACTTTTTAGGTCTGGTCTCAGTTGGATAGTATCTAGGCTGAAATTAGGAACATTTTATACTGCAAGTTATATGACCAGCATGTTAAGATTTTCCAACTTTTTAAATATGAAAATAAAAAGAAATGTTTTGAGGATTCAATCAAAGCTGCAGAGTTTCAGATAGTTGTTAGTTCATCATCAAGATCAGTTGGTGATAGTAGCAATAACAGACTCTCATCATGAACTCTGGACATCTATTTTGAAATTAAAATAAATCCACCAGATGTTTTTTCCAGAATTAAATGTGATTTCAAGCTTCAAACTGAATACCTTGGCCCGACGTTCTCATAGAAAAACATGTTTTATCAAAATATGTTTGTTTGCCCACAATTCTCCTTTGGAAGAAGAATTCAGACGTCACTCAGAACCAATTTTTTTAGCAATGATGACATTTCTAAACCACAGTGCATAAATCAAGTTTTTAATGCAAAGACTATAGATCTATGTACATACCTTTTTCTGAGCTGGAACTATACGTTCACTTCCGTTCTTTTCACCTCCAACCTTTTTCTTTTGACCTTTAACTGGTTTACGTTTCACAGCTTTAGCTTTACGGGCGGCATCTTTACCCTAAAACATAATAAATAATCTTACAGATTTTTCCAGTTTCACTTTCGTTCACTTGGGATTGAATTGGGAAAGCATTTTAAAAACCATTAAATTTATATAAATCATTATCAGTAATAGGCCTATTATGGTGCAAAATTAAATAGATCTAGATCTATGTTATTTGTAATTATATTAAATAAAACCCAAAGTTTACCTTTGCCGCAACTGCCTTTGGAGCCATCTGAAACAGAGAAAAAACATAACTCAGCCTCAGATTTTATTATTTCATCTTCATGACATTTATTCATTTTTCCCTGGCTAATAACAATGTAAAGTGATCGGACCTCATCCAATGCCTAATGTCAACTCAATCACAATGTGCCTACATTACTGAAGTGACACAAAAATCAAATATAAATCAGAATAGATTTCAAAAGCAAACGCATTTAACCACATCAACTATGATCAATGTGCATAATCCAAAAGTTAGAACTCTGCAAATATCAAAGATAGTACAGAAAATATGACGATAGCGAACTCTAAAGATGTAAACAATCTTTTAACACTTGCATGGAAAGCCTATCTAGTAATACTTTTCAAATGGATGTTTCACGCTAAATAATCCGTAATTTATATATACGCCTATCAGTACACATTAACAGATGGTTATAATTTTGAAAAAAGGGCATTTAATTTATGGATGTTGCGTAAATCACTCGATTTCAGTCAGATTTTCAAGGCGAAGACAGATATACATCCACTTACATTGACCACTCGCGTGTAAGAGGAAGACAGAAAGTGATGACGTTTTTCACATTGAGCTGTTCAAGGGAGGTAATTTTTTGTTTTCACATCTCTTCATTGTTACTTTCAACTTCAGAACTGAACGATTTGTTATTTAAGGCTCTGCAAATATACAGTGTAAATATAGTTACAATGATGACTGTTCCAGGTATAGTAGAATTTTTTAAAAATGTTTTTGTAATTACTTATGTAAACCATAATTCAACAAATTATTAATTTGGTTACTGGTACTTAATTACACACTACACTCTACTACTACTAACCAATTCAATTGACTTGAATTTAAGATGATAGAGACAATAATTTCGGCATAAATAATATTAGCCATATGATGACATAATCATATACAGATACAAAAAAATAGCACTTGGTTGAAATCTGGGGGCTTCAGGTCCTTCAACCACCCTGGTTCCTATTCATATATCTATACCCGGTATCCTAAAAATTAACTGATACCGGTACTTCTTAGAAAACAGAAATCACTAGAAAAAAGCATAAATTACTTTAATAACTATATCAACGAGTAAGCTGTTTTTACAAGCACAGGATGGCTTTTATACAGTATATACTGTTCCCATCCTCAAAATATAATATATTATATATGTAAGTTGTGTGCTTATTTTGAGTTACATAAGTGTTGATGATTTGACTTGTTTCAGACGGCTACACCCCAGAACCTCAGATTGATTATAAAGTCAAATATAAAGCTTTAAAGAAAAAACTCAGATTGCTAGTTTATGTAAGTATGGAGACATTGTTCAATATTTCTACCAGCTCTGTATTTTCATGATAGCAAACTTATATTACAATGACTTTCACTCCCTCATGGCTGGCAAGTTGACACGACTTGCAAGGTTATACTCAACTGACTGGCAAGGTTATAATCACATGACTTGCAAGATTATACTCACATGACTTGCAAGGTTATACTCACATGACTTGCAATGCTATACTCACATGACTTGCAAGGTTATACTCACATGACTTGCAAGGTTATACTCACGTGACTTACAAGGTTATACTCACATGACTTGCAAGGTTATACTCCCATGACTTGCAAGGTTATACTCACATGACTTGCAAGGTTACACTTATGTGACTTGCAAGGTTACACATGACTTGCAATACTCACATGACTTGCAAGTTTTACTCACACTCACATCTATTTTCAAGGTTATACTCACACTCACATCTATTTTCAGGAACATGAATGTTTTTTGGAAGAATTAAGGAAAGCCCAGAGAAAATTACTAAAAGTTGCAAGGGATAGGAGGTAGGCTTATAAGTTTGAAATGGTATTTTGCATGTAGTGAAACACTATGTTCTGCTGAAGACTGGCAGTCAAATATTTGGAAAAGACTAGGTTAATTGGGATGTCATGGAAAAATAATTAAGTGATAGAAAATTATCTTTTTTTCATTGCATTCAATCTGAATAAATGTTTTTCTATGGTGTATTACTCAAGCATCTAGACCTGTTATAATCATTGTTATATCAACCGCTATATGAATAAGATAATAGTAAATTAGTTATAATTTTGTTGTTGTAGTTTTTTATTAGATAGATTAATTCAGTATGAGAAAGTAGATGAATCATCTGGTGATAGTGATGCTACAGCTTCTAGTGACAGTGATGGTGATCACAAAGATGGTAGTCCTAATAAAAAGTAGGTTCAGTTTTGACACCTGAGACCAATCTAATTTAAAAATATTCTAGTTCTTGTAGATATATTTATGATATATTTGAGAATGAACATGGTAATTTTTAAAATGAAATTGGATATGATCAAGGGATTTGTATTGCCCTCAGATGTATTTATTTTTTTAACTTTGGTGAGGAAGCCGAACAGTTGAAATTTGAATTCAAATAGAATAGAATGTAAATAGTTGTTGTTTTATATTGTAGAAAGAAGTTAAATTCTGGTAATATTTCTGTACCTCCAGAATTTGCTCATCTTGTACAAGCTGCTGCTCTGAGTGGACAACATGCTGTAAGTATGAGCTGTTAAATTATTTCATTCTGTAGTCCTGGAATTATTTGGATTTCTCAAAGGTCTGATCGAAGTAGTATGGATTTTGATATTGGCAATCTGATTGTGTTGTTTCTGTGAATCATATGGTGAAGGGGGCAAACAGCACATTGATTTAAGAAGCTGCCAATCAAGCTCCCTCCTCCTCTCCCTCCAAAACACCACTGCTATGTATGAATCAAAATTACTTTTCTAGGATAGCAGATATTTGGTCCACTTGAAACATAAGCTTAACAAGAGTAAATATTTCTAAAATAAATTTCTGAAGAGAAAAAAATGT
Source organism: Nipponacmea schrenckii (assembly GCA_030562195.1). Lineage (NCBI taxonomy): Eukaryota > Metazoa > Mollusca > Gastropoda > Lottiidae > Nipponacmea > Nipponacmea schrenckii. The sequence goes on from CM060201.1 coordinate 5,921,708, forward strand.
ACATGTAATTATATTTGCAGGCTGGTGGTTCAGGTGATGCTGTCAAAAAGAAGAAATCTACTAATAAAAAACCTAAAGGTATGCTTAGACTTTAGCGTTGTTTTTTAGTGGTTTTTCTTTCAGTCACTGGTTTCTTTTCAATTTCTCCATTTCTTGTCAAATTATTCAATATTGGTTCACATTTTAACAAATATTTCATTCAATGTTAATTTCATCGATCATTATTTCCGAGATTAGAATTTGAAAGAAAGTGATATGTGTATACGTGTGTTTAGTATGCCTGATCTTATCAAGAATCAATACATGACCTCATGATACACTATTTGTAGGTCTAAAGGGAGGTAAACAACCTGGACAAATGACAAGAGAAGAATTAGAACGTCATCTAGATTCTCGACAATCATCATTTGGTTTAGAAAAGGCTCCTGCTAATTTACCTATGGATATATTTAATAATGATAACTCAAATCAAGACAGGTTGGTTTATTTTACAACTATTAATATTGTCTCTAAAATCATTCAAATCTAAATATATGGAGTTTTTCATCCGACTTTTTTGTAACCTGATTGACTTTTTCCTTTACATAAACTATCAAGCGATCTTCAATTCAAATTGGCATGTCTATTAGACTATATTTTTGTTTCCAGTGATCTTGGGTTATTGATTGGTGATGAAGAAGATGATCTTGTGATTGATGTACCACAATGATGGAAGTCAGTAATTATATTCCACACCTAATGCAGATATAATGAGTTTATGTTTTGAAAGTGCTTAGATTCTTAAATAGCTCAAGTGTTGAAATGATGGATTAATAGACTAAAGGACAGCAATATATATATCTATTCATGTGACAGTACATTGAATGTTTTTAATTGGTGATCAAAGACAGATTGGTATTTTACAAAATCTGTCATCTCTGTCAACTATGGTGGAGCACATATATTTGATTTATGAGTGACATTTTTGAATATATTATTCTATATTTACATCATGCTGCTGAAATATAATACATCAATTCTCTTCCATTTACTACATTTTTGAATAATAAAGTCTTGTTCTTTTTCAATTGCATAATGCTTCAAGAATTAAATTCATTTCAATATGTACCTTTCCTGGCAGTTAAATTTTAATTGTCCTTAGCTCTTTAAAGAATTAAAATCCAGAATGCATTATCACATAGATTTACTGCAAATTTTATAGTGTTATGAGTGTCAACTGCATTTGAGAATGTTAAAAACACAAATTCAATTGTGAGAGATATCAGAATTCAATTCTGAAATAGCCATGTCAATGAATTACTAAAATTAAAGATTTCTATAGCTAGATCAATTGAACTGAGATCTATCATTCGTAAAACAAATATTCACACTACTGTATCCTATGAAATAAGTAGCTATCATTAACATTTTTAAACATAACATAACTGTGTCGACAAATGTAACTTGTAAAACACTATGTACCCATGTATTAAAGAAGTGTGAATATTATCTTGATTATTACCTTGTGTTACACAACTGTCTTGACTTCTCCCAGTTACATAGAATTTTGTTTCATTCGATTGTAGAATAACTTTCTGTAGAGTATTATGGGAAACAGAATTAAGTTGTGATTAGTAAATGACGGTGGGGTATTGAGAGTCTATTGTCATAATGGTAACCACTTGATAGTTTTATATCTACTTCTATAACCCTGAATGATATCACTATCATCCTCAAAGAAACGATATCGTATGCTAACTACATGTATAAACTTAACAACATGCCCCAGATGAAAAAATAAATCCAGTATTATATTTAAATTTATAACTTGCATAATTAAAAATAAACAAATAAATTAACAGTTCTACCACTATATAATTTTATATACAAAACTTAAACTATATTTCAGATTAAAAACACTGAAAAAACAGTAGCTTCAACCTTTTCTAGTATAAATATCCCAAATGTAGAGAAAATATCTCTTTAAGTAAAGCATCTTCACAATGGCCAAGGTATTACTCATTTTTTACCTTTATTATATTGTAATGGCCCTCTTTCTTGTATCATTGAAGTTTGTGAATGCAGCAATTTAATTAGTTAGCCAATATGGCTAAAGTGAGATCGCGACAGAAATTACTCATGAAATAGAGAGTTCTGATTGGCTTTATTTGCTGACCTAACATCAATTAAATCAGGGACTGTAGGACAAGAAATTGGGACATTGCAGTTAATATATTAGATTAGGACATCATACCTTGAACAATGTGAAGATACTGCTAAAAGATATTTGAGTGTATCAATCAAAACATAAGCTCTCAACTCTATTTTAGGTAGTAATGTCTGACTATGTATGGTTTCATCTTCATCTCATTTATCTTCTGTTATTCTACCTCAAACAAAATAAACTGCTTGCCCAGGAACAGATCATTTATAAATGATGATGAGATCATAGTCCCATAAGCACTGGTCTATGTCAAAATAAACAGTTTTTCCTACTATACATGCAAATCAATATAATAAATAAGGCTTATTATAGATTATCCCCCTATACACCTGACAAGTTTGTCAACATCCAGTATATATTGTTGATGCTAAGGATTAAACAATAAACCCATAGAAAAGAACATGATTTTAACAAGAAAACTTAACAAGTAAAACATAACTAATAACCACTAGTTTCAATATGATTGATTAATTATAAATTTGAAGACATTTAAGAAATCCTGAATAATTGTTTTGTTATAAATATTGACAGCAATACTTCAATTTTTAGTTCATGTTTAATTTGTGATTTTAGCAAATTTGTTGTGAGTTAGCATCTTCTAGGATGTCCCCTTTCATAATAAATATCTTTTTACTATTTCATATTCGATTTCAATCAGTATAACTAATATAATTGGTAAGACTAACTACAGTACTGTAATATACTGTAAGGCTAGAAATTAATGTGTCAACAAATAAATGCGACATGGGTTATAGTGACTAAAAAGCAAGTAGAAACAAATGCGATCCGCGATAGGTGTCGCATTTTTTAAGATCATCAAAATACTAAAGTGATTAATGAATGAAGACATGAACAATGATCAAGATTTTATCTTTAAATAGTCAAGTGTAAAAATCTTTTGTTTTCTTTTAACGTCATGTCAGTCATATTTGAACTCCATAAAATTCACTTGGGAATATGTAAAAATGCGGATACAAATTGCGATCGCGGATTTGTCGCATTTAACTTTAATTTAATTTCTATCTCGCAATAATTTGTAGCCTTACAGTAGCGGGATTCATATTGAGTACATTATAACTGAGCACGCACAAGGAAGGTGAATAATAAATTTGAATAAGGCAAAAGGTTTATTAGCTTTGGTATTGGGGACAATCATTTTTATTTGAACAAAATCAATTTTAAGGTTGCACTAGTGCTGGGTATTGCCAATCATACCATGATACAATACATAGAGCTAATTTTCGCAAAACAAGGGTCACTATATGTACTGCAATATGGGGTAATGAGACAGAATATTTTAACTTAAGTTTCAATATATAGTAATCTATAATTTTATAAATATTTGTTGATAGCTGAGTGAATAAATAAATGTCCAACATTTTGTAAATCGTCATCAACAATTTCAGTATATTGATATTCACTTCACACCAATCTAGCAGAATTTCCTAAAAGATATTTTTAATTATTTAGCTTATAACTAAACATCATTCTGTTTTGTGTCGTTTAGAGGGAGGATCTTCAACTTCTTCAACTTTAATATCAACAACATTAGTTACAGTATTGTCATGGATATGATGATCTATATTATTAACACACATAACTAGACCACCTTCAGATACACTAACAGGTATAGAGTGTTCAGATAGCACTTCAGTATTTTCCATAGTGTGATCTATATTTTCAGCCTTAATTTCAATGATTTCTAAAGTCTGTCCTTTCACTAAATCATCAGCTGACGAAACTTCCACTATTTTCTGAGTAGAATTGTCCAGTATGGATTCTGTATGAGAGGATGTCAAGAGTTGAGCCACAGTAGAGGTTATCCTGCCTGAAATTGTCTTTAAGAATTCATCTTTTAAAGTCATAAATTGTTGAGTTAAAGTGTCTTTGTGTTCATTACTAAGTTGGTCTATAACTGATTGCATTGATTGATCTGTCGAGTTGGCTAAACCTTTTAAGATATCTTTATCACGTAACTGGTAATTTTTCAATTCATCATTTAAAAGTTGTATCTAAAAAAAATAATATTAGAAGTTTCATTTATATAAATAGGAAATAACAATGAAAAATTAACAAAGCAAAAAGTCCTAAAATTCTAGTTCCAGGAAGCCAGGAAAGAGTATACATCTTGTTGAATACATAAGTCATCAATCTGCAGCTTTTCAAAGAAATTAGAAGTTCAAATATCTATAATTAACAATGCCCTTTCAAGATATCAATAATAGAATCATCATACTTACATGTAATTTAAGATCTTCATTTTCTTTCTTTAGATGTTGTTTTTCTTCCTCTAATTGCTGACATTTATTAGCTAAAATCTGTGTGGTTTTATCATTTTGAGTACCCTAAAAGAAGACAAAATATCTCATTTCTCTTATTTGTCAATCATCTTTATATTGATATCAATTTGATTAAATAGCAAAGTTTCATTTCAATAATATTCAAAGACCAATTGTATTATATAACATTAATTGAATCAATCTTACCTCAGTGATAAATTGAGATGAATAAGGACTAGATGAATCTTGTGAATTTAACTGATCTTCCCTTATTATCATAATAGTTTGACCATCAGCACTTTCTACAGTCTCATTAGCAGCTATAGTAACATGTAGTGGTCCATCATTACACTTACCATTGGCTATATTAGATCAAAACAATAATATGTCAATGGGCATCCTTTTTAATTTTTTGTAGACTCAAATTTTGGAAAACTTTAAACCAAACTCTGTCAAATGTGTCCCTGAATGTATCTGAAAGTTCCAACTCAAATATCCATTTAATATTTAAAAGCTATTCAGAAAGATTTAGGATTTTGATTATGGAATTTGAGAAAAGTGCCCCTTTAAAAGTCATTTACATTATTTGTACACATTCAGCGATAATTCAAAACATAGCAGCAGTCCACTTTATTTCAAAGTATGATGTAGCTGGTCTACTTCATGCTATAAAAGAGTTAACAAGAACAACCAAAAATTCCATTTCATTATATTCCTATTAGTAGCAGAGTGGCATTTGAAATGAAGAAGAAAAGAGATTTACCATGATCTGATTCTAAAGGAGATGATAAACAAGCTACAGCCTGTGTTAAAGCTGGATGTATAGAATTGTTTTCTAACATTAATTGATTAGATGCTTCCTGGTTTTCATTATTGTACTGTGTTACAGACTGATTCAAATCCTGAAATAAAATAGTATTTAAATAATATTAGATGAAGGTATTTTTCTAAATCATCACATAACAAATCACATATTAATTATTTACATAAGTAAGCAAAATGTATAAATAGATTGCCTTTTCCCTATAGGATGACTGCAGAAACATGTCAAAACATTAACCAGTGATTCTTGTTCCTAATAGCTGTGTCTATATATTGTATACAAAATGTAATATGTCATTTAAAAAATTCACCAAAACCACGATTGACCTTATTTACCAGTTGATAAAGCAAATAGGATAATATTTGTATTCTTTAAAAAAATAAGGAAAAAACTTCCTTGATTTACCTGTGTTATTTGTATTTGAAATGTAGTTTGTGGATTTCTAAAATGAGTTTTAAAGTGTTTGATAGCTTCATCTCTTCTATTAAACCCATTCCGACATTTATAACAATGCCAATGAGCCCCTTTAAATTTTTTTTCTCCTTTAATAACACCTACTATATCACAATTATCACAACATCTTAATACTTTTAACCCTGAAAATAATATCACAAGTTATACATAAGAACATTGTCTTTAAAGTACAACCTTGCAATATCAAGGTATTCCAAACTCTGCCAAATAACTTGACATCATTAAGGCACTTTTATCAAGAGCCCTTGACTTCTAATTTCAAGCACAGCCAAATTGTGTACAGTCAAAGGTTCTTTTTTTGTCTTATACAATCCAATCAAATTGCGGCATGTCTGTTATACAAGAACAGTTTTATATAAAAATCAGTCAGTTAAAGATTATCCAATTGTCTTTATTCATAATCCATTATGGTTTTCAATTAGAATGTATGCAAAACATTTGCAGATTTCAGAGCTACCTGATCTGTTCACAAACAAGAAATCGATTGGATTTTATTACACTGAGATGAATGACAACTCTGCTAGCCAGTATATAGTATATATTAATGAAGTATATGATTAAATGATTTATACAAACCTGCAAATTCAATGCCCTTGTCCACATGTTTGACACGAAAATGAGCTTTAAGGATAACTGGATCTTGGTAAACCTCGGACCTGATACAGAAAGGACAATGCAGGTGAGGAGTCTTAAAATTACAAGTTGTAATGTCACACCCTATTGGGTTGAAATTATTTTCCGTCCCTTTGATTCGAATACTTGGATGTGCCTGAAAAAAATAAAGGAAATTTAAGCTCATCAGTTATCTAAAAGTTTATATTACTAGTGCTTAGGCCTAGATTCTAGCTCGATATTCACAATAATGGCTGAATATCTATAAGTTTATAAATAGAACGTAAATTATGAACCATGTTCTAGTATAGCTATACTCACAGCAAAGGCGAGAGAATTCATTTTGTCCAGGTTTCATCAGTCTAAGGAGATAACTTTAAAAAATTAGATATCAAATTTTGAATGTTTTGGTTTTGTCTGTGAAGCTGTGTGTTCACGTCATTAAAATTACTGTCGCTGATTAAGTGACGTCACGCTTCCTGCCGACTTGCAGAATCCGCCAGGCGGCTTTATCATAATCCGAAAAGTCTATTCAAGTTGTCCGGTTGGGCGAATTATCGTTTGTTATAATATCTTCACGTAAGTTCGAAATTGTAAGTTTTTAAAGTTTACCAATATTTTCCAACTAACAGTTCTGCATAGTGTTATCAATATCATGTGATGATAATGGAAGCTATGGAATAACCTGATTAGACTTGTGGTACTTGGCCTATCATTCGGACGAAATGACGCTCGTACGGTTTGTCGAGATAACTCACGCCATCTGCAACTCACCGATTTGAGCGCACGTTTGATGTTATCGAGGTATTTTACTTTATTTCTTTCCAAAATGTAATATTTAATCTTCAGTTATAACGACCATGATGTACAAAAAATCATGCTGAACTGTGAAACCAACCATTTATTTCCTTTGTTTTAAGATTAGGCCTAGAATATTATGTATAATTTTTGTGTCAGAAAAATCATAACAAAACAGTTGATAATCCGAAATTTTCAACTTAAGAATATAGAATATCACATAGGGTTCGGTTCATTCATTTCAATGTGTAAAAGGTGTGATTATCCTTTGACAGTGGTTGAGACTTTAACAATTGTAAGATTTTCCTTTTTGATTATTATTTTCTTTGAGATATACTGTTGTCAAAGTACAATTCCACCTTTTTCATTGTAGAAATAGTTTCTAGACAATTGAGTTTCATTGCCTTGGGTTTCAAAGAAGATTTGAAAAATGGGAAGAAGGAAGAAGGCCAATAAGCCGCCACCAAAAAGAAAAGCGATTGAACCATTACCAACTATGTTCAATTGCCCATTCTGTAATCATGAAAAATCGTGTGAAGTAAAAATGGACAGACCTAAGAACACTGGAATAATTACCTGTACTGTGTGTTTAGAAGATTATCAATCCACAATAAACTATCTATCTGAGGCAGTAGATGTCTACAGTGATTGGATTGATGCTTGCGAAGCTGCTAACCAATAGTAAAAACATGCTTGATCTTCTGTCTTAAAAAAAAAATAGATCAAGCATGTATGGAATTATTAAAGACTGAATTTATCATAAAACTTTGACTGCTGCATGGCCAAGGATTCTGATTGAAAATGTATTTTTCAATCAAAATTTGTATTTTTGTGAAAATGACTTCATATGTTCTGTGTAATAAATTATCCATTCCAATTCATAAATTTCCTAGGGAGATGTCCATTTATGAAGTGGATGACATTGGCTTGAAATTCTAATTTGAATAATGGATGGTTACATACTAAAATAATTTAAATTGCTGAAAAGTGAAAATACAGTTCTTAAATTGATGTACTTAGATTTAAATATCAAGATGATTTAGTAATTTGGTAGGTTATGTTTTGTTTCAATAACTATAATTTATGTAAACAGAGAAAACCTGTAACTGAATCAAATAGAAAAAAATCGATAAAGCTATTATTTACCAAAACAATGTTCAATTAATCACCATTTTGGAACCATTGATGTAATTTGAAAGTCTGTATCATGGTTAATATGAACAAGTTTTTGCAGTGATGTCCTTAAAAGCTGATAGCCAACAATTGAGGGCTATTGTACTTTACCTGTCGGCTATTTAAGAGTCAAGTTCACTCAGTTCATGAATGACTATGTCACTCGGTTTTGCCGTCAGTTATTTTATAACAACCATCTATTCTAAACATTAGTGTCAAAACAGATTTGTAGGATTGTTTCTATTTTATTATGTTCTATTCATGCATGTAATATTGCAAATAAAGCTATGAATATTTTATTGTGTTTTCTTTTGCTGTATAGTGGTTGATTCTTGTTGAATGTTTTTATATCATATCATTTGATCATATACAAATCAAACAAGTTGAAACACAGTAAACATCATTATGAAACTCTGGCAAGCAAAGACATTTGTTCAGTATCACATTCATTTTTTTACTTGATGTCATTCCACTCCTACATTACATCAACACTAATGGTCAAACTAGTCTTACAGTAATAACAGATCAACCACTCCCACAGTCCAGCTACTCTCTTCATGCAAGAAGAAATGATCAACTACTCCACAAGAATAGCCACTATACTTATACAGTACATCAACCTGATTAGTAAAAATTCTTACAGTAATTGACTCTCACAGTTAAACCAGACTCTCACAGTAAAACTATTCCCACAAAACTAACTCTCACAGTAATACTATTCCCACAAAACTAACTCTCACAGTAAAACCATTCCAATGCAAGAACATAAATTCACATACATCCATCACACAAATTGAAATTCAATGTCGTTATACAATGTATATACTGTAACCTATGATACAATGAGCTGACCTCTTTTGTTATTCACTTTTACTTTTCACAGACAAGCAATGGACCATCATATAAAATGGATGAAAAGGGCCATGGAATTAGCACAAGAAGCTTTAACCAATAAGGAAGTTCCAGTGGGGTGTATTTTGGTTTATAAAGATCAGGAACTAGCTCAAGGGAGAAATGAGGTTAATGAAACTAAAAATGCTACAAGACATGCAGAGATAGTAGCTATAGAGAAAGTTAGAAAATGGTGCTTGGATAATAAAAAGAATGCTAAAACAGTCTTTCCAGAACTGACTTTATATGTGACTGTAGAGCCATGTATTATGTGTGCTGCTGCATTGCGTCAAATGAAAATACCTTTAGTTGTATATGGATGTGATAATGACAGATTTGGTGGATGTAAATCTATAATCTCTGTTGCTGATGCAGAGCTACCAAATCTTGGACCTAAATTAATTTGTATATCTGGAATCCTGGCAGATGAAGCCGTGGAAATTCTGAAAGACTTTTACAAAGGAGAAAATTTGAATTGTCCTGAAGAAAAGAGAAAGGTGAAATCTTCCTAATATACTTACAAACTGTTATTTTTTAATTCCAAAATTTAGATGTTCTAACTCTTGTTCTTGCAGAGTTGAATCATCTGTGCTGCAATTACCAAATTTGGATGGAAAACCCACCAAATACATCATAAGACATATTTATTTTTATGTGCATAGTTTATTTAAATCAAAATGTTGGTCAGCAGATTTTTAAAAGTGCCTTTACAGATACGGAATTCCAGCCTACAATTAAGGCTACTAAGTACTGTGTCACCTAAACGTGAGAAGTTAGTTATATTAGGTACTGGCTGGGGTGGATACAGTGTTCTCAAGAATGTTGATAAAGAAAAGTTTGATGTTATTGTGGTCAGCCCTAGAAACCATTTTTTATTTACACCATTACTAGCTAGTACTACAGTTGGAACGCTTGAGTTCAGGTCAGTATAATGTATAATATTAGCTCAATTTTTGATGATAAAAGCCACACACACATTTGTTGGATACTGTCATGGAAACATACTGATAGAACATAATTAGTTAATCGTAAAACAAAAGTGGAAGCCTCAATCTGCTATCTAGCATGGTTTAAAATATAATGTGCATTCATATAGGCCGAGGCAATGCTCATCCCTTCATACCCTATGTAAATCTGCATCAAGTACAAAACAAGGAAAGGTCATTGATTCTAGTGGATTTATTTTCTTCACTTATAACTACTAGTAACCCTTTCCCTAAATAATGGATGAGAAGTTTGATGCCCACAGAAAGAACTTTATCTCCTTTGTAATAAGGTTGATTTTACAAAATATATGTGTATATATAATCACTGTGATTTCTAATTTCAGATCTATAATTCAACCAATTCGTGAATCAGGATTTCGTGATTCAGCCCATTTTCACCTGTCTCATGCCTCTAAGTTAGATATGGAGAATAAAGTTTTACATTGTGACAGTGTACTAACTCCAGATCTACAGTATACTATAGATTATGATAAGTTAGTTATAGCTGTAGGAGCTCTCAGTAATACTTTTGGTGTACCTGGGGTTGAAGAACATGCTTTTTTTCTTAAGGTAATTTAAAGGGTTGTATGTGATATGGAGACAGTTCTAAAAATGAATTGTAAACAGTATTTCTTATTTCCTTGTTCACAGCTTGAGCGCAAGACCAACAATTTTACTAAAATTGCAATAACTAATTCCAAAAAGGTGAAAAGGATCTAAATTAAAGCTCTTGAATTACGTCTGGATAATCTAAGCTTAGTTTCATATAAAATAAAGGTGGGTTGCTACATTTACAGTTTCCAAATATCTCTGGATAAAAATACTGGTATGAAATTAACTACTTGTTGTTGTAGGAAGTGGTAGATGCTAGAAGGATCAGAAATCGTATATTAAACAATTTTGAGTTATCATTAGGACCTAAAACCACCGAGTTGGAATCAAAACGATTGTTACATACAGTAATTGTTGGTGGAGGACCAACTGGAGTAGAGTTTGGTGCTGAATTGTATGATTTTGTACAACAGGTAATACATTTCATTGAATTCGCCCATGCTTATCTTTTTCTGTATCATATACACCTGAAAACGACAGTTTTATCTTGGGATGCTCTTTTTTTTGGTTTATTGCTTGTGACTTGACAAGAAGTAATTTGAGAGGTAAATCTCAGATCATAGAATTATGGAGGCACATTCAGAAGTACCCAATCCTTCTGTTAGGTTTTCATATCCACCCTTTAACATACTGGTCAACCTGAGACTCCTCAAGAAAATACAAACATTGGATCAAATCACTGTAGAGTTTGAACTATAAAGCTGGACTTATCTTATTTCTATTTGACAGGATGTAGCTAAACTTTACAGAAAGAAACAAAAAGAAGTGACAGTAACATTGGTTGAATCTGATAAGATATTGGGATCATTTGATACCAGATTACAGAAACATGCTGAGAAGAAAATTCAAGCAAGAGAAAGATTTAATTTGGTTAAATCATCTGTAACAGGTAAATTTATTACTTTCTTCTCTGAAAATACCATAGAGGTTGGGTAGGTTCTTATATATTTCAGTATAAAGTTATGTTATTGCCCTGGTTACTATGAGCTATTGACTTATTCTTATTAAATTGTTCAATATTTACTTTGTGAACACAAGAATGTACAGTTATTGATGGATTAGGACAAAGGTTTAGGTTGTTGTGTAGTTTATCCTGGTTATAGTTGCTGTCCTACTAAATGTTCCAAATCAAACCAAGAGACCTGGATTTACACAAAATACCAATCTAAATTGTCTTCACACCTGGTTTAACTATTTAACTTATTATTTTAGAGGTATTTAAAGATAGTGTAAAGTTAATAGATGGTACTATTGTTCCATGCGGTTTAGTCGTATGGAGTACCGGTTTAGCACCTAGATGGTTTACCAGTAACTTCAATGTGCCTAAAAATAAAAGAGGCCAGGTGAGTGGCAATTAGTAAAAATTTTAATATGATCATAATTCAGGTTTAAGAAATTATATTTAAAACAGGGGTGATAAATCATCTTACAATCCACAGTATTATTTCACCTTTGATGTCGACAATTAATTTTATTAACCTGTGGTCTAATCTATCGGAAAAGGGGGGTTAATAGTAAAAAAGAAACATACATGTAGTTTTCCTTGCATTGTAAGTTAGATATAGACCTCAAATCCCTCGGTTAATATTTCGAATATTAACCTTGTATCGGTCTATATCTTATACATATGAGACTTGGAAACTTGGGTAAATTTATATTCTATATTCTTGTGTTTTATTAAAATTTACCAAACCAGGCAAGAGAATGATCAAGACAACTGTTTTGTGGATTGATTCTTTGTTTTGAAATTTTAAAGAACAACAGTATATTCATAAAGAACAAAACAATACTATGAACATATATTTGATATAAACCATAGAGTTATAACTCCATGATATAAACCTAAAAGTTTTAGTGGTTCTCTAGTTTTCCATTTGATCTGGTTGTAACATGGTTGATACAGGAAAGATTAATGTCAAGAGGTTTGACCACAACCAGATGGTTGAAAGGAACCTTGTAAAGTTTACAAGTTATTATTCTTATCATTTTAGATATTAACTGATGGGTGTTTAAGAGTAATAGAAGACCCTAATAAATGTGTTTATGCAGTAGGTGATTGTGCTGATATCAAAGATAGACCTTTACCTTGTACTGCTCAAGTAAGTCAAATTGATTAATATGAAATGTATAAAGCATATATTATAGAGAATGATTCATAAACAAATAATCAGAACATCAAATATATTTTTTTTGTAATGTTTTTGGCGGATTCAAATGGGGTTTATCTTTAGGCCTACCTTATTGGGCATTGCCATTGAGTGTGAAATGAGTGCATACTTGGTAGTTATAGTAGGGGCATGAGCCTGCATATTTTATTTCCAACAATTAAGGAATATATCAGAAAATTGTAGCAACACCTTATTGTTCAATGTGAGTGACTTGACACTTGTTTCATGTCCAAAAAGAAATTACAAGTTTGAATTGGTGAATGATATTCATGGCTTGAAAGTTTTATTGTAAATAGACACATACTTTTTGGTAGTTGAATACTATACCGATCAAAATATAGATGTATTGTCTGTATTATAGGTAGCAGAAAAACAAGGTAAATATTTAGCCGATGTTATAAGTGGTAAAACAAGCTCACAAGTTGAATTTGAGTTTAAGAATATGGGTATGTTAGCCTATGTTGGAGGTTATCAAGGATTAACAGATACACCTAAAGTTAAATTACGAGGTATGATTGCTATTCTCTGGCCTATTATGGTTTCTGGAAAGGTTTTGATGATCAAATTTGTTAAATAAAATTCAAGTCAATTTAAATTTGATATTTGATTTTCAATAATTAGCAAATGAAATGCAAATAATTTTTCACTACTGAAGTTTGATGCATGTTTGCATTTTAACTAATTCATTCTATAAAATGCAGGAATAATGATGCATATTGGTTAATTTTTTCAGGTTTTACATCATGGTTGCTATGGAGATCTGCCTATTTAACTAGATTGGGTAGTTGGAGATTAAGAATGCAGGTTCCAATGGATTGGTTAAAAACTTTGTTATTTGGTCGAGATATATCTAGATTTGATTAATATTGATTTTTGTGTTCTCATTTTTTATATTTCTACCAGATAATACTATATTTCTAGGGAATAAGGGGTTTTGTGGAACAAAAGTGTGATGAACAAAAAGACTATATTGATCTGGGAACATGTTTTGCACTTGCAATAACTCTGCAGCCATTGAGGGAACACAAAATTTTAGTGCACTGGTATTTATAAGGAAATTAACTTTTTAGTTTAAATATTTTTGAAATACATTATTGCCATGGTATTTCAATTAAAGGGACCCGTTAGAAATATATTCATTTAGTACCGTATTACTAAAGTATAGGGCTCTTATCTCAAAAACTTAACTTTAATAACAATATAAGTGTTTATCTGAGACCCCTGTTGTATATTATAGATGAAATTATATTATTGTGATAGATATGATATTTGTTATTGTATATATATATATATAAATCTATCACTGATATTTTTGCTCATATCTGATTTTCTTTATGAATTTTGCCTTTATTGTTGTTGTTTTTAGATGCCTTTAGTTTTCTGTTCTAATATTTTTTTTATTAAAACAAGTTCATATAAATTAAAGTTTTGTATATTTTGTGAAACTTCTTACTACACAGGTGACTGGTAAGTAGAGATCTAGCCAAAATTTATTATAAAAGGTATTCTCGTCATTATACTAAATTATATTGACATCAGCCTGTCTTGTGCTACGAACACAAGACAGTATATTTTGGAAAATGGTTGAAATTCAACAACATATCTATATCCTATATTTTATTACATATAACAAGAAGTTCATAATACCTGTACCATTGTTTTAATCAATTGCACATTGTATGCCCATAGTTTACATGGAATGTAATTACCAACTACATGTAGATATATAGTGAGTTACAAAATGGATTCTATAAGCACATTAAGTTATCTCAATGACAAGAGATTTGAAATCTTCTCAAACTCTTTTAAATCAACTTTTACTGAGGAATTCCAGCTTTAGCAATAAACATTACTGATAGATCAAATATGAACTTGTGATGATAGTTTCAAAATGTTAATTGTGCATATTTGCATTTCTACGATTGCTAAGACATTTAAATTACATACTATTTTAAGCTGATATTCAAATTCACATAAAGTAGTCAGTAAAATTTGATTTACGCAAAAAAAAATGAAATCAAAAGTTAAACTACAAAAATGATATTGTGTTAATATACTGCAATAATAAATAACATGATACAACAGGCTACATATATATTTTCTTCATAATCTCGCTTCATTTTTCACATTACCAGTTCAATATAGCAACTGTCAACTGTCTGTATCTAATCACACATCAAGTCTATAATAACCATGACTAATTATGTAAGATAGTATCATAGGCTAATTGTACACCAGCATATATATCTAATGCTCGACACTTCAATGACAACTGGAATAGAAAGAAAAGTTATACTACAATATGGCCTTGATTTAAAAAAGAAAGATGTCAATGCCATCCAGTGTTCAATTAGGGAAATAAGCCTCATATTTCAGAATTGAAAGTATATAGGCTGATATATAGAATTTGCAGGTGAATATGAAAGAGAAAAATATCTATTACTGTCTCTGATCACATAGATAATCATAGATGAGGAATTTTTGTCAGTTTTCGTGTAATTGGGGCTGTTAATGACTTCTATAGGCATAATTCAAACTTTCAGTCAGACTTTTGAAATTGCAATAACTTTATAACCACTCAGTTTTTATGGAAATGCAAGAACAACAAATAAGTTTCCTCAACAGAGTTCTTTGAAAAAGAATATTTTTATTTACACCATAATATGACATTTTAACAATAACATCAATCTGTAATAATGTCTCTCAAGTCAGATGACAATAAACATTTTAAGAAGCACTTCAGTTTAACAGAAGATTTAACCAAGTAGAAATGAAGGTACTTACCACAAAGTTATTGTTGCCTGGTTGTATTTTTAATTCTGCTAAAACTTTAATGCCATTGGTTAATTTTAATGATTGATATAACATATCTTGACCCTCAACATTACGTTTAGCAATGGTAAATATATTACTGTTACGTAACTTCTGGGACACTGAATCTACAAATATCATAATATTTATTATACAATACTCAATGATACTAAATCTAATAATGTATATAAAACAGAATATAATGTCTGAGGTATATTTTCATTTGGCAGTATAATCCAATGTATTTTAATTAAGGACAAAAAAAAGGTCTTTAAGTTCCTAACAATGTCTACAATACCAAGAAATTCTGCATCAAACAGTGTAACAACGAACAAGCGCTATCATAGCATGACCTTTAATGTCTCATTATTCAGGTCTATTTTTCCCCATTGCCCAGACACTACAAAACTCCTGCAATGGTTTTTAATTCTTTTTATTGAGTCACAATAACATTATTTTTGTATGTATTACAGTATATTAAACTACCAAATTCTATCAAAATGTGATGCTTTTGAAGTTAAAAGAAGACAGGACTCCCGGATACTGGCTGGAAACCAAAAATTGTGTACTCACCAGCACTGTGTTGTACATTGGTTATTGTGTATTGTTCTTCATTTTGGGATGGGATTTCTTTCCACGTTGATAAAAATTCTTTTTTGTCCATTTCACCATCTTCAGTAAATAAAACATGTAATGGTATTGTACAACTAAAGTAAAATACTCCAATGTTGTTCTTTATAGCAGCCTGAAATAACAGATAAAATCATACAGTTAGAATTTTGTTATAATGTAATAAAAAAATCATTTAACATACCATTTAGCATTTCAAAGCTAGCAGTCACTCTACAAGAGTAAAAACTTGGTATAGACCACAACAGACAGTAGCCAGTGAAGTAGCCATTACTTTATATCATATATAATGTTTAGTATATGCTTAGTTGGCTTAGTCATAAGAGAATCATCTCTATATTCAATAGTTGAGATTTTCATTCAAAAATGGATTATAGAAGAAAATATAAGTCCCAACCAATCATTCAAACACTTAACATTCACTATTACTCACCTGCAAGGCTAAGAGAGGTTCCATTTTTTGTACAGCACCAGTGGTAGACAGGGGAAGAGATGTACTGGCACTACCATTGGGTGGAAGTGGACTGGGTATATTTATGGGTGCTGCTGGTGCCAAACCAAAACTGAAAGAAATAATTAATAACCACTCGGTTACAATGGAAAAGAATTGGAAAGATCTAACACTATTACAAATCATTGTGGTATCAACCTCATTTTTTAAACTAGGCAACAAAAGATTTATTGTTTGGTTTGAATTCTGGCCAGTATTGTACCTCAGTTTCAGGCCTGGTTCTACTCATCATTGGAATGTTCAGGAATGGTGGCTGTCATTGAAAGAGATGATACATACCTATTTTTATTGAACTGAATGCCCAGATCTCCCATGGCCTGCATAGCTTTATTTGTGAAGGTTAATTCCATAAAGACTTGACCATTTCTTCTGGCAAATGTTCCACTGATTTCTAAACCTTTACCTTTATTAGCTGGTAGGAAAACCTGGAATAAATGTAGTTGTGTTGATGACATATTGCTGTTATTGTATGCTGTATTATAATAGAATTGTCATAATAAAAAATTGTTCTCTAATCCTAGATCTAGACCTCTTTTGTTTTCCTAATGGAACATTTCTCTCCCCCTACTCCTGCACTTTAATAAAAATCAAAAGACATCTATCACTTTTGCAGTTTACAAGAAATAGCCTTTCAGAAAGGGTTTCAATAGTTGATCATATCCCAAATCATATTAGCATGGAAATGTATTCAGTTGAATTTTAATGTTAATATATTGTTCTTGTATAGTCATTTTTCATAGCCTCTGTCACTTCAAATGTCCCCAAAGAAAAAGGGCAATGTCCCCACCCTCTCTATGGTTAATCCCTACAGTTTAAGTGATACTACTCACCTCTTGAGGAGGAACATATGAGGAAGATTGTCCACCACTAAAAATATCACCTAAACCACCTAATGCATCTCCAACTGATGATCCTCCACCAAGCTATTAGATAAAATGGATAGTTATTAAATATCCATCCTGATTATTATCAAAGTCTCTTGACTTTCAAACCAGATTTAACATCAAATATTACATAGCACAACAACCAAAACATAGACTAAAGCTAATAAACTTGAATGTTTCAAGATTTGAGATCACTGTTTGATTATGTGGTTACACGATCTAATTATTCTTACTCTTTAAACAAAAGTTTAATTTTATCATCAAGTTTTCTACTATTTAAACAGCTCTGCATGTTGCTAATTACAATTAGATGCTCTTCAATGCAAGTGAAAAGAATATTAGAAAAGATACTAACTCTGTATGTTGCTCATCACATTTAGATGCTCTTCAATGCAAATGCAAAGAATATTAGAAAAGATACTGACTCTGAATGTTGCTAATCACATTTAGATGCTCTTCAATGCAAGTGAAAAGAATATTAGAAAAGATACTAACTCTGTATGTTGCTCATCACATTTAGATGCTCTTCAATGCAAGTGAAAAGAAGATTAGAAAAGATACTGACTCTGAATGTTGCTGATCACATTTAGGTGCTCTTCAATACAAGTGAAAAGAAGATTAGAAAAGATACTAACCAGACTATCTAGACCTTCTCCTAATAAATCAATACCAGCAGTAGTTTGTACAGGTTGTGCTGAAGGGGTTTGAAACATCTGGTTCTGTTGATAAGTTGATGGTCCTCCTAAATCCATATCTAATAAATCACCTATCAGAGAATCAGCTCCTGGTATCACTGTAGCTTGAGGTGCTGAAGATTGTCCACTATTCTGCATCTGTAAGACTTCTTCTGGGACAGATTCTCCTACATTATTACCACTGAAAGATATATTTTCAAGTGTTATATTGTTATAATAGAACAGTTATTATAAGAAATCTTGATATCCATAATTCAAACCTCTGTGAAGCCTGTCACTTACACTTAATTTCAAAATATCAACACTTCCTGTTAATACCTATAAAAACATAGACTTACGAGGCTGATCTTGGTGGAAGAGATCTTCTCAAACTTGATCTACCTTCCACAAAATTATTAGGTGGTCTATGATAGACTGAAGCTAAACTTGATATATGACAGATCAATTCATCTAATAGAGTAGGTTCTATTAAGTCTGTTTCTTCTGAGATTAGTGGTTTAGCAGCTAGCACCACTTCTTTAGCTGCTGCAGGATCAGTTGATAGCAGACGCCAATAAATATAGCCTCTATCTCGTAAATCTGGGTTGTCACTGTCCTGCAAATGTAAAGAATCTATAATTAATGTAGGTCAAGATAAGCTCAAGTCTCTCACAAACTGGAAAACATATTTTAACTTGGTGCTATGCAATAACATGGCTCAGTCCAGATATCTCTATTAAAAAAAAGTTACTTTTAAAATAGCCTGAGAAACTACTGATTTATGCTATCTACCATCTTGTTTCCACTTCCAATATGGTCAAACCTTAGGTGTATAATAGTCATTGCAGTAATATACACATAACTTACCTGTGTAGATAAGCTTAGTACTTGCTGTACCAATTCTTGAGTATTAGTTGGTCGTTTTAAGAACAATTTGACTATGGCAGTCAACAACTGGAGCTGAACCTGTAAAAAACGCCCAAAAAATTAAAGTAGGCTGACCTAATTAATTCTCTAGTAGACTGTCAAATAAAATATGACTTTTTTGACGTTTGACCTGGAGGTTGAAAATATCTGATTGTTTGAAATCATATCAGACATAATTAGAATTATCACCCTTCCTTTTAGGAGGAAAATGATAAAAACCTTACAAGCCTGACTGAAAAGCTGTGAATTGAATATCACCACTGAATTTAGTATTTCATTGAAAATCTTAAAATTTCTTGATTGTTCATATATCATCTAAATAAAAAGACAAAATAAAAAAAAATTACCTGAGCATTTTCATCCTGGAATCCTTCTAAGAAACTTTCTAATAGTTCATCAGCATTGTCAATACGTTCTGCATATTCTCCTATAATCCAGATCATTGAAGCTCTGAAAATAGACCAGATTTTAAAATGATGTTTCTATAGACAGGGAATGGTTACAACAACCAAACAAAAGTGTCTTGGATTGAGCTATGGTCTTGAATTTATCCTGCTCTTCTACCTCTCAAAAGGAAGTGTAAGTGTTAGTATATAACTGGGGATGGATCCTTGGCATGAAAACCCTGTGTTAATTGTTACATTTTAACCACTAGACATCATTTTGAGAAACAAAATCTCTTTATTCTATTATAACTCAATTTCTATGGGTGGCCAATGGTAGTCAATCCTCTACTATGAGATAAGTTAGGCATTTGCTTCTTGAAGAGTTTTACTTACCTAGCCTCAGGTTCATCTAATGTATCTAAGTTCTCACATAATGTAGCAATAATACTTTCATATTTATTTGGATATTTACGGAATATATCCTACAACAGAAACAAAGTGATAATATGTAAATAAATATATAATGAAGTTCTTCAAAACATGGACTATAATAAAACACAGAGATCGAACTTTTAAACAGACCAAATATTCTGAAGAATTTCCAGTTATCAATGAATTTGTTAAGAAACAAAATAGAAATGAAAAGACCTACTCTTCTACACCAAAGAAGCTAATGAAGACAAGCAATGTCATGCATGTGCAATTGGGAAAATTTTGAGTAATAGTCCTATTGTTATTCCAGGACAGCAGTATTAGCATACCCTTATTTAGATTTTCATCTTATTAGGGATCTTAAACATGCATAACCATACTAGCATACTAGGCCTCATTTATGTCTTATCGGAATAACTAGACGCTTTTCCCTCTGACCTTTATCACTAACGACTTGTTACAAGGGGAACCAAGATGAAAGCTCATCTTGACCTTTGCTAGGATTGATTCTTTAAATATAACTATCATATATAAACACTCATTGTTTCAATGCTTTAAGAATGTTTGTATAAAAGTAAAGGTCTATCAAATTTTAGAAATGGCGAAATACAATGACAGAATAAGTTTGACACCACTTACCTTAATAACTACAATAGCCTCTTGAACTACATAGTTAACTTTAGTTTGAATAAGATCTAATAATGTACTGACACATCTCTCTGCAGCTTGTTCTACTTTAATAGCACATCTACCTATAGCTCGTACTGATTTACGTACAAAATCAACATCAACTTCAGTAGCATACCTATAGTGGAAAAATTGATAAATATCAAATAAGACAGGATCGTTTTAATGAATCTTGTAAGAAAAGAACAGCCTAAAGTATAAACGGCAATGCTGGATTAGCTTAGTAGGTTCTACTTGATGATTAGGTGCAAAGTTTTTTAATTTTCAAGGTCAGGAAAATTCTGATGCCATGGCAGGCGTTCTGGTAGTCCAAATTTTGAAGAAACTTATGTGTGCTTATTAAGTCAAGTTAATTGGGTATTGAAGATGGGTACAGTAATGAGAATAAAACTTATTTTCATTTTAACTGTGATGTGATCTAACAATAACCTACTATACTTACTCTTTCAATTCAGCTAATACTTGGGCTATATTAGATTGGTTTGTTAATCTTATCATTATATCTAGTTTCTCTAGCTTCACATAGATAGGATCATTATACTTGACAAAAAATACTTTCATTTCATTCTTTAATATATCAGATCTATAATACAAATAAAACCATTCCTTTATTAACAGAACTATCAAAATGCAATGCAGTATGAATAAAATGATAAATTCACCTAATTATCTGATACCATTGATTACAATTATGAAACTTGATAATGACCTGACTGAAGGCTGACTTACCTTTTTTGAACAATAAGATTGATGTTTCTAAGTGCTACATATTGTATCTCGGGTTCAGCTGATAGTAATGTCACTAAAGGTGGAGCTAATTTCTTGACTAACATAGTAACATATTCACTATTAGGTTCTAACATCTCCATATACTTCATTACAACCTAATCAAACAAACATAAATTACAAGGTTTTATTATGACAAACATGGTTTTATTGCATGTATATTTTAGAGATTATAGCTGAATACTATATTACTGCAAATTTAAATGATATGTGTCAATTTCCAACTGATATTTCCTGTCTTCATTAGCCCATAAAGTGCAGATAAGTAGGAAGTAAAACTCCATTCATTTCATTTCATTTCAATGATATATCGAGGTCATTTAAGTGAAATCACATTAAATAACTTCAACAGAAGATTGCAGTCGGGGTGTCCTCTTAGTTATAAATGTCAAATCAGTCAGCAATATCTAACAATATTATACCTTGATAGCAGAGAGTACTACAGCAGCATTAGCATGAGCTAATCTTGGTGTTACTCTTTCACTAATACTGAAAATATAATACACAACAATCAATACCTATATATAGCATATGTATCTCTTATTCAGTATATCTTATACTTTATCAAAATAAATACTTTGAAGTTAATTGGTGGATAGTAAAATATTGTTTGAAATTGTGGTCATACCAATATGACTGAACTATGAACCAAGTTGTACAGTTGAATCTCAATATTAGAGCTGATAATATCACTAAATGGGTATAACTTTTTGTTCAAAACTAAAACATACCTTTGTGCTTCTTTATCATCTTTAGGTGTATAGTTGGATATAGAGTCTAGTATAAAAACTTGTCCCCATCTGAAATAATGCAATTACTATAACACTGTCTAAATCCAAGATATATTTTGATAACAGTCCAAAATCAACCAAACATGATTCCAAACTATAGTTGGCATTGTTGAATAATATTCTCAGATAATAACATAAATGTAAACAGTCAAATATGTAGTTCATACTTACTCAGTACATTCATTGAGAGCAGTTAATAATTTATTAATAGTCACTGAATTCATCTCTAAAACTTGTTGAGCTGTAGGACTAGTATCTAATATTTCTGATATGGCAGCTACAGCATTGGCTACAACCTGCAAATATTTCAAAGTGTTTTATTTTTAATTCAATACTCATCAGCTGACAGATTTAGAAAAGAACAACCTCAAATGGTAAGTATAGCCTGTACATTTGAGAGAATCAAACCCTTTCCTCTCCAAAATCCAAGATTCATTAGGCTTTCAAAAAAAATAAGTGTCATAGCTGGTTTTGGCATAAGATCAGGGGGGGATTATAACTTAGAAACTGTTCATGCCATCTCAAATATTTTGCTTCCCTTTTGTTGAGTAAGACTTTATCAAACTCGACTTGATTGACTTTTTCTACTAAATCATATTAAAACTAGAGTTTCCAAGAATAAGGCTGTTGCCTTTCAAAAGTGTTGTAAACTTGTCTTGTATCTAACTTACCATGGGATTAGAATCAGAAAGCAAATCACGTAAAGCATCTAGAAAGCCTTGATCTTCTACTAGTTGAGAATTTATATCATGTAACTTGGCAACACATACAGCTGCTGTTTTACGTACATAAGGATCCTCATCTTTTAAACATTTACGTAAAGGTTCACATAGATACTCTGTTATTTTATCAACTCTAATACATCCCATTGTACGTACAGCTAAAGCTCTGATCAATGGATTAGCATCCTCACAATCCTATAATAGACAAATTTGATTAAGTATGGTAATCATACAGATATTAACCAAAATCATAACAAACTCCTCAGCCTTGCTTTTGTAATTTCAATTTACAACCACTTTTACCAAATACTTAATATACCCTCCTGATATAGAGTTTCCAAGTTAGTGACAAAGCACCTTTCTTGAGAGATTTGAGATTTCACAATTAACAGTGCTTGATCCTTGATACCAGTATTTCAAAAATTTAGTAAATTTCTTTTAGAATAATATTAAGAAGAGCTTACCTTCACAAATGTATTGACAGCCATAATGGCCATATCAGGTTGACTTTTTGCATAATTCATCAAATATAAATATACCAATTTCTTTAATTCTAGATTATCAGTCTGCATACAGTTAACAACATCAGGAAATAAAGCACTGAAATCAAAAAGTAGCTTATATAAATACCACATCATAATAAAAATACTGTTTACCGAATGGCAAGATCTGAATCGAGCCATTAAAATCCCATTAAAATTCATAAAAGTTGATCACTTAAAAGAAATTGCTTCCCTAATCTTTCAGTTGTTTAAAATTTAAGGAGATACAGGAACCGATCATACTTGTTTACTATTAATATGCAAAGGATTTCTTCTATGACTTGCTGACAGCTGTAATTGTCCATCTTGCAGTCAGCAGGTTTCAGTCAGAAAGCAATGAAATTCAAATAGTGAGTTTTGCACAACATATATAGGCCTATATATAACTATATTTAGTAGTAAGTAAGTAAGTCCCTACAAATCCTACAATAAATATTAGTCTACTAACCTAACATCTTTACCAACAGTCATAGACGCTATAACTTTCTTTACGGCTTCCTTCTTCTTCTCTTTCTTATCACTGTTTAATTCAGCTTTTAATTCAAATATTTCACCTACAATAGTATGTTTAATAGCATAAGTTTATACGTCACATCAATTAAAAGCATTTTCAGCGTTTACAAAATAGATTAATTTCCGTATCAGATAGACCTAGATTTATCTATCTTATAACCTGTCTAATTACATTTGTGAATTTGAAACTGAATGAAAGAAATCTACAAGTTTGATTCCAATTTATTGACATAATTGTCACATTACTAAGATTTATCATTTAACATCGATAAAATTCTTGAAAGATCAAACATCAACATACCTTTTTTGGTGGTGGTAAAATATTTTGAGTCTGTCATGATGCCGTGACCTGTTCAAGTAATCTGAAATGAAAAGGTCCAGTTTGAAAACAGTAATAATTTAGCATACCCTTCTTGACAGATAGACTATAAACAAAATAGGGGGTGTGTCATTATTTTCAGTGACATAATCATGAAAATGACACTGAAACAAGAAAGGTAAATGCATCATTTCCGGCTATATAATACCTACATTCGTAGATAAAGGGAAAAAATAACATATAATCTAGAACAATACACCAAATCTGCACAAATTTATAAATATCAAGTTATTCACTTGACCGGAAGTAGAATTATAATTTATCGAGACATAGAAGGATCTACAACTCGGCACTTCAAAATGATAGTACGCCTATATCTATATTTTCCACAAGTAAATATGAACAAAATGTTCATCTTAGTACATTTGATAATCATTTGGAAGGAAAAGCAGTAAGAATTGCAGAGATATTGACGCAGGATGGCACAGATTAAATTACTTACCAGAAACGTCAACAACAAACCGGTCGACCTTGACCTTGTTAATGACCTTTGCACTCAGATTTGACTTGCAAGCAGAAAGACAGCCAGATTACTTTGAGCAGCTAATATCGCAATTACACGATCATTTGGACATTTTGGCAAATGACAATCATTTAGATAGATGTAATTTGCATCAATATTGTATGACTAACAGGTGTTTAGATGTGAATTGTTTCATAGAAGTTTAAATCTGAGATTGTATTCATTTTTCTTTTGTTCAATTGTTGACAAGTAGTAAGCTACATAGTGAACAAGTAGTTATTTTTTCAGTCAAAAGACCAGTTGTAAAGTGTTTTAATTGTGATGGCTCAACATGGTGCACATCTCACATCTGTTGAAGCAGACAGACCAACTGTATTTGAAGTTTTGGCTCAAGAAAGTTTAAGTACAACTATACGACCAGCAGCAAAGCATGCTATAAAGGTATTTACATCATGTGGGTTTATTTATCAATTACATAAATGTCTTTTACATCCTAATTTTTATTATCTCGTCATGTACTTGATCCCCAGATGATCTGTCCATTTAATTCAATTAATAATTTTTTAAAGAAATATGAAATAAGGAAACTTATAGATCTGCTTTTTAGCAGTCATACTTCTTAACCCTTGACCAAGCATAAAATAAAATTATTGATTAAGTTTAAAATTTTAGGTTTTAGCTGAGAATAGACCAGATAGATTTGGGTGGATGTTACAATATTTTGATGAAATTTACACAGTTTTAGAGCTAATTGTACAAAACCATTACCTAAATAAATATTGTGAGTAGAATACATTTTACAGTATAAAAATGACTAACTTATTTTCCTACTATTACTGTCTACAAAGCACCATATCACCATATACTTTTTTTCATTATTTTGCCTTTTATTTTTGTTACAATTGGATACAAATATGATTTGCAATATCTTATCTTCTCTTTGTAGCTGGCTCATTTGCCGAAAATTTTTATGATTTAAGAAGGATTGTGTCATCAACAAAATCTCCATTCCTTCCTCGAAAATTAAAATGGAAATCTTTAATATGTTTGGTAAGTAAATATATTTACATTTTATGCGCAAAGTGTGAATATGGTAGGCTACATACCGTAACAAATAATACTTGAAAATCTTCATTAGGGACAAAGATTGAAGATTGCACAACTTGAAACTCTGATTTATAACATGTTTCAGGTTCTGTTTTAATAATTCTACTTTTTATGCAGACATTTATTGAAATAAGGTCAAAGCTGATTCTGATCAATGTATCTATCTATTTAAGGTTTTATTGTAGGTTTTATTACCATACTTGAAGTTAAAAGTAGACCAGCTATTTGAAGACATTCGACATAGATCACATTATGTAGGGTCTGCTAAGGTAAGAGATTATAATACAGTGAAACACCTACGTACTGCACAAGTGGATTTTGTGTTATACAATAGCTAGATCAAGTCAAATCTCAGCAAAATTGTCATAATTTCAGTTACTGCAGACATCTGACAAGAGAATAGAATGATGGAAATAAAAGTTATAAATGGCCTTTATGCATATTAAAAAGACTTCCTTTAGGTATTCAGCCATTTGATACGATCTAGTAGATAGTAAAGTCTTAGTTTCTCGTTTGTTACAGACTTTAAAAGATGGCGTAACTAAAGCATTCCTCGGTATTTATCCCTATATTAATATGATATGGGAAGGTTCGAACTTATGGTATCAGCTAGCCTATATGTTTGGTACATCTAACTATCATAACTGGTTGCTACGGTACTCTGGTACAGAACTATGTAGAATTAATGAAGATGATGTGTGGATTTCTTCTCCACAAGCACCAGTTACACCTTGGCCAGACAAAAGGTATTTGAAAGGATATATCCAACAAAATATCTGTGCCTATCATTGAAGGACTAAAGTTGTCTAATTTATTCACTTAACCAGCTATTCGGCTAATTAAGAAAATGTGGTATGTAGCTGGCAATGTTTAATTCTAAAATGAATCAAAAGGAAACCCTAAGGTACCTTGGCCTGTGCTTTCGTAATTCCAATTATATGTTGTTATTACAACCAGGCTCACCTAAGGTTATAAACAATAATTATTTGTTATAACTACACAGCAAATGTCAATTATGTTGTAGCGACCAATCACAAATGTCCTCTAAATTGAAGTTACAGTACCATCATAAGTTTATCTGAGAGAGATTTTAAGACCTGAAGTTTTATTTTTGAAAACTTAGGTGATATTTTAGTGTTCCAGGTATCTGATTGCTCAATTACTGAAATCAGTTTCAAACAAGGTTTTATTATCTACTTAAATTACAATATTCAATAAAATCTGGATTTTATCTTATTGAAGTTTTCGAGAAGAAGGCCCTATGACATTACACATCAATTCAACTAACAAATGCATTGCCCTTCTAGCCTTCAAACTTACTATGAATTCTTTGACTTTTTCTGTAGTTTTCAGCAGAAGATAATCTATCTCTGTAGTAAATTGTTTAAATGGACTGCTGTTGGTCTGTCTACTGGTGTGTCAATGGCAGTATTTTTTCTCCAGTTTTTAGACTGGTGGTATCAACGTGAAGACAAAGCTGTGTCATTAACATCTTTACCTATTCCTGATCCACCTCAGGTATTTGTGGTCTATCTGTAATTTCTGTCAGTCTAAGGGAGCTCAGCCCTATCTAGGTCCTGAAACTCATAGTGACGAATGAGAAGAACAATCATTGAAATCTACCTTTTATTAAACTGGTTTTAAACATAGGATATCACATCTGTATATCATATTCACATTTGAGGGTTGGATCAGGCTAATGAGAATTGTGGAAAATGTCATATGGTGAATCAGGAGATAAAATCATAGAGATAGAGACTTGGATTTTGTGACTTTTAATCTATTATGCTAAATGGGAACAAATGCTGAAACAGAAATCATTTAGAAAAGATTGTGCACAAATTTGTTGACTTTTAAGAGTCATTAAGTTTTGAATATAGTTGAACATACCTCTTGCAGATTTTACAAACTGTAAGCAAATTTTCTGTAGACACATATTGATTAATATTTGTATGGGTTAACCTAAAGAAAATTTTTACAGGATAATAATGAAGAGTTATCTACTCCTGATTGTCCAATTTGTAATCAAAAGAGACAAAATGAAACAGCCTTATCTGTTTCTGGGTAAGATTTATCTCTCTATATTTATATCAGTCCAAACTTTCGTTCCATTTTTATACGCCCACATTATAATGTGGTCGTATATTGTCGTCACCCCTGTCCGTCCGTTGTCCGTCCGTCTGTCAACAATCACTTGTAAATGCAATAGAGGCTACAGTTTTTGTCGGATTTGAATGAAACTTGCTGTGATCATTTATATTGATCAGATCTCGGACAAGTTCGAAATTGGCAATTTTTCGATGAATGGTTTTTGAGTTATTGCACTTGACTTAGTAAAATCGCGTCAAAATTGGCTTGTGAACGTGATACAGACTACAGTTTTCATCAGATTTAAATGAAACTTTCTGTGATCAATAATATTGATGAGATCTTGGACAAGTTTGAAATTGGCGATTTTGCGATGAACAGTTTTTGAGTTACTGCACTTGACTTTGGCGAAACGCGTCAAAATTGGCTTGTGAACGCGATAGAGACTACAGTTTTCATCAGATTTGAATGAAACTTGCTGTGATCATTTATATTGATGAGATCTTGGACAAGTTCAAAATTGGAGATTTTTCGATGAATGGTTTTTGAGTTGTTGCACTTGACTTAGCCAAAATGCATCAAAATTAACTTGTGAACGCGATAGAGACTACAGTTTTCATCAGATTTGAATGAAACTTGCTGTGATCATTTATATTGATGAGATCTTGGACAAGTTCGAAATTGGTGATTTTTCGATGAATGGTTTTTGAGTTATTGCACTTGACTTAGTCAAAACGCCTCCAAATTACTTGTGAACGAGATAGAGATCACAATTTCCATTTGATTTGAATGAAATTTGGTGTAATCATTTATATTGATGAAATCTTGGAAAAACTTTGATCGTCACGATCTTTGGGTGAACGTTTTTTGAGTTATTGGCCTTGACTAAGTCAAATTGCGTCGAAATAGACTTGTGAACACGATAGAGACAACAAATTTCATCTGATTGGAATGAAATTTGGTGTGATCATTGAAGTTGATGTCATCTTGGTCAAGTTCCAAATTGACTTTTCGATATTTGCCTGTGTTAAAACAAAATATATTTTAAAGTGGGCGTATCTTGCTAGGCAACCACTTGTTATTTAATATAATCACTATAGTAACTGTTTATTGAGGAGCAAAATAAAAATGAAATTTGTGAAGCATTTGACTAATTAATCAACTGAATACACCATTTCTTCATTTCTCAAAATCCCAACTTACAAGTGACGAAATTTGATTTATCTCTTTCAGATACGTTTTTTGTTATCGGTGTATATATAGTTATATCAATCAACATGGATATTGTCCTGTATCCCGTTATCCAGCTACATTAGATCATTTAATTAAATTGTATCCACCTGATACTTAGTGTTATGAAATAAATACATAGGTAGTTTTGTCACAATCAGACAATCTAAGTGTTATCATATCATCAATGTTATTATCATTTTAATATAACTAAAAGTATTCTGTGTTACATTTATTATTTCATCAGTGTTATACCAATAAAACACTCTTGTCAACTTAGAAACTAGAATGCTGCTAGCTACTCATGGTAACTAACAAACATTTGTGAAGGTTGAGCCCAATTACCCCGTCTTCATTAGCCCATAAGGTGCAGAAAAGTAGGACGTAAATCTCCATTCATTTCATTTTTTAACCCAATTACCAATAACCTTGTATTGACCTGTCAGAATGCATTAATTGCTGCATTTGCTTTGTTCAAGCAAATAAAAATGCACCTATCAGGACAAATGATTCTTTAAAATGTATGTGAATAATAGGTGCTGAAAAGAAATCAACTACCGATTCTCTGAAGATAAATAGGCCTATCCTAAGACAGTAATCTTGTGACCTTAAGTGACCTTAAGACTATGGTTTGACCAACGATAATTTTCTTGGTAGTTTTACTTATAGAACTTATCATTGGGGATCAATCAAAGAATTTTGTAATTACTTTTGATCGATTTCAAATTAGAAAGAAACCCTCAGAACTCTGTCCTTCGAACTTCTTGAAATGCTTCAGTATAGGCCAAAGGTTTCAAATCAAATATTTTGGGGTTGCATAAAAACGCTGCCCTTAAAATCCTGGAATTCGGACGCCAAGTTTGGGCAGGGGTTCTGAATATAACATCAATTTTTATCTTGATAAACTGAAATACATAAAGTTGACATTATATGATGGATGGTAGCCTATATGAAAAAGGGACCAGCGGATAAAATATACCGGGATCAGTCTGGTAAGCAATTGAGTTACTTGGTTATCCAGGTAGAAAACTAAGGCGTTTCACTATGTTATTTTTAGTACTGAGTCATTGATCGTGACTATGACATTAATTTTTAAGAAATAGTCAGGTATCCAGGTGTAAATAAAGGTTTTTCTTTGTATATATACATACATATTTCTTAAGATGTTGGATTTAATTGCTCTAATTTGACAATATAATTGGAATGTCGTTGCAAATAAAAGGTAAGTTAAGGACATGGTGTAAATAAAATATATGGTGTAATTATAATACTAAGTCATATCCTGATGTAATAAATACTACCTGGACAGATAATTAGGTCATTTACGCAAGATCTGACCTAACCCCTATATTCAGCTATCTATCAGTTTTTAGGAATTATTAGTTAAGGGGCCGAGATGTGGACACCGAATTTTCAAGGGCCACTGAAAGGTTTTGCTTGGCCTATTTAAAGTAGCCTAGATAAGGTTCTGAAAGTCCATGTAGGTAATGGGTTGTATGTGGTTGTTGCAAAGGCGGGCTAGACTAATTTTAACTCCCTTGACCAGCTGTAAAAATATTGACAAATGTAATGCAAATATGCACCTAATAGGGCAAAGTAGAAAGTTTGCTTGTGACAGGACTTCAGATTTAAAGGGATACTGTGTCTTACCATGAACATAAATTTTTGGTTCTCTAGAATGACCAATATGAGTAGGCCTAAATATTCATCAGTGAACTTACCTGGTGTCATAAAGTAACAGAAACCTTTAAAAACTGGAAAACTCACAAAATTAAGTCATTTTTAAAAAACGCTTAATTAATTTATTACCGGTAAGCATTTTTCAATAATCAAATGCATCTTTATGGATAATAAATTATTTCTTTATGTTATTTATCGCAGCAGGTATATTTACTGATGAATAGAGCTCTTATTGGTCAATTTTCAAATTTTCAAATTTTCTGTTACATCCTAAGATCTATTATCCCTTTAAATGCCAAGTCAAAACATGGTCATATTTTAATGTAAGCCCCTGCAGGAAACTAGATTACTAAAGTCTTGAGATATGGTGTTTCAACCAGGGGCTATATTCTCCAAATCTTAACTTAAGATGATTTTAGTGTTCTAGTCTGATTGATCTATCACTGAAATAAAGTCCAAATTTAGTCTTATCTAATCAGATAACTGTATTTCTTAATCTCTGGATTTTATCTTATTTCAGCTTTGATTGGTGCAATAATATAGGGGCCTACTGTTTTTATAGAAAAATACAACAATAATTATGTTTTGAGGACAAAGATAATCTAATATTATTTAGAATGTTGCACATGAAATCATTCCTTTAAATATCTGAGATCCAATTTGAGTTAGCATAAGTTATATATATTACAATCTATTACAGAAATGGTTGATTAAATAGTTTAAAAATGGAGGTTTTAGAATATATTTTTCTTCTCTACTTACTAAGCATTGGTGAGTTTCTAATATTCATGTATTTTTTGTTACTATAGTTGTCTTAGTATTTGTCCAAAACTTTGTATTCGGTGGAAAATTAAACTAGTATCACTTTTCTACGGCTTATAGGCTTTCATGTTTTTGGAGCAGTGTTTGCACAATGAGTAGGATCATTAACATTGCGGTACTGGGTTCAGTCCCAGTAATGGCAGATATATAAAAGGGCCTACATAGACAAGCATTTAGTCTTTCCGTCAATAGTTTATTAAACAGTGTGCTACATGTTAAAGAAACTGTCTTAGTTCAAACTAAATAAAGAGTAGGCTCTTGTTGCTGTTTTGTTAAATTTCCATAATTGCCTGTTCTCTTTAGACAATCATTGCAGAAATAAAGGATATATTACACTCATTTCGTTTCAAACATAACTTATTTTCAATTCACTGATATATTTTTGAAGGGTATGGTGAAGAGATATATCCAAATTGTTATAGTTCCTTAAAATCCACTTCAATACCATTTAATAATACTGTTCAACTAGGTACCCCATTCCTCATGAAAGGATACACAAGGTAATGTATATTTAAAACATTATTATTGTCATATTACCATCAATAACTGCTATAAGTATCAACAACACTAGCTAATGTGTAATATTAGCATCTGATGGAAATAATTTTGAACTTGTCTACCAACCAACCTTGGCTCAGTGGGTTAGACGCTTGCTCGCTAACCTGAAGGTCCAGGGTTCAATCCCGGCAAAGGTCGAGATGAACTTTCAAATTTTTCAGCCCGGTTTCCCCTTGTCAGTGATGCAGGTCGGAGGGACTGACATGGAAAAAGCGTCTAGTCGTTCGGATGGGACAATAAACCGAGGCCCGTGTGCTACAGGCTATGCACGTTAAAGATCCCTCGACAGTTGGAAATCGCAAAAAGAGTAGGCTAATGCCGCTGTCCTGGCAAAATTTCCCTCATTGCACACTGCATGGCGTTGCCCATCTTCATTAGCCCATAAGGTGCAGAAGAGTAGGATGTAAAACTCCATTCATTTCATTTATTTTATCAACCAACCATACATGTCTGAATATTTCTGTTATGTAGTATGTTTGCGAAAATTATTATAAAAAAGGAATTGAATTGATGCAGTCTGGTGCACATTTTCTATTTTGTGGAAAAGTATAAAATATGTTTTTTTTTTTAAATTTCCTGCCAAACCCTTGAAACCCCCACTGCAAAAGAGTAATGACATTTCTTTGATGAAATGTTAAATCATGGAAAGGAATTTTCAACAACTTGCACCAAGTCTTTCTTGAGAGAAATTTAGTTTAATTTAGTAATTGATAGTTTTAGTTATCAAAGTTGTGGTTGGAGAATTAAGTTTGGTGCTGATAACCAGGAAATCCACATAATATTTAAGGAATTTCGTTTGAATGATACAAACATTTTTTATCTTAAATCTTCAATGGAGTATTTAGAAATCAAATTTCCAGGTAGGACTTTACCTTACGTTGTCTTTGTTTACAATATTTTTACAAATATAAATTGACGCAGGTTTGTAACATACATTGGGCAATCCTAAGAAGTACTGGCCCTGGAATCAGAAATGTTCTTACCTTGAAGCACCATTCCACCTAATCTTTTAGCAGAAAAAACATAAAAATTACTACTAACTGAGCTTTTTCACTACCACGAAAGTTCTTCAGCACAGCATTCAAGGGAAGTTTTGATGTTTATACAATTCAACGATTGTCAAGAGCGTCAGATTTCTGCATTATTTTAAGTATCTTTGAAATAGAATAAGATTTTTTTTGTTCCAGATGTAATTTTAGGCTTTCAATAAGTAGTACTCATAAAATTCGCATTTTTTTGTTTTGAAAAGAGTCTACATCTCTCATAACTTGATGTATGCTATGTTTGACCTGTTTCAGATCAACTTAAAGATAAAAATATGAAATTCTATGGAACATCTTACCCTAAAGAGTTACAATTGACAAGTGATAGAGATGACTATTTTGATATCGTTCTACATTCATATATGAATAACATTGATTTCAATATTATGATCAAAAATGGTAAAGAATAATTTTTTTTAATGTTGGTGATAGATGTCAAATATTCTCAAATAGTAATGGTTATTAATAAGCTGCATATACTAGTCGAATTTTTAGGTACCAAGAAAGGGAATTTTGTATATTTGTACACTTTTGACTTTTACAAGCTATTTGATCAGGAACTTTGAAAAAGTCTACTTTGATTTTATTTATGTTTTGGAAATTTACTCTTCAAGATTATTATTCAGCCTTCTATTATGAATCAATTTCTCATTTATTATTGATATATTTTGTTAACATGAAAGAGTTATTGCTAAACTGTTATTTTGGATTTTTGGTATTGTTTTGCTGTTGGTTACTTAGTGTTTTTTTTTTCAGATGTGATAACAACATATAAGGTATTTGATTTTACTGTTGGTGACAAACCAATGTATATCTATTCACCTGGATATCCTGGTAAATATTATAAGTAAGTTTTGCTTTCTAATGCATATTATTTGAAATATTCATGAAACGAAAATAAGATGAACAATTTAGTAAATCAGATTTCTTTATTTTTTAAAATCATGTTGAATAAAGGTCAGGTAGTTTTTGAGCGAGAGAGAGCAAAATATCAATATCATTATGAAGATGCGCACTATTCAATTTGGAATTTTTAGCTAGTAAAAACTAGGATTCTTATAAAACAATATTGTTCGTTATCACCTCAAAAAGTACAAAGAAGTATAAATATGAGATGATTTTAATGTCATTTAGAAAGTGGTGGTGCAACAATATTTTCGTTATTGGGATAACACTTTCTTGGTATAGCACAGATTCTCGCTGGTTCGGAACCCGTTCGGGTCTCAGCCAATTTTCAGCACGAGAATCTGTGCTATATCGAGAAAGTGTTATCCCAATAACGAAAAGTTCAAATATTTTTATTTGAAATGAAAGCTGCCAATGGGCATATATTACCTTGCCTGGTAAGCTATCTTTATAAATTACAGTAATAATGATTTAATATACACCCTAACATATTCTATATTTTAGGTACTCCAATACAACATGGATGTTATCTGCCAATGACACAACAAGCAGAATTATGTTTGAATTTCTATGGTTGAAGGTAGAGGATGATTGTATTTTTGACTTTGTAGAAATAAAAGGAGGTAAGGATAATAGATGTAGGAAAAAAAACCTTTGAAAGATTGAAATTTCAATTTTAGAGAAGCATATGCCATTTTGTATGCCAACATTTTATTCCTTGTCAAAATATGTTTTTTTGAAAACTATAGAGTTCACAATTTTATATTTGGTCAAGTTTGAAATTGTTAATGGCCTTAATTTAGTTAAAATACGTCAAAACTCATACGATTTTAAGGAAATTTGTGATCACGTAAAATGATGAGATCTTGGTTAGGTTCAAATTTGAAAATTATTTGATGAATGTTGTTTATTGATTTATATCCCTTGACTTGATTTGTTTGTGAACAAATCCTCCAGTTTTCATCCTATGATATTGAAATTTTGTGTTATCATCATCTATAACTAAAAAATTTTTTATCAATTTGGAATTTGACGTTAATTCAATCAGAGGTTTGGGGTTATTGCCATTGACTAAAGGGAAAAAGGTTTCATCTGATTAAAAGAAAGTGGCAACTACAAATTGATGCCATTTGCCAAGGTATAAGACTCACCAAAGATGGCCATTCGTGTGAAGAGTTGAGAATTATTGTACTGTATATGATATCACTCTTCCTGAGCACTGAGTTTGCGTACTTTATTCACATGCTTTAACAACAACTGTGGAAATATATTACAAAATAAATGACTTTGAGGATTGATGATTTAAAACATATGTTGGCGAGTGAGCTGATAATGTTGTTAAATTTATGTTGTAGATAAAACTAACTTCAAAACTTGTGGTTATAAATCAAGATTTTTGGTAGCAGCTAATGATTCCAGTGTCAGATTAATGTTTGAAACTGATGGATTTACAGAATATGATGGGTTTGTGGTCAAATATTATACAGTACCTTATCCAGGTGGGTTTTCAGAATCATAGGGATTATTTTCTTTAATTTAAAATGAGTTTTTATTACATTTAAATAACTTAATTTTTTTTTTCATCCATATTCCACAAAGTATATACATACTGTTCTGGTAGTTATTAATCCATATTTGAAGGAACAGTTATTGTTTTCAAGAAACCTTGCCCAAACCTCTTGACTAACTTCTTAGTTTACAGCTGGATCAACTGGAATATTGAGATGAGATTTACAAGCAAATAACATCATGTCAATATTACAATTCTCTATCCCACTCTTTCACAATATATTTTAAGTGATATTCACAATCAAAAGTCTTTTAATGACTTTGTGATGATAGAAATTTTTAAATAATCTGTAAGCGTACTAGAAGTCGGTTAAACATAAAAAGCTTCTCTTCAAGAAGTTAAAACATCAAAAGTAGCAGCCTATTACCATTTTTTCCATGATGCTGCGTTCACTGTATCTCAAAGTATGCCCTGTGTCAGATTTAATCCCCTTTTATACTATTATTTTTTTTTAGATTATAGAGAAAGCTGTGTTAAACAAGGATTAAAATTAACAGCTATTCCTCACATACCACAATTATTAACAGTCACAAAAACAAAGTAAGCTTTTTGTCACTCATTATGCTTTCTTTTCCATGTGATTAGAACTGTTGTGAGAGTATGAATTGTCCATATATGCACCTGAAGTGATATAAATATGCACCTGAAGTGATATAAGTATGCATCTGAAGTGATATAAGTATGCACCTGAAGTAATATAAGTATGCATCTGAAGTGATATGAGTATGCATCTGAAGGGATATAAGAATGCATTTGAAGTGATATAAATATGTACCTGAAGTGATATAAGTATGCATCTGAAGTGATATAAGTATGCATCTGAAGGGATATAAGTATGCATCTGAAGTGATATAAATATGCACCTGAAGTAATATAAGTATGCATCTAAAGTGATAAAGGAATGCATTTGAAGTGATATAAGTATGCACCTGATGTGATATAAGTATGCATCTGAAGTGATATAAATATGCACCTAAAGTGATATAAGTATGCATCTGAAGTGATATAAATATGCACCTGAAGTGATATAAATATGCATCTGAAGTGATATAAGTATGCATCTAAAGTGATCAAAATATGCACCTGAAGTGATATAAGTATGCACCTGAAGCATAACTGCCAAATACCATTAGTAGCTATTGTGATAGTGTCATCATAAAGCAATACATTTACCCTAATGGCAAAAACGGTTTACTCCCATTACTTATAATTCCCACTTCTCATAATTAATTATTTATGGTTCAGTACATCTTTGATCCTAGGACATAACCTATTATATAAACAATAGTATTCTTTAATCTCAAACTCAATAATATAAACACTCAATATTAACAACAAAATATTTGCACATATAATATGATATTTAAGCACTTTGATGAAATCAATTAAGTTTAATCAAATGACCGACTGAATCCAAATATTCCAAAATAGTCTTCTCTTGACTGACCAACTGGTTCTTTAATCGTCCAAACCTATTGTCAATTTCCCTATAAACTTGGCGTTTACATCTTAAACTCTAAAACAGTTGAATGATTATGGGTGAACATAAGCGACTGTGAAATCCCTCTAAATTGTTGTTGGTGCGACTGTGTTGTAATGGTTCCAAAGATGGATGGGAAATCTGGCATCATCATCAACCCAGGTACTGGTAGTTGTGATATAGTCATGGAAGGCAACCTTCTTCTCCACATCTGCCACGTTCTCCATGATGTTGATCCACTTTTCTGTATCAATTGGTAATAGTAGCAGATCAGCAGCCCTCCTCTAACCGATA
The DNA here is from genome assembly GCA_030562195.1 of Nipponacmea schrenckii. NCBI lineage: Eukaryota > Metazoa > Mollusca > Gastropoda > Lottiidae > Nipponacmea > Nipponacmea schrenckii. Next base: position 5,959,643 of record CM060201.1, read on the forward strand.
TCATTTGATAAAGTTACATGTATTTAACCAAAAATTTGATTGAAGCCAGTTAACATCAATCGAATTTGGGATAGCAAATACATGAATATATCAAACAAACCCTATAGAAACTGTAGAAAAATGAATGATTAATTGTGTTCATTAGTTGTTAATCCATCTACTGATCTGCTTGGACCGTTCCATTTATACTATAGGTATTTACTATTTTCAGAATTTGATTTATCAGTACTGGGATTATGAGTAATGGGGATTATGAGTAATGGGAACACACCGCAAAAAACACAAACAGTAAATTGGAAAAGTGCAAATCAATAATACAATATTGTTTATTTTAGTGATAGAGATTGTAAATGGATTATAGAACCAGACAACAAGAATCATGTGATAGTATTTGAAATTGTATCATATTTTACATCGAAATTTCAATGTGATCAAAGATTGTATATAACTGATCGGTTTTCTAGCCAACTAGCTGCTGATCATTTTGGCTGGAGTCTTCCAAAAGGTATATATATATTATCATTAGTCCTTAATCACTTATAGCTGAAATAAAATTTAATGGCGTTCTACCTACTAATTTTCTGCATCTGTATATGCTAATGCCAGTTATCAAGGCCTTGTAATGAAGAAATAGTGCTGGGACAGTGTCATAAGCCTACTCAATTTGAATTTCTGTTGAGAGATCTTCAACATGTGCATGTTTGTAGCACACTAAGATTATTGTCCCATGCAAATGATTTTTTTTCTGTGTCATTCACCTTCATCATTGACGCATGGTTAGAACCCTAAACCAAGTTGGTTTTAGCAAGCAATTGTCAAACTCATTGAACTAGTCCAGTAAACGTTTCAAAGCATTAATGCAGGAAGTGCACATTATGATTAGGTAGTGATAAACATGGGTTTTTGCTTGCAGACATTGTTTGTGAACAAGCCTTTAATGTAGTGGGTTCTGCAACAAGACATTTTTCACTGTTGAATCTTTGTATTTCTTGCAGAAGCACATTGTTCTTTTGTTTAATTTTATTTACAAACTTGATGTTTTTTTCAGCAAATGTAACAGATCTAGGAGGAATGATCTCTAGTTGTATTAATAAAGTTGTACAGTATTATCGGTCAATGAGTTCTGCTTTAAATGTGCGTCTGGTAGACACAAGTGAGGCCTTCTCAGATGTCATAGGAAACATGTCCTTTAGTTATTACAGTGAACCTAGAGGTAAGTCAGTATAAGATGAATATAGTAGCTGGGGATACCAGACAATTCATTATGTTTTCTGTCCTTTACACAATGTATTTTCATGTTAACATTATCAGACAATAACAATAACTAAACAGAGACACAGTCCAGGTGGTCTGACTACCCACACAATCTAGGATAATGAATTCTCCAATTGATCAGAAATTTAAAGGTTTTTGCCCATTTTACTTAATAGTAAGAGTAATGATTAAAAAATAACTGCGATTTCCACTTGGAATTGTGAAGTAAAGCTAGCTTTATTGCCGAACACGCTGTGTTTCCGCTTAGTTTATCTGGTTCCCGAACCACTTTTAGTCTTGATCAAAAAAGTGACATATTCTTGACAGGTCGCGATGAACAAGACTACCGATGTCGCGTGTGGGGCCGTAAAACTAGTACTTCTCGATTGCCGAACAGGAAAAAGCCGGCTTTTTGTGTTTCCACTTGTTAAAAAAGCCGGCTTTCAAGTTAGCTTTCATTTGGCTCCCGATAAATTGCCGAATACAAAAAGGGAGGTTTTCAGTTCCCTAATCGTAATGGTTCGGCAATTTAACAAGTGGAAACACAGCTAGCTTAAAGCCAGCTTTTTGGTCAAGTGGAAACACGGTTAATATATGCTGCATATTTTGCAAAGTTTTTTATAGCCATAATCATGAGAAATAACTGTGACTTTTGTGACTCTATTCACACCAGAAGTCCAAAGCATGGAATGTATCAGTATATTGTAGCAAGTCTGTTTTCTCAATAACTACTGAGAGCTCTTTAGAGCTGAAGAACTTTCATTAACAAAGTATTCTTATATATTTTTTAGATGTATACAGCCAAAATATCATATATATTGGATATAGACCATCATATATATGGTTATTAAAATCTAAAAATGGGTAAGATTAATTTTTTGGTAACAACTTGTTTGCATGTTCAATGTTTTTCTTGTTCCTTCCTGATTGTGTGATCAGTTCAATTACGGCATAATACCTTTTTTCAACGGTAAAAGTTTATTCATTTCTTTCATTGTTTGATCGACATGCGAATTTTGACGTATATATCACAGCTGGATCACAGTTATTGATTATAACTCCTTTTGTGGCAGAATGCATCATATCACTAAATTTCTATTTATGATTATATAGGGGATCTGATTATAATGAGATATTGTTAAAAGCTGATAGTGGATGTATCAAGTTAGTTTTATCTGATGAAAGAATGCGATCTTTTAATGATGATATTGGAAACTATATAGAAATCTATGATGGTATTTATTAATTATTATTTAAATTGTTGAAAATGATAAATCAGATTGTTTGAATATGTGCCTACTTTGTATCCAATTTCGTTTATTTTTTGTTTTTCGAAATTTGTTCCTCTCAATTATAATCTAACGAGTTTTGTACAAAAGTTTTGTGCTTATGATATAAAATCAATCAAAGTGTTTTAAATAGGACCCATCATCTTGAAAACAACGATGGAATGAGTGAAAGCCAAACCTTAATAGGCTGTAATAGACCTTATTCATGACTAGTTTTGAACAAAAATTATGTCGTTTATTGAATTAGAAGGTGAGAAACTTCATAGGAAGGAAATGACTATTTGACATCACTGAACACACAATCAACAGGCCATAGCTTAAATTGACCTTTCTCAGAAATTGTGAAGATAAATTGACAGTCATTCAACATAATTTGTATATTTTGTTTTGTTATAAGATTCATGAACTAGATTCAAAATGCCCAATGCTTGAATATGGTCTACTTTTGGTTTTTGCTATCCCACAATCCATCAATGAAAATATCTTGTGATTGTATGATATATTTATTATCTAAGGGAACTCTGATAAAGCTCAAGATTTAATCAATGGCTGTGATGAGAATCGTAATGGCTCTGTTATCTCAGGAACCAAATCTTTTATGTTTATAAGAATGAAGGCAATGCTTCCATTACCAATGCAGCCTACATTGCTGGAAATAACATCAACTGGTATGTAGCTTGAATTGTTGTACACTCACATGAAAATGTGGTTATTTATTGTCATGGTCCATGTTCACTTTCCTTAGGATAACAACAAATTTTATCTGATTCTCATGAAATGTTTTGTGGTCATGTAGAATTAAACGATGTCTTAATATCAATTTCAGTAAAAATTCTTCTTATAGCACACAGTAGGTCTCATGGCCTAACTGCAACTTCATTGCACTAACAATTTTTTTATTTTTATTATTTAGATCAATGCCGAGGCTTTGTGCAGAAGATTAAAGTTCCAGAATATCCAGGGTCTGTCAAAATTTACAATCCTAAATACAAACAGTCAGTTCCAATGTAAGTTTATCTTATATTCAGTAAATTTAAATATCCACAAAATTGAAGCATAAGGAATACCTCTTAATGTGAATATATAATTGTCATCAGCAGACTTAACTAGTGAAATAAATATACAACAGTATCCCTGCAGTAATTATCATTTCTAAAACACTGACATACAAATGTATATTCTATCTTGGTACAACATGTGATATGAGTATTTATTCAGTTCAGTTTAGGAGTTTTCTTGGTTTAATGATATCGCAAAAATAACGGCTTGTAAACAGGCTAAAAGCTACATTTTTATGAGCATTATAATGTGGTTGTATATTGATGTCACCTCTGTCCGTCTGTCCATCCGTCTTGATAGAGACTAAAGTTTTTATTGGATTTGAATGAAATTTGGTGTAAACATTTATATTGATAATTAGGCCCAAATAATGTTGGAGTTTGTACATTCATTCTTAAACCCTTGGTCCAGATAAGATATGAGATTTCAATGTTTTGGTCATTTCTAGACATGATTGTTTTAAATATAATGATGTATAATGTAATGAGTATGTTATTTTTTTAGGAATTTGGTGTGTCACTATGAAGTATCAACTTCTGATGATCATGCTGTTCTCTCTATCCAAGGTCGTTCGGAACACAGGGTGGTGACTTGCAATGATAAATTGGAATTCTATGTTGGTAAGTTGCTTAAATTTTGGGAGCCAACATGCAAAACTACATGTCTGTCTTATAATTGGAATTTTAGACACAAACTAAGTTGATTATCATTGAAACCACTACTTTATACCAAATTGCGTGAACTGTCAATTCTCGCTTCCATTATTTTTATCAAACTGTTTAATTTTACATGTTTCCTGTTTAGAGAAAAGAATTTGGTTTGAGACGTGTCACTAAGTGGCAGTCAACTAATCTGATTCTTTAGTTATGCCTGTAGTAGTGTATGGGTATCATATATTAGAGCCCAAGAAACTGTACTTGAAGTTCATTTTGAATCATTAATTAGGCGTAGGCACCATTAGTTCTAAACATGCAGACTTCAAATGGCTGCAAAAAGACATGTACATTTGGTTTTGCAATGCTGTGATAACAATAGGAATGTGACCTAAGGGACAATCTTGTGCACATCTAGAGTCATGGTTCTATTGTTGGGTATAAAAAAAAGTCAAATTAGCTGCACTGATGAGGCTTTTATATCCAAAGCATGCGTCTACTGCATAAAACTTTACTGTAAAAAGGAATGGAAATAAATCTCTTTTATATGTTCATTTTCAGCTGGAACCCAGTTTTTTTCATGGTGCTTTAATCCAGACTTTTCTATAGTAGCACCATACAATAATATAAGATTTACTCTACAAACTGATGATGTTTTTGATTCCATCACATATTCAGTTACATTAACAGAAAAAATACCAAAAGGTATATTTCTTTACGTTATTGAGTAATTTGTTTGGTTGGAATTGTTCTGGACTAGTTAAAGTCTGGTCAACCAGTGAAAAATCAATCAACAATGGATAACATTAGTGTAGGATTAACTATATTGACAGATGAACAAATATTAAATGTAAAGTGATCATCATTTGTGTCTGTCGGACTTTGAGAAACAGGCATCGTAAGTGTGAATATTAGAAGTGCCCTCTACATTACTAAGCACACAGGCTTATCTTGTCATGTATCAGATTTTTAACAAACCATTGCATCATACATTCATTTTTTATTTTCTTCATCTGCTTGATTTTTACTTCCAGAGCAAACAACACCTGCAGGCCATTGTAATGGACGTAAGATATTAAAACCTCAAGATGGTCGTAATTACACAATCACATCTCCTAATTATCCACAAAATTATCCACTGTAAGTTTAACAATGACTATCATACCATAGTACATTATCGTTTAATGGTATTACATAGCAATGTCTGATACACTCACTGCAGTTACTGATTAGTGATATTAATACTGAAATATTAAAACAGAGCCTAAAACATCTCTCTTACTCAAATGTTTTGTGATATGCGATCTTCTGGCATACTGATACTCTATGTTACAAAGGGGTTTTGGTCTTTATCTTTCTATGTCTACACTTGTATTCAGCACTAACCTAACAGTGAACATATTTTGTTAATTTGAAATGAACACATTGAATTGAATAACTGTTAGTTTTTTGATGAATTTTATATAAAAAAAAATTTTGAAACACATTCATGTTCATGTTTAAAAATGCTGTGAAATTATACAGAGCTCTTTATTTTCTGATTTTATACACTGCGAATGAAGATTGTTGTAGATTCAGGAGGGGGCAGGGGATTTCAAATTGGAATTTCCATGTTTATTGATCAATATTTTAAGAGGAAGGGGGGAATTTAAAACTTTGATTATTTTTTGTAATAGATATAGGCTTAATTTTTGGGCTATTTTTTTGGATAAAAAGAAGCTTAACCTTATATCTGGATTAGGTGATTATTTTTCTCTTTAGAAAGAAATAATTCATCCTCAGTCATTAGCCATATACTAATGTCTATTATTTTTACAGGAATTTGAACTGTGAATGGTTTATTGCAGCTCCAGGAGGCTATGAAATCAAATTGACTATAAAACAGTCAAAATTGCCTCCAAGTTGTAGTGACACTTTGAAATTATTCAAAGGTAAGAACTACAAATTTAATGGTGAAAAGTAAGAATGATGTAATCAGGACTAGGCTGAGAATCCAAAAAGCAGTATATTAATGTATACATTTGAGGAATGTGTTAGGCAGGCAATTAGGGAACCTTCACAGAATTTGTAGGAGCTTAGTGCCATGTTATTACAAATATGGCGGCACATTCCCCAAGCTGTGTTAAAACGTATCATCCAATCAAGGAGGAGTTGTATGGCAGTCTGAATGCCCAGAGAGGACACAGCTGATATTTACATGCTTTTATTAAGTTGTGACAGTTTATATAGGCCCACATTATAATGTGGTCGTATATTGTCGTCATCCCTGTCCGTCCGTCTGTCCGTCCACAATTGCTTGTGAACGCGATAGAGACTACCGTTTCTGTCGGATTTGAATGAAACTTGCTTTTATTGTTAAAACCTGTCAAAATTGGCTTGTGAACGCGATAAAGATAACAATTTCCATTGGATTTGAATGAAATTTTGTGTCATCATTTATATTGATGATATATTTGATAGTGACGATTTTTTGAGTTATTGAGTTTTTTTTTTAACTGTTTTTGAATCATTGCACTTGACTTTAATGGTGAGATATTAAACAAGTTCAATATTTACTATTTTTCTATGAACTACATGTATATTTGAGTTATTGCCCTTGACTTAGTCCAAACTCATGAAAATTAGCTAGTAAATTCAATAGAGACTAGGTTTCATCTGATTTGAATCAAATTTGGTGTGAACATTTATATTGATGAGAACTTGGATTGGACCTAAATAATCTTAGAGTTTCTGCTTGTGTTAAAACAGAAAATATATTTTAAAGTGGGCGTATTTTGCTAGGCAACCGCTTGTTGATCATTGTTGTCGCATTTCCAGTGGATCTGATTCCATGATAAGCATGATCTGTAGACTACAGCATTAGTAGTAACAAGACCATTGAATACAATCGTTATTTTAAACCTATTACACAAAATATTCAAATTATTGACTTTGAAAGGAGTGTAAAGTTTTTATTTTTGTTGAGTGTTTATTATAAATTATATAAAAAACACCTTTAAACTTAATCATATAGACATAAGGTGATGTTATTTTCTCATTTAGGGAGTGATATATGGATAGAGTTTAAAGTATTTGACTATTGTGAAAGTTATCCTCATGTTAACAATAGACAATTTGTGAGTGACAATGGTGTTTTCCTGTTAGAGTTTTTGTCTAATAGTGCATATAATGATGCAGGTTTTGAAGTTATATATTCTTTAGTTAGTAAGTAACTTTTAAATATTGTTTTCTTGGGCTTCCAGGCAATTCCATCTAGAATAGATAAGATGAAATGTAAAAAATGCAAAGCTAAGCAGATTTCTGAAAGCTAAAATGTGAAAATAACCACTTATATTTATTGCTCATATAACCGCTACATATTTATTCAGATATACTTAAAAATGCATCATTTCAAGATCAAATATTTTCTTTGCCATCGAGTCAGCTTCATAAAATTTTTGGTTCATTTAAAGAAATGTGAGAGCTGTTTGATCCTGAAATGGTTATGACCTAAAGTTTAAATATTTCATGGTGATCTTTTAAATGGTTATATTTAATCAGTTGACATCAGAGCCTATGTATTTTCTATTGTCCTGTCTTTTTTTTATTAGAAGCATCGTCTGAAGCCAATCTATCACTGACATTACGTCAGCAAACTTTTATATTTGACAGGTAAGTCTTTCTGATTTTTGAAGAAAAAACATAAGCATGTCCTATCATTTTTCACATCGCCTACATTAAGAAACGTTGATAGCAAAAAGTTTATAAACGAAGGTGATGGCTGGAAATTAGATTAAAATTTAAGACATTTCATGAAAAGACCATGTCTCATAAATGCATTCATTTTACCATTAGATGAATCAGAAACACCTGCTTTGGAATTTCAGTTCATGGGAAACCTATGGAGTTCCTGTAAAGCGACATTTTATTAAACCAGATGGGACATATCTTCAGTATAGAATAGTTTTGTATGTAAGTGGAGTGGACACCAATTTTTGCAGAACTGGTTCTCTCTTTTTTTCCAAGGGTAAGTAATTTTCTTAAGAACAGAAGAATGGCACAAAGTTTCTTAGAGCAACTGTTTCTCTATACAAGATAGAAAGAGCTTGGTGTGAAAACCATTTAAGCTGATTGAAACGATGTCCTAGTTGAGTCTGATTTCAGTTCAAGGATAAAAATTGAAACTCATACATAGCCTACATGTATTTCTGAATTGGTTGAAAAATAATGCATTTGTGTGATATTTTCCAGTGATAACAAATGCTGATTATTATGAAAGAATAGATTTATGTGATACAATACAAAGTTATATTTTATATGGAATTAGTGATGAAGTTACCATGGAGATATATAGTAATAAAGACTATTCTGATCCATCTTATACCATTACTGTTGTGAATAATTTAGAAAAACTTCGTAAGTTTCAGGGTTTATTTTTCTATTGCTCAATGCATTTCATAACATAAACATAGTCCGGTATAATACAAAAACATCGTAATTTTTACCTGAATATATTTTGAAAATATGCTCAATACATGTACATCCATGTATGACAATATGCTCAATACATGTACATCCATGTATGAAAATATGCTCAATACATGTACATCCATGTATGAAAATATGCTCAATACATGTACATCCATGTATGAAAATATGCTCAATACATGTACATCCATGTATGAAAATATGCTCAATACATGTATACCCATGTATGAAAATATGCTCAATACATGTATACCCATGTATGAAAATATGCTCAATACATGTACATCCATGTATGACAATATTCTCAATACATGTACATCCATGTATGAAAATATGCTGAATACATGTATACCCATGTATGAAAATATGCTGAATACATGTACATCCATGTATGAAAATATGCTCAGTACATGTACATCCATGTATGAAAATATGCTGAATACATGTACATCCATGTATGAAAATATGCTCAATACATGTACATCCATGTATGACAATATGCTCAATACATGTATACCTATGTATGAGAATATGCTCAGTACATGTACATCCATGTATGAAAATATGCTGAATACATGTACATCCATGTATGAAAATATGCTCAATACATGTATACCCATGTATGAATATATTCTCAATACATGTATACCCATGTATGAAAATATTCTCAATACATGTACATCCATGTATGACAATATGCTCAATACATATACATCCATGTATGAAAATATGCTCAATACATGTACATTCATGTATGAAAATATGCTCAATACATGTATAGGCCTACCAATATATGAAAATATGCTCAATAAATGTACATCCATGTATGAAAATGCTCAATACATGTACATCCATGTATGAAAATATGCTCAATACATGTATACCCATGTATGAAAATATGCTCAATACATGTATACCCATGTATGAAAATATGCTCAATACATGTACATCCATGTATGACAATATGCTGAATACATGTACATCCATGTATGAAAATATGCTGAATACATGTATACCCATGTATGAAAATATGCTCAATACATGTACATCCATGTATGAAAATATGCTCAGTACATGTACATCCATGTATGAAAATATGCTGAATACATGTACATCCATGTATGAAAATATGCTCAATACATGTACATCTATGTATGACAATATGCTCAATACATGTATACCTATGTATGAGAATATGCTCAGTACATGTACACCTATGTATGAGAATATGCTCAATACATGTACATCCATGTATGAAAATATGCTCAATACATGTATACCCATGTATGAAAATATCCTCAATACATGTATACCCATGTATGAAAATATGCTCAATACATGTACATCCATGTATGACAATATGCTCAATACATGTACATCCATGTATGAAAATATGCTCAATACATGTACATCCATGTATGAAAATATGCTCAATACATGTACATCCATGTATGACAATATGCTCAATACATGTACACCATGTATGAAAATATGCTCAATACATGTACATCCATGTATGAAAATATGCTCAATACATGTACATCCATGTATGAAAATATGCTCAATACATGTATACCCATGTATGAAAATATTCTCAATACATGTATACCCATGTATGAAAATATGCTCAATACATGTACATCCATGTATGAAAATATGCTCAATACATATACATCCATGTATGAAAATATGCTCAATGTATCCATGTATCAATACATCCTTGTATCTTCTTGATCAAACTGAATTTATTTCATTAAATAAAAATGGAATGTACACCTTGTTATGGTGTGTGGCTCTTTAATGGCTCAATATTATTAGTTGTTACCATCAGAATACGTACTATAAATATTTCTCTACAATTATAATCTTAATTTGCTTAAATCTGGACTGTAGTTTTTTTAAACCTAACATAAAAAATAACATACTTAAAATGTTGGAGTAATGTTCATGCAAACTTTGAAATAAATATTTAATAATTGATATATCTTTTATTGTTATACTTTAACAGCTGATTGTTCACCAGGAAGACCTTTACTGTTATTTGCTAAAGAAGATTATGATACTTTTACTTCGCCCAATTATCCTGGTCATTATAGCAAGTAAGTCAGTTCAATAACATATTATTAAAACTACACCAGCATATCAATAAATAGATGGCACAGTGGTTCTAATCACTTTATCAAAAGTTTTTCATATAAGGCTATCAATTTTATTTTCTATCTTTTTATATACAAAGGATTGTAAGTTATGTAACAGAACCCTTCTTTAAGAACATCTCTTGTATCTTGTTAAAAAAAAAATAATGCGGCAACAGTGAAACATGTAAAGGAATACTGCCTCTTAGAACTGACATAAAATTTATAGTTGCTAACTGGGTCAATAGGAGAATTTATTCATCACTGAATTGTAGCCTACCAGGTACCATTAATGATAGAATCTCTATTATAAAATAATATATCTAATTAACTAAGTCAATTATTGAAAAACACTTGTAAGCATGTTTCAAAATTACTTGTTTAGTATGCCTTCAAATTTTCTCTGTTCTTGTCTTGAATTAATGTGAGTTGTATAAGCATTGTAGACAGGGATAAATATGGCAGACTTATCAATGTAACTTGTATATTTCAGCAATCAGTATTGTCAGTGGAAGATAGTAGGAAGTGAAGATTCCATTTTACATTTAGAAGTTCTGTATTCTGACTTAGGTTATTCCTTTAATGCTAATTTCCGTGATTATGTAGCTATATATGATGGTGAGTACATGTATTTAGCTGCTAAGACACTTCTAATAAGAATAAGAAGATCAATGAAATTAATTATAGGCAATCGTGTCACATGATAAAAAACAATTGTCTACACCTTGTTTTCCTTAAAATAAGGAATGCTGAATCAATCTTGACTAAAATTGTTATTTTTATACACCCACATTATAATGTGGTCCTATATTGCCGATGTCCCTGTTGTCCATCGGACCTTTGACTTGTGAAAACACTAGAGACAACAATTTTTATCTGATTTTAATGAAATATGGTGTGATCACCTTTATTAATGATATCATGCGTATTTGAACAGTATTTGAACACACTGACAGTTTATCTTAGTATTAAATGAATTTTGGTAGGACTGCCTTGACAAACAGAAAATTTTATCAGGGAAGTGGGCATGTCTTGCTGGGCAACCTGTCTTTTCAAAATAATTTGATTTTGACAAGCTTGTTTTATTTTCGAATTGAATACATTTAACAGAAATAGCAAGTGACCCTTTTGAATTTTAGGTAGTGACAGATATTCCAGTCTACTAGGAAAGTTTACAGGATCTACAAGAGAATATTATACCAGTACTAGTAATACAGTCTTTATAGAGTTTTATTCTGATGCTACTGAAACCAATACCGGATTTAAAATAAAGTTTAGGATGGAGAAGATTGTGACTAGTCCAGTATCTGAAGGTCAGTTCTCCTACATCATCATCTTCTCTGGTTTCCAATTTGGGTTATTGATACCATGAGTTACTAATCTACACCTTCAAGGGTGACTGAGCACCGTTATGGATTATATGGTATAGAACCAGTAGTGTTAAAAATTTCAGCAATTGACTTGGAGGATTTATGCAACTTTTTGTTGCTGTTTCTCTTTATAAATGGATGTGTACCAGAACATTCATATGTAGGAAAAAGGGCAGAGAGAAATGGGGGAGGTGGATTCATTATGAAGTTAACTAGCCCACAACGGAGACTCAATAAAAGCTCTAGGTTACAGAACCTAGAAAAGCTAAATTATATAGGTGAGATTGTTATTATTTCTCAAAGTGAAGCACTGGCCTAGGTCATAAAGCTTGGTTTTAAACAGGTCATATCATATTAACTGAAATGTATTTGTATTTCAGGGTCCAGTACTAATACTGTAGCAACTATAGCAGGTTGTATTGCAGCACTTCTCTTTATTTTGGTCTTCTGTATTGTGTGTGGTGTTTGTTGTAAACGTAAAAGAGTTAGCAGAAGACGTGGGCGTCAGAGAGCATCCAGTGTAGTTTACAATAGCTCTAATAATACTATGTTTGTCATATCACCAGTCATTTCAAATAGTAAGTACATACATGGTTCCAGCTCAATCTTTGTTAACAGAAATATGTGTCCATTTTGGATACAGAATTTAACAAGAGACAGATGTAAAAAGTGGGACATTTACATTTCACATTACACCGATGCTTCATGGGTGTTTTATTTTTTTTGATTTTAAATTATTATGATAAATTGTGATTGAAATTGCTATGAAGAAATTTGTAGGATATTATGGGTTTATTTTAAAAAGTTTCAGAGCTATATTTAAAAATTAAAATTTCTCAAAGTTACCAAGCTAAAGAGAGAAATGTGATTAACTTCCTGTCAAGCTATGTCATTAAAAACAATACTTACATAAAGGAGCAGAGATAATGATTAACAATATGTTTTTGGTATACTTTTTACACACTATGGCCCGTCTTCGTTAGCTCATAAGGTGCAGAAAAGTAGGACGTAAAACTCCATTCATTTCATTTACACACTATGGTGTCTATTACTTTATTCTTTAGCTGAAGTTTTTGGTCTATAGCTGAAGTTCTTGGTCAAAGTCCAAAAATGTCATTAAATAGTTCTATAGTAATAATTACTGTGGAGAAATTGTTTTTTCAAATACAGTATTTTTGAGTCTTACATAGCTGAGTATTCTTATTACCAGGTATTATTAGACAAGTATATGAGCTGTTAACTCTGTTTGCAGACAAAATTGGCCCAAAGACTCTCTCTATCTTAAAGTCTCAACATTTAAAATCTAATTTGTACAGTTTCAGATACTGCATCACCACCCGCATATTCAGCAATCGATGTAATAGGAATCACCCAACTTACACAGCCTCAAGGTCCAGCAGCTGATGAGTTACCTCCACCTTACAGTGAACTACCAAGTTATGAGGACTCTCAACAGTATGAAATTCCCAACTCTAGATCTTTCTCTCCAGACAATACATTAAATAGTACTATGGAATCTAGTACTGGACAATTGGATGCATCTGCACCTTATCGTTCTGAAAGTCTAGATGAGCTACATCAAGCACCTTCAGATAGATTACAAGGAATTGATAATCCAGCTCTATCCTTATCAGTTTCAACTACTGTATAATTAAAACAGAAGAAAATGCTTATATGCCAGAAATACTGACTTGGTGCAGAATGGGAGAAAAAAAAACTTACTTAAGCTATGGTTGACCTAAATTTTCCTGCTTTCCTAGTATTGATTTAATCTATATCTAATTAAAAATTTTAAGGCTGAAATTTCTTTGTGATTGCTATTACTGATTAGCATTCTGTCCTTTCATTATGCCTTTTTTAGTTCTGAGCATAATCATTTTCATCATTATAACTCACATTGCTTATAAGCATTATCATAATAAACATACTCCATATTTTGTCAATTATATGACACTAAAATTAAAACACTATCATAAACACTAGCTGAAATAATGACCTCATCATCATTTATAAAGACATTTAATTTAAGCATTATCTTATTGTATGGCTTTTAGTTTAAAGATAAATCATTAATAATAAAAATGATGTTCGTTAACAAGCATATCGTAAATATTGTCATAATCATCATTTATAATGACTTTTATTTGGAGCATAATTAACTGAAAAATAATTTCTGGAGCAATCATTAATAATGAAAATGATGTTCATTTACAAACATGTCATAAATATTGTCATGTTCATCATTTATGATGACTTTTATTTGGAGCATAATTAATTGAATGACAGTATCAAGATTAATCATTAATGATAAAAATGATGTTCATTTACTAACATATCATAAATATTGTCATAATCATCATTTATAATGACTTTAAATTGAAGAATCTTAATTGAATGACAGTATTAAGATGTTCTTGTACAAGCTTATCATAAATATTGTATTAATCATCATGTATAATGACTTTTAATGGGAGCATAATTAATTGAATGACAGTAATTGATGACATTGAAGATTAATCGGGATCCCAAATAATACTTTTACTAGTACTTTTAAGTATCAATCATGTCTGGTCGTTCAAAAAAAATGTAGGCAATGGGCAATGTTTAATTGCCTTAAAAGATATATATTGCATGTGTACTTTTATCTTGGTGCTGTTTTTTATTCTATTTTATGGTTGAGACTGATATATTTTCATTTCTTACAATTATTTTATGATGTGTTATTAAGTTCAAGTTATTTGTTAATCATATATTTGTTACTATAATTACTATTTTCTGCTATTATTTTAGTTGAACTTAAATTATTATTTATGTAATTTTATTAATTTGTACTATAAAATTTATTCAAATGTTTTAAAGGGACAGGTTTGTCATTTTCAGGGTTGATTTGGGTCTTGAACATAAAAAAAATAGTCTTTAGAAGTATTTGAAATGCACGAAAAACACATAAATATTGTTTAAAAATATACTTGAAACTGGAAATTTCACTTTCTATTTCTATAGATATATTTTCTATATGATGGGGGAACAGTCTCAAGCAATTGTGAACACTTAATATGTCCCCTATTGGTCTATGAACCAATCCCTTTAATAGCCATATTAAAAAAAGTTCAAAAGTGTGTGTTCAGACAAATGTACAAGTATGTTTGGTAAATTGTGTATTATAAGATATGTTGAGAAACCTGTATATTCAGTCAAAGGAATGTGTATCCATAACTAAAAGAAGGGATAAATAAAACCATTTATGATTAAAGAGTTTGTAATGTGGTATTCTAAACTTTTTATGTGTATCAGGGTCACAGATGGAATCAATTTGCACCATTCCAATTTTCATGTGGTCTGTCGTTCCTGCTATGTCACTAAAATTAAGTGTTTGATATCACTGTTGCAAATATACATATTACTTTTTGTGGAATTGCATGAACCACAGATGTCTAATTGAAAACTTGGAATGGTGTAATTTGTATGGTGCATTGATTCTATTAGTGTCCCCAATGTATATACAAATTTTAAAATCCTCTTTTGAAATTTCCACCATATTATTTCAATAGTTTTTATTTCAAATTTTATGTTAGAAATATATCCAGATGTATTGGTATTGATAACTACATTATCAAAACTAATAACACAACATCTAAATCTTTTAAATATATATTATATACTAGTAGTAGTATATTGAACAAATTTAATATAATAATATAAAAAGTGAACATAATATATGTAATTTAATATTTTTAAATATTCCTTTTAAGTCATTGCAAACAATTGATCCATCCATTTTTTAATCATTGTCAATTTTTAGTCTATAATTTTAGTTAGTCAAATAATTTTTTATAGATGTAACATTTCAATAAGAACTAATTACTTATTATTTGGTACATGAAGCCCTAGTGAATAATTCATACTTTTGAAATAAGTATTCCACATTTATTGATGTAGCCTATTTGTTACATCCAAAAATGCAACATTCCTATTTATAATTATATACAATATATCAGATTATTTTTATAAATAAAAGTCATAAAAATGATAGCATACTTTGTAAATTAATATAGAAAAGGAACAGCCTTACATTGTTCTATACTAGTGGGTCTTATTTTGTCGTAACCCCCACCCCTACGTCCATCCACAATTGCTCCGTGAATTCAATAGACACTACAGTTTTGATCAGATTTTAAAGAAATATTGCGAACATATAATGGTGAGATCTTGTATGTTCAGTGAGCCACAAATAGCCATACCTTTCGCCTTGGTGGAAAATAAAATTTTTAATTCAAAATTAAGTTTTGGGTTTTACAAATTATCATTGGGCATTTGATCTTTTTTTCCAAAATATCTGACAATAATTCATAATTATATTTTAAAACTTTTGGTCGAATTTACCTTTTTACTAAAAGCGGCTGAGAGTACACCGGACGAAAGGTATTAATGAACGAAAGGGCCTTAATGGGAAAATGTCGATAGCCAAGCGAAGTACTGTACTCTGCTCTAGTATAAAACCGATTCTGAAACACCTGTTATCAATTATCACTCGTTTTAATTCAGAAAAGTAAAATGTTTCAATCATCGTTTATGTATGTGACAGTAGTATGTATTCTTTGTTTAGGTAAAAACTTTTTGGAATAAAGTATAAATAGTGCCGATACGAGAAGTAAACAACCACTTTCTATGACTAATATGTAACAATACCACATTGGACTAACTTGCTGCATCAGGTAACCATTCAAAAGAGGATTTAACATGTTTCCTATTGACGCTGCAATTAAAATGGAAGATGCGACCCGCCCAGTTACTAGCAGAATATTTCCTTGAACCCACGAAAAAGCTGTCGGAAACACCACAGACATGGACAAGCCTACACAAACTGCAAAAACCCAAACACCGCCTTGGATATGATAGTAAGAACACAATAAGAACGAGATAAAGTTCAAGGTTAAGGAGATGCCGCATCCGAAGAGTATGATACCCGGTTTGATGTATCTAATGGCTATAATCCCTAAAAATCGAGCTGTTGAAAAAGAAGCCCAAAACGCAGACGTTACTTGACTGCCTTGAGCTTTAGTCCATTTGAGGTGCAAAACAGTAAACGTGGATAGATATGCAGCAAAGGTAAATTCCATTGCACAATAGCACATGAACAAACAATCTATAAAGAGCACTGTAAAAATGTAGATGGGCAAAGGAAGAGTCTTCCTCGATTGTAATTCTTCCATTTCAGTGGAATTTTGAAGTGTTTGTGATTTTCTTTTTATGTAAATGATCAGCAATGGTATTGAGGTAAAAAATTGCAACACACCAGCTATAACATAAGCATAAATCAATTTGGACTCACTAGGTTGTTCCTCAATATTGATAACATTATTGGAGGAATGATGGTCAGAAATGTTAGATACAATATAAAACATCCCTTGATTTTCAAACAAGCCAGTTGCATTATGAATGGTGGAATTTATATTTTCACTTCTCTGCACAAGGAATGGTGCTGTGAACAGTGGAGAAATAACAGCACCAAAGGCAAAAATAGAATGCAATGCTTGCATATAGGATCTCCCTTCTGTTGCTCCCCATATTGATAATAGGAAGGCATTTCCTCCTGAAAAGAAAATCCATACAATATCATTGATATTACCATTTCATCAGATGGGCCATGTTAGATAATATCATAAAAGTTAGAAGATTAAGTCAATTGTGAACTTCAGATTTTCTGTATATGTACATTTGATAGTAGCCAAATCCTCCGTGCCCCGAAATCAAGTCTACTTTCAAAATATCTCTTTATAGAACAGCTCAACAAACCTTTGTCGAAAACATAAATATCAAAAGATTGAAAGACTGTAAACTAGATCGGGTTAATTACCAGCTAATAGGGACGTATTTTGTCTGAATAAAATAAAGTTCTATCTCTGTGACCCACGCCCATGCTTTTTATGGGAATGCTACTCTCATATCACTGTGTCTTAGCATGAACATAAAATTTTACTTCTCAAGAATGGTCAATATGAGTATAATATATTCATCAGTGAACTTACCTGGTGTCAAAAAGGTAAACATTTTAAAACTACGGGTGAATAAAACTTGTGAACAAAAACAATTAGATTGCATTACCTGTGTTCAGACATCCCATAAAAAATGCATTTGCCCATAGAATAGCTAACATAGCAACATATTCTGAACATAATGGAATTACAGTCACCGTCACAGATAAAAGCAAAGTAGCTACGAATAACATAAGGACTTTATTTAATCGATTGTTGATGAAGCCGATGAACATGGAACCACACAATTCACCAATCGATACTGCTGTGAAAAACGTAGATGCTTTTTTCATATCTGTACCAGTGATCATTTGAAGATCTAGAAATGCAGGTCCTCTTTGACCAACTTGAAAGCCCTGAAAGATGCAGTGATATTATAGTTAAAACAGTTGGAAGTCGACTTCCTTGAATAACTGGCCGTGGAATCGGACTTTCTTGGGATGATTTTGAACGCACGACACCTAGTCGTATAGCAGATGACAATTTACCCGCAATCAGGTTCCAGCATCGCGATAAAAACATATATACAGATATATCGAAATGAACGTCCCCAACCATATATTTTTAGATAATATAGCCTTTTTCGCCGCAAAAAATCCCTTCACAATGTAATATATTATCCCAACCATACTTTAAATCTTATGATACAAAAAATTGGACTAAAACTGAACAAATGATAACTTACAAATGCACAAAAAGCAAAACACACGGCCAGACTATTAAAGAAATTTCTTCTGTAAGGTCCATCCTTTAGTTTGTTGATGAATGATTTTCTTATAGGATCACCCGTATCTACAGTTGCTGGCTGTTCTCTATTCAATAATGCACTGTTTTGTGGCTGTTTGTCCTCATCCATAGCTCACTGAAATTCAGGAAGTAAAATTTTAAAAATAAACTAGAACTGTGAACTAGAACTGTGAACAGTACTCAGAGTGGCAAACAACCCCAATGGGGTCACTTGATACAAGGTCAGGTTATATAGCCTTTTGAATTTTTAAACACTCAAAACCAACTTTTTAACAACCATTATAAGCATATGTATGGACAGCTTAGGTCAAGTACATTTTACTTGAAAATTGTTAAGGTAATTGAAGGTCAGGGTCACTTTATATAGCCTTTTGAATTTTTTTAAAAACTAAAACGGGTACAAAAAAATTGTTGACCATTATAGACCTATGTGTGGATAGCTATTGTCAAGAACATTCTACTCGTAAAAATTCAGGGTAATTGAAGGTCAAGGTCATTGATATAGCCTTTTAATTTTTTTTAAAAATCAATCGGGCTAAGGTTTCAAAAAACACCAAACTCGTACAAATCGGAGAAAAATTAGCAGGACATATTAAAATTTTGCTAAATGTCACCAATCTGTGATAACACATAAAGTTTCACTTCCAATTTGAATTTTTCTCTTATTGGGTTCTTATTATGCCTGATAGTTTATATGTATAGCTTTTGTACTGATTTCTTACATACACCGGAAGCTGGGTCACCCAACGTGGTTCTGAAGTTCTCACGCAAAATGTCTAATGAAAACAAGGAGTGACAAATTTCTAATTTACAATACAATACAATACAATACATACATTTGTATAGCGCCCTATCTAAAATAAAATACTCTAAGGCGCTTTACATGAAATACAATAATATAAAATTAAGACAATATAATTTGTAAAAGTCCAAAACCGAAAAACAACTTTAAACGATAAAAAATTAAGAAAGATTAAACGCGGTCAACATAGTAAAAATATAAACCCTATCAAACATAAAATGTTCACAGTAATGAATAAAACCAGTTATCACATATTAGACACCATATGAAAGTGTAAAAAAATATGTCTTCAGTTGTGCTTTGAAGATAGATATTGTCATTGCAGATCTAAGGCAGCTACTCAATAATAAATCATTAATTCAGGGTTCGAAAAGATGTGGAGGCTGTCTAGTTTATTTACATTAGTTGCCTGGAACACGTGGACGGAACATGTGGTGACTTGGAACCAATATTGCCGTGAAGTGTATAGCGAATACCCTATAACCCATCCGTATATCACATCCAAGGATCGGAGTTGGGCCAGATGGCGATAAATCAACTTTAAAAATCTAATAACAAACCTGACTTTGTGTCCTTCTTCAGTGAAATTATATTTGAAAATGTCATTCACCTATAGTGATCTCGAGTTTTTATTGATATATATGAAAGGTATTAGCAAAAAAGAAAAGACAATATTGACATATAGAAACTAAATAATACTTTGGATCAGACAGAGGTTACATTTAAGATAGCTTGTCAGGCAAGGTATTATACGCCCACTGGCAGCATTGATTTTTAATAAAAACTTGATTGTACCGTAACAATCAGCGGAATTGAATATAAAACCTCCCGTCATATACTTTTTTCTAGGGTGTTCAGTTTCTCTGTCAAGAATTTGTAATAATAAAAACTCATTCAACATTTTAAATTAAATAATTTCAGCAAGTTTTGTCAAAATCTGTCAAGGTTGTGCCTTCCAGAACGATTACCAGCTACGATTTTCAAAAACAAGGGCAAATATGATACTAAATATTAATTAATGGGTGATTTCAAATAGTCATGGCAAGATTTATCAAAAACCTTATAGAATTGTGCCTTGTAGAGTTTTTACGAGTTTATCCTTGAGTTATAACATACTCTCACACCAAGTTTCATCCAAATCCGTCAAGAATTGTGCCATGTAGAGTGTTTAAAAGCCAAAAATCGAATGCGTTTTAAAGAACAAGGCAATAATTCATATTAGATATATTTCTATATTTTTAATTTTCAAAAGGGCTCATCCTTGGGGGATATCAAACAATTTCAGTGAGTTTTGTCAAAATTGTGTCTTCTAGAATGTGAACAAGCCAAAAAGTTGAACGCGTTTTCAAAAACAAGGGCAATAACTGACACTTAATATTGATTTTCAATAGGGTTCATCCTTGGGTGAAAACTAATACTCAAGCTAAGTTTCATCAAAATCACTCAAGAATTGTTCTTTCTAGAGTGTTTACAAGCTTAAATTGAACGCGTTTTCAAGAACAAGGGCAATAATTCATACTTAATATTTTTCGATTTCGCTGATTTTCAATAGGGTTTAAACTTGAGTTATAATACACTCTCACACCAAGTTTCATCAAAATCCGTCAAGAATTGCACATTGTAGAATGTTTACGAGCCATTCAAGAACAAGGGCAATAACTCATACTAAATGTTTTCCGATGATTTTCAATGGGGTTCATCCTTGCGTGATCATAAACACTCAAATCAAGTTTCATCAAACTACGTCAAAAATTGGCCCTTCTAGAGTGTTTACGCGCAATTGTGGACGGACCGACCGACCGACGGACAATATACGCCCGCTATTTCATGTGGGCGTATAAAAAGGGTACAGACTAGAATCTTTTTAAAATTTGATTATTTTTTACTACGAAAAAATGATTGAGCACGTTCCGACCATTGACTTAATTCGGTTCCCAAATATACTGCACTATATAGCGGAGTGGTAACATATCCATGCAGGTTTCAAATTCAATGCTCCATATCTTTAATCCCTATAATATTTAAACAGCCAGATGTAATGTGAAGCGTATATTGGCGCCGTTTATTTTAACAATCAACTTAACAGACCTCGTCAAATTTGCCGAATGTGGCTAGAGTCTTCTACCAAATCATATTGTACCAAATATCAAACTCGTCCAATATATTTAAAATTAATTTGAGTGTAATATACATATTTAAATCAGGTGAAACATGTAGTTTCTTGTTTCCTGTAGTAAAGGAAATACATGTAACTCAAAAAAAAAAAAAAAAAAAGGATTAGACAATCGTCATATTCCAACTTGACAAATATATTTTCACATCAAATTTTATTAAAATCAGCTGTAGTCAAATTTTGATGCGTCCTTACTTAGGCAATAACTCAAAAACACTTCAAAAATCTATATGATCAGACCAAATTTCATTAAAATCGGTAAACAACTGAAGACGCTATATTGGGTTCCAAAATTTTGGCTAATTTTTTCTAAGTCAAGGGCAAGACTCGAAAAACCGTTCAATTCTCATCAATATAAAATGATCATACCAAATTTCATTGAAATCAGATACTAATTGTAGTCTCTATCATACAGCGTTTTGCTGTCAAGGGCAATAACTTAAAAAACATTCATAAAAATCAGATACAAACTGTAGTCTCACTTGTGTTCACAACCAAATTTTAACGCGTTTTTACTAACTCAAAAAACATTCATCAAAAATTGTCAAAAACGATCTTGACCATGATCTGATAATTCTTAATTATCAAACAAAATTTTATTTAAGTCCGAAGAAAACTATTGACTCTCTTGTGTTCACAAACAAATTATGACGCAGTTTTACTAAGTGAAGGGCAATAACTAAAAAAAAGCCTCTATAAAGGGTTAAATCTCCGCGAGTATTAGTTGGATCGAACCTAAATTTGAACTTGTCCAGAATATTATGGCTATAACACTAAAAACAAAATTTTATTAAAATCCGACCTACAGTTTCACAAGCTAATTGTTGACAGACAGCAATTTTTTTATTTATAAAAAAAAGTCGTTGTGCCCCCTATTGAAGTAGTTGTTTCAATCTGACCTTGGTCTACTGTATTATTGCCATAGAGTTATGAATAGAATTCTTCTATTTATAACTATGATATTTACAAGTACTTTCTCCTTGTGAAGGTTATTTCAATAAAGAAAATATTATTTTAAGTTTTTACATTTCAAACATGGAAATGAAACGAAATTTGTATACGATGGTTGGCATACAACATAATATCCTTTTTGTGAAGAATTTATACCTTTAAAGTTGAATTAAAAACTTTTCGCATAAAAGGCAAAGTGATGATTAGGCTATTTTCACCGAGTTGAATTCCCGCAAATAAGGCATGTGGGTAATCGAGAAGAGGAGACGATGTTTCTTGATCAGGCCGACCATAGAAATTCTATGCAAAGGCTAATGATTAGTTAATTTGTTACTTGAACTGGTATTGTAGCTTCTTTTGCACCCACAAAATATTAATGACGCAATTTTACTAATTCAATAATAACTCAACAACTGTTCATTTAAAAAATCGTCATATTCAAACTTGACTACAGTCTTATCAATTCTAATCCTTACACCAAGTTCAATCAAAATCCTTTGAAAATTGAAGCTTCTTATTGCAACCACAATGCAATTTTGACGTAATTTTACTAAGTCAAAAGCAATAACTCAAAATCGTTTATTGAAAAATTGTCAAATTCAAACTTGACTGAGGTCTAATCAATTCAAATGCTCACACCAAGTTTCATCAAAATAGTATCTACAACAGTTAACGGATCGACAGACCGACGGACCGAATGTGGGAGGTGGAATGTGGAATATGGGAGAAGGTGCGAAGGTACGAGTTCGTTCTATGCTGGGAATGGACCTTGGGCCTTATCAAGCGACAGACTTATACTTCGATGTAAAGACTCGTATTCGGGACACGATGACCCGTGAATAATAGCGGGGTTGAATGTCCTGTAGTACAAAGGTCTAGAATGTCCTGTAGTACAAAGGTCTACTCATCACGTATTTTGTCATGAAAACAAACATAATAAAGGTGGTAAAATTGTGAATAACAACCTTTTCCTCTAGCAATGTATTCTTATAAAATCGTCTTTTGAAAGCTATTTTTGGAAAATTAAATGGAGATGTACGTCTTTTCTGCACCTAATGGGCTAATAAAGGTGGGCAACACAATGCAGTGTGCAAAGAGTGAAATTTTGCCAGAACAGTGGCATTAGTCTACACTCTTTGCGATGGACTGTCAAGGGATAATTTTAACGTGGACAACTCTGAGGGACTGACATGGAAAATGACTTTAGTCGTATAGCTGGGACAATAAACCAAGGCCCTGTGTGCTAAAGGCTATACACATAAAAGATCCTTCGACAGATCCTTCGCAAAAAGAGTAGGCTAATGTCCAGGCGAAATTGCCCTCATTGCACACTACTTGGCGTTGCCCGTATTCATTAGCCCATAAGATGCAGGAAAGTAGGACGCAAAACTCCACTTCCTTCTGAACGACTAGACGCTTTTTTCGTGTGAAGCTAGGCGCACACACGAGTCGTCAGCTCAGGCAGAATTCATTCATGCACTTCTCCTTAAGGTGATAGCTTCCGTGTGCGGGAAAATTTATGTAAGATTTTGGTCATTCGTGGCGAAAAGTTAAAAATCAAACGTGTTTGATATTTTTACCAAGAATGAACAGATACCTGTATGTGTAGGTAACGAAAGCCATCTGCTTAAAGGAAAATTTGTCGGCGCATGCATGAAACTCATGTTAGATCTATTAGTAGGCTTCGTAGGTTTAATCTATGGCAATGATTCGTTGAGCTTATAGGCCCTATCTGGGCCTACGGAAACATCGAATACAGTTCTGAAATAAGTTTTTTCTTACAGCAAGCTTCAAATAAAATTGTTATTGATAATTGGTGTACTTAGAGAGGCCGTAACTGTAGCCTAGAAATAAAAGGAAAGTAAACAAATAAATAGAATTTAACGCATGCGTAGATAAATTTACCTTTAAGCAGATGACTTTCGTTACCTGCACACACAAGCATCTGTTCATTCGCGGAAAAAATATATCAAAGACGTTTGATTTACACACAAACGGAAGCTAAGGAAAATGAATTCTGTCTGAGCTGATGGCTCGTGTGTGCGCCGGACTTTAGTTTCTCCGACCTGCATCACCGACAGACGTACTTCGGGTTGAAAAATCTGAAAATGTATCTTGACCTTTGCCGGGACCTTCAGATAAGCGAGCAAACATCTAATACACTGAGCCACCGCGAATCAAGAGATTTTCATGACCATGGTCCATGCAATGCACAACGATAATATATAGCTAAGATCACGCGCTACTTTTCGTTTTGGCCAAGCAAGCAGTAGCTTTACTTCATAGGATGAACACTTTTACAGATATTTAAAGGTCAAGTAGGGCAAAACACTTTTTTAGTGTCAACATAAGTTCACATAAAATAGTCCAAGCATAAATGTTCATAATATAAAAGCTACATACCATCAAAAGAATTTCCTATGAATTATCTCCAACTGGCATGTTTAATAAATAACACATATTATTGATTCCATTGGGTTTGCCACATAGAAAAACAGCCAACAAAACAAGATATTTTCTTTAGTTTAGTATATCCTACTATAATACGGTAGAGAAACAGGCTCACTAAAAGACTGAGAAAAGTTCTGAATTGACGTAGGCAAATATTTTTAACTTTTACATTATTTTTTGTTTTTTGCATAATAAAATAATCTTCTCACATATTTATTACTATTGGAAAATAAAATTAGAAAGGAGGGTTTGATAATACGGCTGTCGCTAAGGCACACGCGATCCGCAGTTTCAAATTTGCCTGGTAAAGTAAGCCAGTAGTTTCCCCGGTGGGACCTTATGAGCATTATAATACGGGGCGTGGAAAAGGGGCGGTCACAACCAGTAAAATATGTTACTAATCCAACTTCTTCCGTTATTCATTATGCGCATTTCCTTTCCCTAACCCTAACCCTAACCCTAAAACCTTGGAAAGACCACAACCCTAACCCTAAAACCTTGGAAAGATCACAACCCCCTCACAAAAAAAAAAAATATGATTTGGATATTATAAGTCAAATAGGCTTTTTATGTTAATTTGTGTTTGTCACCTGACCTGTCAATCATTGTGACATCTGCGTTATTGTATAGAACATATTATACTGTCGGTAAAATAGCCGTTTCGAGTTTTCACCCTTTTATGAAATGTGGAGCCTTTATTGTCGTCAGCCATGTTCGTGCGTCTGTCCATTCGTTCACAATTAAACAATTCTTTACGGATTTTGACGTAATCTTGATGACCCAAGATGAACCCTATTGAAAATCAGCGAAATCGAAAAAAATAAGTATGAGTTATTGCCCTTGTTCTTAAAAACACTGTAAAATGTTCAATTTTTGGCGGATTTTGATGCAACTTGATGTGAGAGTGCGTTATAAATCACGGGTGTAACCTATTGAAAGTAAGCGAAATCGAAAAATATTTAGTATGAATTATTGCCCTTGCACTAGAAAGCACAATTCTTGATAGATTTATTATCATCCACGGATGAACCGTATTGCAATCAGATAAATCGAAAAGTATTACGAGTCAGATATTGCCCTTGTTTTGAAAACGTGTACTTTTGGGCTCATAAACACTCTAGAAGGCACAATTCTTGTCCAATTGTCCAAAACTCGCCGATATTGTTTGATTTCACTCAAGGATGAGTCTTATTGAAAATGAATTTTATCGAAATATATTAAATATGAATTATTGTTCTTTAAAACAATAAATCTACAAGGAGTAACCCATCATGGATTATGACGAAACTTTCTGCAGTTGTTTATTATCACCCAAGGATGAACCCTATTGAAAATATAAAAAAAAAACATCGAAGTATATTCAATGTGATTTATTGCCCTTGTTCTTTAAAACGCATTCCTATCCAATTGAATAAACACATTTTGTGCCCTTTGGGTCAAATGTACAGACTGCGCTCAGCAAGCCTCTCAGATTTGTTGAAAGTGTATTGGAACCTAGCAGTCAAGGTCATTAAACTTTTTACCTCTCTCCTCTAGAATAACTTGAGCTAGCATCCGGACTATAGGGGGATGCTTAACCCAAAGTTTAAAATACCGAGCACACCAATAACAGTATACCCCTATGGAACGCCGTAACTGCCTTCTGTTAGTATTTTTGCAGTATCAGCATCTTTTTGTATTATCAGCATCATCTTTTCGTATTATCATCTTTTCGTATTATCATCTTTTTGCATTATAAGCATCATCTTTTTGCAGTATCAGCATCTTTTTGTATTATCAGCATCATCTTTTCGTATTATCAGCATCATCTTTTCGTATTATCAACTGTTTGTATTATCATCTTTTTGTATTATCAGTATCATCTTTTTGTATTATCATTTTTTTGTATTATCAGCATCATCTTTTCCGTAACTGGCCGTAGGTTTGCGGAAATCAACGGTAATCTTCGTAAGAAGTCCACGTAAATAAGATGCCGTAGACTAGGTTAATGAGTCTGCAGTCTCCGATGAATTTAGTGATGGCATTTACAGATGATTCTCTAATACTGATTAAAAGGTAGCATGTCACGCTAAAGAAGTTGGAAGTAAGAACTCTCAAAAGTAGAAATGTAGAAAGTAAAAAAATGATGGTCTGATGTAGAAAGCTGTTTAAAGGGGGTGGGGGTGGGGGCAGTAAACAGCCAAATATTTAAGCCTGAAGGAATATAGATTCAGAGGTAGGAAGTCAAAAGCTGGTTGGCAGTCTAGCAATAGGAAGTCGGGCATGGTAATCAGATTTAGGACGTTGGGAATCACGTATGAAGTTGTAAGTGACAGTCTGATGTAGGTTGTTGGAGGTCAGAAGTTCTATTTTCACGGGGGTTTAGAAAAATGAAAATGCTATGGTTTTTAAATGTGTTCTGACAAAGTCTGGCATGAAGAGAAAATTGAGAATCGTATTGCAGCTAATTCTCTAACAATGTCAAAATCATTTGTGTGACACTAAATTTGCTATCGTTAACTATTTGTGCTATGAATAAAAGAATTTGAATATTTCTATTTGCACCAGTTTTTTTTAATACCATATGGTTAAATCTTCATGTAATGTTAATGTTAATTCCCTTTTGATATTGGATTTGTCTCAACATATTTTCCCCACTTCTTGGAAATTGAAAATCCATCATTGACTTCAGATTTTAACTCAGTATCGTTTATTTGAGTAAAACTGCGAACGGATAAGTCAAAAAATGCCATTCGCCGATATACAGTTCTTTCCGATACAGACAGCAACTTTGAAATTTCAGATATTTTGAAACCAGAGTCTAATAAACTCTCTTACAATTGTTTTGATTCAAAACAATTCTGTTGTGTTTGCATTCTGACTGGGCATATTTAATACATTCTGTTCCGATTTTCATCATATCTGAAGAATTTGATATCCCAAGGCATCCCATATCATATCTGGACAAATGGCAAATTAAATCAGGAGTTATTTTTTCTCTTTGAAAGGCAGGCGTATGCAATGAAAGGTGTAAATTTTCTAAAATGGTATCCATTTTTACAAAATAAAAGTTGCGTCTCATTAATCTAGTCTACAACATCTTCTTTACGTCGACTTTTTACGAAGATTAACGTTGATTTCCGTAAACCTACGGCCAGTAACGGAAAAGATGATCATACAAAAAGATGATAATACAAAAAGATGGTGCTGATAATACAAAAAGATGATAATACAAAAAGTTGATAATACAAAAAGATGATGCTGATAATACAAAAAGATGATAATACAAAAAGATGATAATACGAAAAGATGATGCTGATAATACAAAAAGATGCTGATACTGCAAAAAGATGATGCTTATAATGCAAAAAGATGATAATACGAAAAGATGATAATACGAAAAGATGATGCTGATAATACAAAAAGATGCTTATACTGCAAAAAGATGATGCATATAATACGAAAAGATGATAACCGAAAAAGATGATAATACGAAAAGATGATGCTGATAATACAAAAAGATGCTTATACTGCAAAAATACTAACAGAAGGCAGTTACGGCGTTCCATATACCCCTTCTAGTTTCTGGCTTCTCTTCTGGAATGTTTCTTATTATAATCAGAAAACGAAAAATAAAATAATATAGGCACTAAGATCAAAGGTTAAACGAATATTGTAACATATGAAATGCCCAATGTTATTCTTGTTTTTGCTTTCGTGTAAATAGTCGCTTTTATTCAGAATGATTAATTACAGTGTCAGAAAGTGACCTGGATTATCTAGCCTATTGAAGACGTCTTCCATCTATCAATAATGGCGACCATGTAAGTTGTGTTCATTACATACCCAGAACGGAGACTGCTGATTTCGGATTTTTTCAAGATTTCTTTGTGCTCCCAAATAGGCCTATCGTCTTCGTCTGAGGACTTCGTGAAGTGTCTCATCTATGTTTTTTTACTCGCCATGTGCCACTTGTACTCAACCAGTCCTTGCCAGTCGCTCCCTTATCAATCAAAAAGTTTTCAGATTTACTTGGCTGAAGTGGTGGCGGATTAGATGTCGCCTCATTGTATGGCACATCCGATCATTCTGGATAATAGCTATTTACACGAAGGAACAAAAAGAAAAAAAATACAAAACCGTATAAAAAGTAAATACGAACTAATTTATCCAAAAATGAGGGCTTAAAATAACTTAAAAGGATGAAAACCGTAATTACCTCATGACCACGGATATTATAGAACAAAATTGAATTTGTGGTTTTATTTTAATTTGGAATTACATTAGTGGCGGGTGTGGCGCCAGGCATGGTAAGCTTACTCTTCATGATACCTGTATCTACTGTTCGATACTAGTTTTCTCTATTGAATAGTCCACTCACTGTAACTAGAATTTGTCTAAATGTTTTATATGATGTTATATGATTTTGTCTTGCGATTAGGATACTTCGGATTGGTTTGTTTATTTATTTACCCGTTTTTCAAAAGAAAACTTTGGACATGCAGTCAAAATAATTGATCTTAGTAGGCAAAACTATTTATTTTTTTCGCTTTCTCAATAAGATAGAAACATTCCAGAATTTAGGAGAAATCCTCATCTTGATCAACAAGTCTTTTTTTGATGCAAGTCGGCAAAGTCGGCCGAGTCGGAATTTTACCCTCACCGGTTAAGTCATATATCTTTGAAAATCTTTTTCTTACTTCTTTAGGTTATCTTTATAGTATACAGTTTCAATATTTCCTTTGTCAATAAATTTGCTATACAATTTTTATGAATCTTCAGGTCTTATCAAGGCCCTACATTGTCCACCCAAGTCGTATTCTGGTTGCATAAGGGGTACCACGAGGACCAATAGCACTCTCAGAAGGAGTATATGCGCCCGGAACACAGTTGCCAAATTTCAGTTTCTAACCTTGGAAGATGTATAGAAGTAATGTGATGATAACTGTCAATGCCAGATTGCTGCGGTATATGGCGATGTTCCTCAGGTATACTGTCCTTTGTATAAACAGTAGGTAACTGTATATATTCTTTAGTAGTAAAACCACTAATCTCTAATCCTTCCATCAAAAAGGTATCCATTGTTTAAGGAACATCCATTTTGGAAACTGTAATTCTTCTTCTTCGGCCAGTTACCCCAATTTGTCTAATCAGATTTTCTTTAAAGAAACAGGTTGTGGTTCCTGGATCATGGAAAGCATACTAAGATTTTACAGTATTGGTACAACTGCCAATGTACATGGACAATCAGCTCCGGCTCCCATAGGCATTTAAACTTCTTCTTTCAGGAATCTCAGCCCGTTTTTATGGTAACAGGGAAGTGAATACCTGGCATCATCAATAGCCAATTCTTCTTCAATTCCATATTGTTACACTTGCATTTTTATTCGAAACTTAGCATGATCTAAAGCTTGCTTCTTCTTCAGCTTTGGCATTTAATCCGGTTTTCTTTAATTTAGCTTTATCCAGTGTGTAGGAGATTGAGGATTCACTTCTTCGGAATCTCTTAGTTTAATGAGTTTTACAGATCTATCCTCTTCTTCTTTTCTGTATTCGCTTCTTTCTGTAAAAACTATTTTTTCTTTGAAATCAAGAAATGTTTTCTTATGAATTTCTCCATCTTCATCTTCTTGAAACAAGAGACTTTTTATAACCTTCTTGCGTTAGAAGAAAATTTTCGTATGCTTGCATTCAGGCTTTATACTTCTCTAGCACAGAGGCGATTTCTTCTTTGTCTAAATTATCATTTATTTTTCATTTTAGTTGTGAGCAAGCGGCTATTCTCTTTCTGTCTTCGACTCTTTTGACGACATCATCTTTGTTCTCATCTTCCATATTATGTATAGTGACACCAGAAACAGTCTGTGAAATTGAACTAGTATTTGAATCCTTTCTAGGCTTTTGTACTTATCTGTTTCATTTATCTTCTTAATCTATCGTTCATTATCTTCTTAACTGGTAATTCAGGAATCAGACATCTAAATTCGTAACTGTTTATATAGAGCCCCCTGTCACTGTCGCAGACACCTCTGCTTGGAGGTACCCGAATAATAAACCAATACACGATCTTGATTTTATAACCATTAAAATTTTATTAAAGGTATACTGCGTCTTCGCATGAACATAAAATTTCTCAAGAATGGTCAATATGAGTATATATTCATCAGAGGACTTACATGTTGTCATAAAGTAACAGAATCCCCTTAAAATCTGGAAGACTCACAAAACTAAATCATTTTTGAAAAACGCTTAAAAAACGCATCTTTTTGAATAATTACTTAGTTTTTTTGGATATTTATTTTTAACTTTTCATGGCAACAGGAATATTTACTGATGAATAGAGAGCTCTTATTGGCCAAGTTTTACATTTCCCAATTTTATGTTCATTCTAAGACCTATTATCCCTTTAACATAACAAAACACTTAAGTTGTAATATCTTTATAAGGCAATTTCTTATTCTCAATGGCGATTCCCGATTTTCCAAAATAGAAATAGTTCTAAATCGTCCTTAAATCTGTAATTATTGTCTATTCTCTATAAATTTTAACTTGGGAATTTTCTTCACATCGCGGGATATACACGACGTCCAATTGGTTAAAAATTAATTGTCCAAAATGCAGTCTAAATCATTGTCCGAAACACATAAAGTTTCGAGCATTTGGTATCTAGACACATTTTGAGCATAGATGACTGCGTATGTGTTAGCTTCTTGAATTGATTTATCGCTTTTGTGTTGGCTGCATCATTCCTGAATTGAATTATTTGCTTTTATGAACTGTTTATGTTGGAAAAGTGTTGGTTGCCAACTGGTTTGATTAAAAAAATGGCTATTCAAACATTTCCCCGCAATATTTTGTTTGGTGGATTCATAGTTAATCCTATCAAGAAAACTTAATGACAAGAATTTCGTGCTGAGAAAGCAACCGTTAAAAGTGATAAACGTCGTATACTTTTAGCAAAAAATAAACAAGAGGGTCTATAGGCTAGTTAGAGATTCAACAGAATGAATTATACAAAATAGCACTTTAATAATACGTATACTCAAGGCACTCACATTACATGCTCACCGGAATTTCAATTTCTGTACTTTCCCTTATTCTTACATTTGCTAGAACAAATTTTGAAAGGTACAATAAAATGAGAAATATTAGGATACTAATACAGCAGTGTGATATGAGTAGATAGGCATACCACATTGGGTGTACCTCTTCCATTAAATACCCTATGATCAACGGATTTATCATAGTGCCTAATGAAGCTGCTATCAATATAGATGAAGCTACCTTACCGCTTACTTTGACTAAATTCTCTTGAGTCCACGTAAAGCCAGTTGGAAAAATAACTGATAACGAAAATCCAACGAATACGGTAAAAACCCATATACCCGGTGAAATATGGAAGTAGGCACATAATAAAAATGCTAACAAACTAACAAATAAGCCAAAGAAACATATAGCTAACATTCTAACTGGACTTAAACAGCCGATAAAAAATATTCCTAAAAATCTAGAAACAGCAAAAGAGGCCCAAAACAATGACGTTATTTGACTTCCACTACTTTTGCTCCACTTTAAATGTAACACGGTAAAAGTTAACAGATAGGCTGCAAATGTGTCCTCAACAGAACAATAAAACAAATACATTAAATCCAGCAAAACAACGGTTAAGATATAATATTTTATAGGCATATCTCTCTTTTCCTCGATTGGGGTCTCTTTTTTCTTTTTATTTTTATTAGCCTTCTTTTTGCAATAGACGACTAGACAACATAAAGCAGCAATGAATGTGAGAATACCAGAAATAATGTAGGCGTATATTAATTGAACTTCACCCACGTCTTCTGAGACGTTTGATGTCATATTAGTATATAAAGTTGTATTTTCGTCGACTAATGTTGCGTTATCAATATCGGAAGTAGACGTATTCAGTGCATTGGCTGGTGACAGAAACGGGGCTGTTACTAAAGGGGAAATAACTCCACCAAAGGCGAAGGCAAAATGAACGAACTGCATGTAAGGTCTTCCTTCAGCTTCTGACCATATTGAAACCAGATCCGCATTACCGCCTGAAAAAGAAAATTGATATGCTGTCTAAATAGTTTATAAATATACAATTTATACGTACTTATACAATACAGTTTGTATGACAAAATAGGAAGCTCAAATATGAAAAAACGTTATAACCTACCTGTATCAAGAAATCCACCACAAAAGGAGTTGGCAAAAAATATAAAAACCATTAAACCATAGATTGAACAGAGAGGAATAACGGTACAAGTGACCGCTAGACCAGTTACACACACTGTGAGCAGTAGTATCTTATTACACTTATCAATAATGATACCACTCACTAAAGAACCACACAGATACCCTACTGAACCAGCTGTAAAGAATGTCGAGGCTTTTTCAATATTAGTTCCTGTAATTAATTGGATATCCAGAAAGGAAGGTCCGCGTTGTCCAACTTGGAAACCCTGTAAAAAAAAGTTTTATTGAATTGGATATCCAGAAAGGAAGATATTCGTTGTCCAACTCGGATACCATGTAATAGAAAGTTTTATTGAATTGGATATCCAGAAAGGAAGATATTCGTTGTCCAACTCGGATACCATGTAATAGAAAGTTTTATTCAATTGGATATCCGGAAAGTTAGATCCTCGTTGTCCAATTTGCAAGCCGTGTAAAACAAAGTTTTATGAATTAATAAACATAAAAGCATTTCAAAACTAAAATCTTTTAAGGTATATTTTTGACAAGATAATGGCATAAATGATAGAAAATTTAGATCATAATGCAAATCTGAGTAAGTCGATTAACAGCAGTGGCCTCTAACATATCCGGAGTGTGGTATTTAGTTGCGGTGATGATATTGGTCGGCATCCACAATCCCACCCCCTCTCATCGCCCTCTTGTGGCCTGACTGCACTGTCGGTGCACTGATGGTTCATTAATTTGCTTTTCGAGGTTGACGTGTAATCTTGTTGAATTTTGAAATACAAAGACTCAAGTATGTTACAGTTGCTAGGAGTATACGAAATTAAGATCAAAGATTCTAAATAAAAAACTACAATTTTGACATAACACGCTCAGAAAATAATCAAATAAAGATACAAAATAACACTCACCAGAGTTACAAAAGTAAACGCTAGTGTTAAACTGTGAAAAAATTTTTCACGATACTCCTTGTCTTTCATTCCTTCCCTGAAAGTCCGTACTGGAGGTTTTTCTTCTGTTTCTTTGACTTCCAAACTATTGTTGACTTGTAGCAAAGCATTGTTTTGAATGGCGGCGTCCTTCTCTTCCATTTTTGGACTAGTAACTGGTACATCTGATTTAAAAAAAATTATGGGCAAATCAATTTCGGAGATATTCAAAAACGTAATTTGTAACCGCTTTCCACACCCATTTTAATGTCTGAGGTACAAAAAGGTGCAGAAGAGTTAGGACGTTAAAACTCCATTCATTTCAATAAATTTCTGAGGTATACAACTCTTCAGATCCTCTTATGGGTTAGGATTCGCTTCTACGGCGCTTCCATATTTTCAATCTCAATTTTGATGCCCCTCCCCTATTAAGTAGCATAGGTCTTCCCATATAAGAATGGTGCTGAATTTCAAAAATTCTCTTTGTGAGACAAACACTTTATCTTGAAAATTAAGCCTATATACTGCATGCTCAAAATTGACACAAACCATCTTGAATGTCCAGTAATATAGACTAAAATAAATATACAATATATTAGCTATATGTAGGCCTACATAAGAAAACTTTGTAAAAGATAATTTTTAAAAAAATGGACAAACTACAAGCCTAAAAAAGAAGGCCTTAAACATTAATGTTTAAGAAAAATAAAATTACCAAATTAAAGGATGGCAATATTCTAATGTGTCTGGATAATCAAGTCTAATCGTTAGTCTATAATAATGTCACAATAACCCTTCCAAGCTACTGTTCAGTTTTCTAATATTTACACCACTATATTTGTAAACAATACCTTGAGCATGTGCCAACGCTTTTTGTTGAATAACTACTTTCAGTTACCATAATCTTCATGAGAGATTATGTGAAGTGTAGTTAATCTAAATATAGAAACGGTAAGATGTGAAATGTAGTCTAATGTATGATGAAAATCAGACATCTGGTCACATCTTCAATGACTTCATGTATGAAAAACTACCCATCATCATAAAAAGCCGAAAAGCATATATTATTACTTACATAAATATGTGATATTATATAGTAGAAATCTTAGTTTTGTACAGTAAAAAGCCGGTATACTGATTTACTTCTTTGAAACTGTGTCAGGGACCATTCATTGTACTTATTATACCAGTTTCCCACAATGTTAAATCGATGATAAGCCATCACGCGATAGTCTTTTCAGGCCGATTCACCTAGTGTCGCCACGTTATGTTTATGTTAGTCTTATCATGTATATCCCTGAAAAGGTCTATATTATCTTGATTTTTAAACTTTTCAAATCTACAATAGATGCATTATCTGTTCAGTAGGCGTCTACGTTGTGTTTTTACCTATAGATAGATATAGATACACTGTATATCATGATGTTTGATTTTGTTGCACTATACGTTCTGATCTGCGGTCTGGAAGTTACATTGCGTACGATTGCACGATGCTTAAGCCTGCCTGCCTAGTCCTTTGATTCACAGTTACTTGTGTCACGTTGTGGTTGCTTGGTAGTGTATATGGTCAGTGAACTATTTTGTTATTCAACTTGGCCACCAACATCATTGTAGTCAATCGCCAATCAAAACAAATAATGATTGGTATGTTGTAACAACACTGTAATCAGTCACAAAAGTGCGTAATTGGATGTATCGACCAATGAATGATTCTCAATTGAACTTGCAAAATTGAGGTTGACACAATGTCAATGAGTGTGACCCTTTTCTTTTTGTTCCTTCTAAAAATTTATCGCTTTGATGTTTTGCCCCACAGGTATGTGTGGACAGGATAGCCTATAATATGCCCCTATATAAGTTTTAAAAATGATCACCCCCCCCCCCAACCATGAAAATATAAATTTTCTTTCATTTACTTAATAAACATTTATTTAATTTTTTTCACTTGGAAAAACTGTCGCAATTATAGAAAAACAACATTTGAGTTTTTTTCCGGTCGACTGATACGTATAATATTTGTAAAGGTTAGACACTCCGAGTTCCCCCCAGAATTCAAACCCGGAACAAGCATTACTGCTCAAGAGGTATAATATTTCAAAAAAGGGAGGGGGTGGGAAAGGGCTAAAACGGGAAAGTGACGAATTGGTGCACCTTATAATCAACAACGATATTGGCACATTAGACTTCTTCCCTTTTACAGAAACCAAAAAATTCTTCTTTTTGTAGAATGGTCAAATATGATACTTCTCGAAACGGTTTCCGATGAATCATCATTTAATTAGCCCTATTCAACCTACCTGGGAAAATTTAATTTGCCGGATGGCCAACATTCGGTTGTTCTAAAACTTGACGTCTGTGAGATTTAGTCAACGATTAACTAAACTTAATTCGCTATGAACTAGTTAACCTGAAATTTCTTGGAGAGACTTGGAAGGAGTCAGATGAGGACATTAAATTTCACCCATATTAACTGTATTTAGACTCCTATTCAGACGGATATGAAACATCGAAATTACCGAAATGGTGTTGATAAGAATTATAAATCGTCAATATTGTCATTAATGACGGCTGATGTTATGTCATAAATCCAAATAAAAAAATTCTTCTCATACTTTATAAAACTAAAAATTTGACAAAAGACTTTAGCCTACCTAATTTTGAATTTAAAAACTAAAGTGAAAAATATTTAACAGAAGAAAAATAAACATTTCACTGAATGGAATGTAACGTTTGACATCGTAAGTTCAATAAGGTAGATAGAGATATCCAGACGTCTACCAGGATTGACGTATTGCGTCAAACGCGTCAAGGCAAGATGATTAAAGCTTGTCTTATGAACACAATTTCTTCGAGATTTGGTGGAACTGATAGAAATAAATTGACAACATATTGAATTAGAGGTATAAAATGTGAATTTTTTTTTTTTTTTTTTTTTGCCCCGAAATTAGGGAATAATTTCATTTCATTTTAGAAATGTTCCGAACATTCGTAACTATTTCCACAAATTACAGAAATAATTCACTTTATTGGTTCTATTGCTACGTTATTTGTTTCAGAGAAATTTGTTTTTATCCATACAATTCAATCTTTGAAATCTTCTTAGTACAATTCGACTTTGATTTATCGGGATTGCATGCACGAATTGCAGAGTCACGGTCAAGCTTTTTGGAGTTATTGCCGTATAAATTTAAAAAAAAGAACAGTTTTACCTGTTCGACTAAAACGTTGCCTGCATTTATTTAATATACATGATTTTTGTATGAAATAATCATGTTCTTTATTGTGATGATTTATTCGTAAAATGCAAACCAAGAAAGAAACTCTTTTCAGATAATTTAGTAAATCTTCCGCCCTACAATATTATTATTTTTTCTTTTCTGTACATAAACATTTAAAAAATATGCCATCACAAATCTACTCCCAGATAACATGCCGGCAACGCCCTTTTCCCTTTCATACCTTAAGCACGGTAATAAACTATATTTCTGTTCAGTATACGAGCTCTACCTACCTGCATTATCTTTCTTTTTAGTCTCCGAGTAATCGAATACAACATTATCAACTCCTTTTTCTCCAGAGGGATGCGATTTTGGTAAAGCCATTTTCAAAATATGTATAAAATCCGGGCAAAAGTAGCTGTCGGGAAATATTGCTATTGTCAGGTTGTCTAAGTAACTCTTATATCAGGTCGAATGGTCATGAACATGATATAGGCTGGTTTATATTAATATGATGTTCATTAACTCGCATTTCAGATTCTCATTATCACTCTTAACCTTTATAATGATAATACATAAATAATGTTCTTATATTATGAAAGCAATTTAATAATATTGTAGTACCTTCGTTCATGATAATAAGTCCAAATGCAAGATCAGCCACCACCCTAGGGCTGTATATCTGGGAGAATTAATCACCCGTTTCCTCGAAACCCAAGAAATAACTATTAACGTATTTTAAAAAATATCCGGGGAAAGATGCCACAACCAAGTGAAGTGAACACCCCACACCCTTCACCATAATTTTAATGTTTTAAACTCTACACTAACCAATAACATCGCAAGCCTTATTTCTTATTTTAGACGTTGTTGAGGAGAGGGACGTAAAACTCCATTCATTTTAGTTTATTTTAAACGTTGTTGACAACATTTTTCAGACAGGGAAGTAGGAATGTACGAGAAACGTTTTTGTGTGGGTTTGCTATTTTCGCACAGTTTGAGTATACTTCTTAAAACTATTCAATCAAGAACCCATTAAACTCCCAATAATGCCGACTGTTGTCTTATCTTAGTTATTGACTAATCGATTTAAATGAAATTAAAAGTTGTCAAGAGACATAAGTGGGTTTATTCGTGTGAAATGATAGATAATGATAATATTTGAAAAGGGTTTTAACGGTATTGATATTAAAATACATGTACCAAATAAAAGCCATATAGTCTATAACTCTATTCTGATACACCTATGTTTCATATCAATATGAACTCTATCAAACGAAGCGCTATTGAATAGGAACTTGTAATCCTGAGCGTTAATATATTTTATACAATTTTAATGGACTTTTTTACTATGTGATTATCTGCTGCATTGATTTTATATGACAACCTTATCAACCTATTCAATGTGTACATGGAAAGTAATTTTACTGTTTAGATTGGAGTAAGAAACAGATCAAAAATACAATATTCGGATTTAAAAAATCATACTCGGCATCTATACTGAAAGATTCAAAAGAAGGAGAAATCGTGTTCAAGGATCGGACAAAATGCCTCCAATACGTGTAACATTTAGCATCCCAACAGGAGAAGAAAAAACCTACACTGTTCCCTATAAATCATTATCACCAACAGTGGTCACCCAGAATTTTACTTTAGATGGTGACAAAAAGAACAGAAATAGACTGGGAAACCGACATGTAACTTTCAAAAATGTTCCTTCCATGTTGATTCCTAGAGCGAGAGTTCGAGAAGATAAAGATTTGATGGATTTATCTGATTTAGTCATACCCGATGATGATTTACAGGCGATTCATTTAGCAGCTCTATATCCATCCATCCTGAATCACCAATCTAAAACGGAAATGGACCAAAGGCTTTGTGGTAGAAGAGTGACATTTAGTGACATTGTCTGTGTTTGTGGGTCGGATTCGGAAACTGAATCGATCTGGTCTTTATCATCTAGTGAGTTGGGTAAGCGTTGTTCACCACAACCAGAATACTTGGAATCATTTGGATCAGCACTTCCGGATATAAAAGTCTCTTCGAAACGACTTTCATCAGCAAGTGTAGGATCTGATGATCATCATTATCATCAGCAACGTGGGAGAAGGTGCAGTTTGTGTCACGAATCAACAGATACAAGACAAAGGGTTGTAAAGTATTTTGGAGGCGTTCACCAGTTTTTGAGTTGGATATTTTCAAAGTGGGGAAAGGTAAGCTATAAATTATGTTACAAATCAGTCTATTCCAAATTACTAGAAAATACTAGACCCGGAACAACAGTATCAAAAACATAGTGATGTTCAAATTCTATTGACGCCTGGGTCTAGGGTTTTTCATATATTCTAAATTGGTGTTATGAATACAAAGAAGGAGTCCGTATATTTGTTTCTTTTCTCCAAAACATTCCGAAAGTTTAAAAAGACATGCAGAAGAAAATAAAAATATTTGCAACAGCTGGCGTACACACTGATATTTTCTATTTATTATGCACCACCAGCTTTTGTTAATTTGGATTAGAGAATTCTGTGGTATTTCTTAGAATTTTAGTTGTATTAAGATGACATCTTAGAAGGCACAGAGCGCACAACAGACATGCCTTGATTTCTGAGAGTTCACCTCAACTCAATCTATAATATTATTTTACATTACCCCCACAGACTAAGCACAGCCATTTTTACATGGGCAAGGAAAAGTGAAATTATGCTAATCCTTTAAAATCTGCAGGCCTCTATATAATATATAGATAATAAAATATCGTTGCTATTTTCTTAAGAGATTGTTAAAGATTAATTTTAAGCTTGATTGACAACTAAATGAAAATGAGTATAGCGACGAGCGTGGACTTGAGAGATATCACGAACAGATTACACGTTTGGTAATTAATTGGACATATCTTACATACAATGAAATTTGGGTATGTTTCTGGTACCGCTAAAACGACGCCTGATTTACATGCTATGATTCTTTGATATTTACAAAAATTTCAAGTACACATGATACCATGAACATGATCATCCCCTCCGACTATATCTACCCACATTTTTTTCTCTATCTTCTCACATGTTTTCTCTTCATCTACTCATATGTTTCCTCTCAATTTACTCACATGCTACTCACGTGTTTCTCTCTATCGACTCCCATGTTCTCTATCTACTCACATGTTTAATTTGTCACCATCTACTCACGTGTTATCTCTCCGTCTACTCACATGTTTCTCTCTATCTACTCAGATGTTTTCTCTCTATCTACTCACATGTTTCTCTCTATCTACTCACATATTTTCTCTCTATCTACTCACATGTTTAATTTATCTCAATCTACTCACGTGTTATCTCTCCGTCTACTCAAATGTTTCTCTCCATCTACTCACATGTTCAATTTATCTCTATCTACTCACACGTTCAATTTATCTCCATCTACTCACATGTTATCTCTCCGTCTACTCACATGTTTCTTTCTATCTACTCACATGTTATCTCTCTATCTACTCACATGTTTATCTCTATCTACTCACATGTTTAATTTATCTCCATCTACTCACGTGCTATCTCTCCGTCTACTCACATGTTATCTCTCTGTCTTCTCACATGTTTCTCTCTATCAACTCATATGTTTTCTCTCTATCTACTCACAAACATTTCTCTCTATCGACCTAAATGTTTTCTCTATCTACTCACATGTTTTCTCTCCATATACTCACATGTTTTTCTGTCCATATACTCACATAATTTCTCTCTATATTCTCACATGTCTCT
Source organism: Nipponacmea schrenckii (assembly GCA_030562195.1). Taxonomy (NCBI): domain Eukaryota; kingdom Metazoa; phylum Mollusca; class Gastropoda; family Lottiidae; genus Nipponacmea; species Nipponacmea schrenckii. Next base: position 6,001,127 of record CM060201.1, read on the forward strand.
CTCTATCTTCACATATGGTGTATCTCAATCACCTCACGTGGTGTATCTCCATCTACTCACAAGTTTTCTCTCTATCTACTCACCTGTTCCCTATCTACTCACATGTTTAATTTGTCTCCATCTACTCACAAGTTTTCTCTCTATCTACTCACCTGGTGTCTCTCCATCTACTCACATGTTTACTCTCTATATCTATTCACATGTTTTCTCTCTATCTACTCACATTGGGTCTCTCCATCTACTCACATGTTTTCTCCAAACACTTAATTATCTTCATCATCTTTAACTTCTGAGACTTTCTACTCACATATTTGTCTCTATCCACTTTATCAACTAATTTGTCACCTTTTCTAATCTACAACTTCTCCACTCGATCTTACACACCTTCACCACATCTTCGATCACCCCAATCATAGTTAAATTTCTCTTAAACATCGTTCTCATAAATTTCCTCAAGTCATAGATCTTCTCTAAATTCTTCAAGTCATCGCTCTTATTCAACTTCTCCAAATCCTCGATCTTCTTCAAATTCTCGAGATCCTACTCCAACACAGTCAACTTCTCAAAATCCTCCTCCAACTCAGTCAACTTCTCAAAATCCTCCTCCAACTCAGTCAACTTCTCAAAATCCTCCTCCAACTCAGTCAACTTTTCAAAATCCTCCTCCAACTCATTTAACTTCTCAAAATCCTCCTCCAACTCAGTCAACTTCTCAAAATCCTCCTCCAACTCAGTCAACTTTTCAAAATCCTCCTCCAACTCATTTAACTTCTCAAAATCCTCCTCCAACTCAGTCAACTTCTCCATGCTGTCGACCGTCTCAGACTTAATTAAATCCACGATCTTTTTCTAATTCTCTAAATCCTCGATTTTCCTCAATTTCTCAAGACCCTTCTCCAACTCAGTCAACTTCTCAAGATCTTTGTCTTCATGTTGTCGATCTTCTCCGCGACCTGATTAAATCCACGATCTTTTTATAATTCTTCAAATCCTCGATCTTTTCCATTTTCTCCAAAACCCCGAACTTCTCCAAAATATGTACCTTCAACATGTTATCGATTCTCTCCTAAACATGTACCTTCTCAATTCTTCAAATTCTCCAAATCTCGATCGTCAAAAACTTGTCAAAAATTATGGAACCACATACATCTCCATCTGCCAACCTTCACTCTCTAAAACCGTGTTTCTAAAACCGTGTTTCCACATGGCCAAAAAGCCAGCTTTAAGCTAGCGTTTCTGTGTTTCCACTTATATTGCCGAACCATTACATCTCAGGAACCGAAAACCTCCCTTTTGCGTTCGGCAAATTATCGGGGGCCGAATAAAAGATAGCTTTAAAGCCGGCTTTTTAAACAAGTGAAAATGCAAAAAGACGCTTTTTTGTCGTGTTTAAATAGAGAAGTACTAGTTTTACGGTTTTAAGCGCAACATCGGTTGTCTTGTACATCGCGACCAGTCAATAATGTGCCACTTTTTCGATCAAGACTAAAGTAGTTCGGGAACCAGATTAATTAAGTGCAAACACAGCGTGTTAGGCAAATAAATCTGGATTTTTCTTCACAATTTCTAAGTGGAAACACGGTCTTAGAGTTCTTCACCTCGTTCTTACGAATCAATCAGACAAACAGCCTAAACTTAGGCACCCCGTTTCGTTCTCTTTTTTTATCAGATTAGATATAACGCACCAGTATCAGTGTTATATAATCTAATATGATATTACATTGATAATGATACTCTAATAATCTGTCAGCAAAACCTTAATTTAACCTAGTCGTCCCTTATCTTACACATTTATTTGTCACTAAGTGCAACTGTTTCAAATTGCATATGATAGGATGTATGATTTAATGTATTGTAGATATTTGGCTATATTAACATATTGTATAGGTTGCCAGGTACTGTGGTTTGTTGAAATTTGTTTTAGGTGCTTTTCTTCGCGGTCTCTTACGAATTGTCAACGTGTGCCTGCAGATATAAATGTTTCCATATCATAATTTTAGATTCTGAGTTGTATTAAGTTATCTGGAGGACCAAACCTTGTCGCTCCCATGATAATAATTATAAAGTATATAAAAAGATTAACGGGGATTAACCACCTAACATCAATATTGTTACAAATAATATCCAGTATAGGGTCGATATCTACTTATTATACTGTTATATAATTATCTAAAACAAATAACAGTGCCATGGGTGGTATGATTTGCCACAAGATTTGAGTGATATCACTATTGCTAACTTTGTGCTAAGAACATTATGATCGCTGATGAAATTGATTTAAAGGGACTTCAGAACTTCCTTTCCGACAAACTGAAAAATCTTGCAAGTAAGTTAAGCTATATTGAAGAAACGAATTTCGAATAAAAAGTGTTTCGTTTAATAACAAATTAATTCGCGACTGGTTTCGGAGGGTTGAAGGGTTAATCTAACCGGGCTTAAGGTAATTTGACAGGGTAAGGGGTAATTAATTCGCTATTGTATATAGTTACAATATAGACTATATCTTTAATATACTCTAGTCTAGATTAACTATTCAATACATATTCATTAACCCTTTCAAGTAGAAACAAGTCGATTAAACGAACATTTTTTGGTTTCCGTTTTGTCTTCATTTGTATTTTGGACGTCGTTTAGGAAGGATAATATACTGTACCAAAAGGATTTGACTGGATTTGTTATCATATGAATTGATTTTGAGACAATTTCATGTGAGCCCTTTTGACCATCCGCATATATATATAAATTAGATTAAATGCGTAAGATGTACCAGTATTTCAATGTGTTTCATGTTAAACATCTACAGTTAAGGGTTTCGTGTAGCCGACAAGTTGAACTGGTATTGATCGGCAAATGTTTTGAGATATTTCAGACATTATAATGGATTATATTTTTATAGGGAATTGATTAATAGGTTAAATTGGTTCTGACTTGTTTGTTTTTTTATATGTGAATATAACGCACGAAGGAAGAGATCGGGAACATTTTAATAGATAATTGATCAGTTGTTCAAATGTTTTTGGGTGTTTTTTTCTGCGGTGTCAGACGTAGAATATGTGAACATTACGCCATTTAAATTACTGACTGTAAACACATTCTCATAGTGACGTTAGTTGTTCCGGAGTGTGTATTTGGTTACAGGATTGTTTGATTCACCCATTGTGCATGTGGATACATTTAAATAAATCGACAGACTGAAAAGATTTCAAAATATGAAATTAAATCATCCACAATCTTAGACGTGATTTATGGGTTAAGTCTCACTTGAAGTGTTTAGTCGCCTCTTATATTTAGTTGATAGTGGTTACGTTGTATACCAATATGAAATAACGGTAAAATTTTGTTTGAACAGTCACCATTGTGAAGGTTCATATTACTAAATGAAGATTTAAAGCTTATCATAAACGTCAAGAATGTTAAAACTGGATTTACCATGGTTAGCCGATGGCTACAAGCCCGACTTAAAAACCACCCAGGAAATCGAAAAAGAAATCGTTCCTTACGAGGATGATAATTTTTCATTATGTGCCGAGGAATACATTGATAACTACGCTGACGTCAGAATCTCAACTCCCGTCGCTTTTCGCAAACCACGAATTAAAAGTGCAGTATCCAGAATCTCTTGCAACAGTGTTCCAACAGGAAGAGTGACACTAAATCATCCCAAAAGACCTTCCAGTGCCCGACCACCTTCTAGTAGACGAACTGTTTCTCAAAGACTTATAAAGAGTGCCGGGACGCATCGTTCCTTCACGTCAGCACAGTCCTTGAGGACTTCTTTCTGTCATAGTTTCAGGAACTCTTTGAATCAAAGTCGGAGATCATTATCCAGGAGACATGATGTGGGTACTCCCACAGACTTGATTCAAGACGATGGACTAGTCTTGAATAATACCTACAAATCAGCACCCTATGTGAGCAGACATACCAGGTGTTTTGACGAATCTGTAATCTCAGAGCCTCTCTTGCCTCAAAGACTCTTCTTTGCTGGTGCGTTGCCTACCGGCTCCCATCCTACTCTTTCCACCAGTAGACCAATATCAGCCAAAAGTTACCAGTCCGGACTGGTGGAAGAAGGTCTAGAAGAAGATGTGGCTTTAAGGATACAAAGATACATTGATTATCATCGACCTCAAACCGATGCTTGGGTACGGTATTCAGTTATCTCTGATGATTCTTTTTCTAGAAGCACAGAGACTAAGAAGGATATAGATTTAGCTTTCGAATAAAGTCAGACATAGGGTTTCTCTTGATGTTTAGCACTGCTAGGTTTTTGTTGTTCCGAATGTTGGATACTTATGGTCTTATAATAAGTGAAAACACATCTTATCTTTCTCAAATGTAGATTACCTTTTATTTTTCAATATTTTAGGGTTCTGGTGTAGACTACCAATCTAAAGATAATTTTGTAAGTATTAATATTCTATTTAGTAGTCAAATAATCTTTGGTTTCTGGTACTCAGGTGTTGTTATTTATACAACTTGGCGCAAATGCATACGCAGGCTTTATGACATCCCAAATCGGACTCATAATGAGTTAATCAATTTTATATGCAATGATTTTAACGTTCATGTACAATTATACACAAGGTTTTTAAAAATTTTCTATGCAAATTAGGAAAAGTAGTAATATCTGCACTAAAATTTGTGGCCAACTTGCGTTGTATGGCAGCAATTCAATAGCCTGTAATAACCTTAACTTGATCTGTTATAAATATTCTTTAAATAAATATGATATTGACAAATATGGTCTGACAAATATATTAAGTACTATTCACGAAATAGAAAATAGTGTTGATGATGACCTCATGATAGATTTAGGTGCTATCAATGACATGATACTCCAAAAAGAACAGTCAAGAGATAAAAATATGATCTCAGAATTTGAATGAAATTATAGAATGCTTTTGTATTAAATAACTAAAATTGTTATTATATTTTATGCAATTTGTATATATGTTTGTCATTGTACTGTTTTACATGTACGAATAAATATTATTATTATTTGGTCAAGTGCGATAATTATTAGCAATATATAAAATGTGTGTGTAGAATGGAATAGATACTTTATTTCAAATATTTAGGTTTATTTTGGGGTTGAAAATATTCACTTATTACATATTGCGGCCTTTGATTAGGGAAGTACAAAAAATAAATAAACTTTTAAATAGAAACATATTTTGTTGTGGTCTTAGTATGAATGGAATTACCCCCCTTTAGTTAAAAATGGCACAAATTCGTACATTTTCCAAGTTTCTCATTTTGAATTACACAAATATAAATCAATGTCTGAATTTTTCACTAACATTGTGTAATATAATTATGCATAGAGTTTTAAATTTGATTGGTGCGTTTGAAGATTGTTCGCGCATTTTGGAAAATTAGCACTTTCAAGCTACAACACTTAGAAATAAAGTAACACTTTTATTTCTAGTTTAGCCACTTCACTTAGGGTCTGAAGACACCAATTGGTTGTATATCAATATTCAATCTTTGTGTTAGATAGAAATAGATAATGGTACATTATTATTATCAATTTAAAGAGGTTCATTTTTATGTCTTTTACAGCTATTAAAAGGGTATGCCCCACATTTCTGTAGTTTTACCCAAAAAGTGCACCTACATGACAGACCATTATCAAGTCGTACACCAAGAGAAGTATGGGTAGATTGGGATAATGATAATGGTAATAGTAAAGATAATGATGATCAAGATGATAATTATAGTCAGTTTGATACTACTTCTAGAAAATCTTTTAGGTAAGAACTTTTCTATTGCTACTTTTCTATATTATGTATTATGATGTAGGCCTATTAAAGGCTTCCATCCCATTACCTATTAAATGTGATTTCTGAAATTGTAGAATTATTAATTGTATATTACAACTTCACCAATGTCAGTTGTACATTTAATTTTGAGTGGAATTGCAGAAATTTTGTCAATTATCATAAAAAAAAACTTTTTTCTGTGCATTTCTGGTTCTTCTGAAGACTACTTTATATTCAAGAACCAGATCAACCCCAAAAAATGAGGAACAAGTAATCAATTTTGGTACCGTATAATTCCGAATATAGTGCGCAGGCATGTATAATGCGCACCCCTTCCTTGCCTCTGCGAAATTGGGTAAAATTAATTATATATGATTAAGATTTTTATTAAAAAATTTTGACTCCAGTAAAGGTTTATTTTTACAGTATAGTAAGTGGTATAGATGGGAAGAACAACACCAAGTACTACAGGACCTATACTAGATAATGATTTAATCGGTACCGATAGAAATACTGGTGATAATAAACAAACAATAGGTAGGCCTATGTTTTCATATATTCCTTAGCATTATAAACACCAAATCCTAGAAGCCAATATATACCAATATTTCTATTTGCATATCGAATATAACATTATGCAAGTTATAAATCAAGATTTTATTATTATGTATGTTTCTCTATAGGAGTTGTTATTACACCAAGAAAATCAGATGATAATAAAAAACAACGTGATACAAATAAAGGTAATAATTTGTTTATTTTGAAATTTCACAAAGCATTACACACTTATAAGATCATAATTTTTAGTTTCTTTTTCTCGCTGATTTGAGAAAAGAGAAAAAAAATGAAAACTTTTCACAAGGATAACATGATGTTTTATTTGTTTTCCCCAAACGTTTAGCATTTTTCGTATCTATTTTAATCTTTATGAACAGGAAAAAGATTACGTATACAAGGGCACCAGACTTGTGTCGACAAAGATGAGAACCCATGACCACGTTAGATTTGACATAAACATGTATATGATGTAAATGATCTAGACTACTTATGCTATAGTCTTCAATCAAATTACTCTTCATTACTGACTGTAGTCCACTGATTTTGGCAGTGTATTTTCTACAAACAATATGTATAGGAGAAATATTTTTATTAATAATTATAGGTGTAATAAGATTTGGTTTTCCAGTCTCCAAGCCTCCTCATGGACTGTCAAATAAGGTTGGTTTGCTGTTTATATTCCCTTTGTTTTAAGTTTTCCACTTAACACATCATTTTCAAATTTCCTGTTAAATTATGATATTGTACACACTCGCCTCTTATTTTTCTCAGTAAATGGTATTTTATTGTTGAAAAAATGTTAATGGAATGTCAGCTTCAAGATTGTAATAAGAGACTGAAATTTCAACCAGATATGGAGCAAAATGTTGGCCAAATAATACCTGTGCTAATACAAATATGAGAATAAATAAAAGTCTTACTACTCTAATCAGAATGCATTTTTGTTTTAAAAATAGATACCAAAATCAAAGAAACCAGGTCACAAATTACATGGTAACAAAAAGATCGCAAAAGATGATAAAAAGAAAATTCAAACATCATCCAAGAAGAAAAATGAGAATGAAAATAACGCCATGGAATTATTAAGTAAAATTATAAGTTCCTCAGCTAAAGATGACAACAGTAAACGGGATAATAATGATGATGCTGGCAATGATGAAGAGACGGTTAAAACTCCTAGGTCTCCTGTTACGAAGAAAGAAAAGAAAGAGAAAGAACAGCCACCTCCACCTCCTGTGAAAGAAAGGGAAGAAACTCCTGAACCAAAGACCAAACGGCGTTCTCCTTCACCTGAACAAGTAAAAGAACCAGAAATAAGGTATGTTTGTATGTGACAAAGCGGTGTTTATGATTTTGTTTGAGAAATTTGCTGTAGAAAACCATCAGTAAAATATACAGCCAGGACTGAATTGGTTCTAGTGCCCTTATATTTTGTCCTGGTTCTCCTGCTACCAGGAAATCTTGAAAACAAGAAGACCAGAGACAAATTTCTGATGATTCCGAGGCACCAAAATCCCAATCAAAAAATTTATATTTTTGGTGTTTTTTGTAAATTATTCAATCTCTAACTGAAGAAGGTTTTGAGAATATATAATTGGTGGGGCTTAATTCTCGGCCAAGCCCTCGTGAACTCTACCCTGATGACAGGACTGCATTACAGGTGATCCTTAGTGTAGCTTTGTACTTCTTCTTAGTTGGGCACACTTAAAAAGGCCATTTATGAATGATTTTACTTACTTTGTGAAAACCAAAAGCATTTTTTCTGCCACTAGTGTTATATAGCCTGTACATTAAGCCTTCAATTCAGAATGCTATAAATAGGTTTTCACTAATAGAATTCACACTAAAAAATTGCCCCTGAACTATGGAGAGCGATATTAGTGAAGCTGTTTTGGCTGTTCGGGCACTAATTTGGCCTTTCAATCAGAAAGTCACAAAAAACTGACCAGTATTAAAGGTGTTATTGAGATGTTTTCTTTACCCTGGTAGCTGATAGCATCAATTTGCACCGTTCCAACATTTAATTAGGCCTCAGTGGTCCCTGCAATTCAACTAAAAATTAAGTGTTTCATGACTTTACTTTATACCCAAATATACAAACACAGTGACAAATATATGATTATTCATTATTCAAACACAATTTTATTTTTGATTGTACTAAAAATGATATAACCAGTACTTGCTTACACACAGTCTGAATAAATAATCAATGAGATCACTTTAAATCAACACCAGTTGAGTCTAAAATAGAATAGGATTAAAGAAGTAATCTTATAAATAAAACATACTGTAATGAATTAATTAATAGTAAGAAGAAATTTCTCTTGCCTTAGAATGTAAGCTAAGGGAACTATACAGGTAAAAGATATTGTGACGAACTCTTTTAGCCTACATGCTCGGCCTGTGTTTTTGTAACATTACTTATTTAACTGCAATGTTACAAACTATATATAATCCATGAAGCGCCTCCATCCACTATAGGATATAAATTGAAGGAATGTGGCCCAGTAGCAACAGTCTCCCTGAAGAGTACAAATTGTACGAAACGCGTTGGAGCAAAACAAGGATTTTCTAAAGAGAAAGATTCCTTAACTCTTTGATTTTTTATATATAATCCCTAAAATAATTTGCAATATGACACAAGCATTAGATGAAAATTCAGTGTTGTTGACAGTTGACTATGTGGATTCCTCTAGTTAAATGCTATGTGAGGTGTAATTATTATTACGCTGTTATACTACATGAAAGTTGAAACACTATAATATTTGTATCTTAGAAATTCTACTATGACATCATTGGTTTATGAAGTAAAGACAATAGACAATGACAGTAAAAGAGTTAATCAAATTGAAATATAATCTTTACCTTGCTTGTTTATTGATACTTATAAAAATGGAAAGGTACATGTAGATCTAATATTATTTATCTTAACATTAAAAAGATTGTCTAGATTCATCTACTATATGATTTTATTTCCAATACACAATTGTCGTTTTGCTTTAGCTGACAGCTTAAAAGGTTCTTTAGTAATGAATAAAAAATGAAAGCACATAATAAGCTATTACTAAATTATTATTGTTTCAACAACATACATGATGACAATATTCCAAGTTACCTTGTTAAAACAGCAATATTTTTCAACCTGGAAAATCCATATCAATGAAGAATTGTATTACATGGCAATGAAATTATTTCAGGCCTGAAGCACCAGAAGTTCCGCTACCAGTACTTCCTGAAACTCCAGATTTACCCAAACTACGAACACCAGAACCACCTAAAGAACCTAAACCACAAGCCAAACAACTTAGCACCATTTCCAGTTCTAAATCACCAAAAAACAAACAGGTAAATAATTGTAAACAGAAACAATATTACATGACCTTTTTTTTGGTCATCCATGAGATACAATTTTCATGAATTTTGACAAAACTTTAAATTGTTTTTAATATTTAGCTCATAAACATCTTAGATTTTGATAAAACTTTATAATATTAATCCTCATTACACAAAAAGGTAAAATAAGGTTATCACCATAGGCTTATATTGTAAACCTTCTTCTAGTTCTTCTAGTATAGAGTAAAGTAGAGTGAACACAAGCTAAATATGATAATACATCAAACTCTGATATTGAGTTTGTTTTACAGTTTACAGCTCACTATCAAGCTGCAAGTTGGCATATTGGTTTGTGAGAGTTGCAGCACGCCTATGTTTATCATTAATATACATGTACCATGTAATTATAAGAAGATATCGTGGCATTTTTAATTATTGATAAAAATTGTGTTTTAAAAAAAAATGTTAGATATATACATGTCTATCAGTATCAATAACAACCTAGAAAAAAAATGGTGATATTCAGTATATTTCTTATGAGGTGATACCGGTATAACCAACATTTGGTATTCCTACACTGATATTTATTATGATACAAGTATATCTCAAAACCCTACATTGTGGATAAGTTGGGGAAATGGACCAATGATTTAAAGAAAATATTATAAGTGCACAGGCACTAAAGCATTATTGTCGTATAATATTGTTTCTTAAATTACAACTTATCAATATTTACCATTGCCTTGTGTCAATTGTACATCTTGCTGGTAGGTCTGGAGACAACATATAAAAGGGGTAGAAATCTGACAACATCAGTAGATTACGTAGCTATGCTATTAGATTGTTACATAAATTACATGCCCTTGAAAATAACAGTAAACAACCTTTGCCCTTTAAAGAAGTCTAAATACAAACAAGAGTGATATTCAAGCTATTGTTATAACAGGAAAACTGGAACAATGCTGTATTATTTATAGCCATCAATATAAGATAATATGATATTGATGTCTGTTTATATTGAAAATAAAGGCTAAACTAAATACAATACTGTCCATTTACAATGTGAATGGACTTTTATGACATTTGACGACCATGACTGTCAACAAGTCAAGTCAGTTCTATAGTTTTGTATGGACAAAAAGGTTTAGCTCACAAGGACATTTTATATAAGATTGAAATTTAGAAAATTTGATTTAATTTCAATCAGTGAGATTTTGAGTGGATATACAAAATGGTGGTTAATTTGACAGTAAGTTTTTTATTACTTTGTGGAGTTCTCTGCTGCTTCATTCTTAGAAACAGTGCAGGATCTAGTGGTTGTATTTCAAATATTTACAAAAGGTGTTAAAGACCATGCCAGCACTTTGAATCTATTTTTATTCATTTCTTGACTAATGTTGCAAACTTTATTTCATTCTTCCACTAGTGTAACAAACTTTGACTAGTGAAACAAAATGTATTTAATATTTTGATTAGTGAAACAAAATGTATTTAATTTTTTGACTAGTGAAACAAAATGTATTTAATATTTTTGATTAGTGAAACAAAATGTATTTAATTTTTTGACTAGTGAAACAAAATGTATTTAATTTTTTGACTAGTGAAACAAAATGTATTTAATTTTTTGACTAGTGAAACAAAATGTATTTAATTTTTTGACTAGTGAAACAAAATGTATTTAATTTTTTGATTAGTGAAACAAAATGTATTTAATTTTTTGACTAGTGAAACAAAATGTATTTAATTTTTTGACTAGTGAAACAAAATGTATTTGAAATTTTTGACAGGTGAAAAAAAATGTATTTATTTTTTTGACTAGTGAAACAAAATGTATTTAATTTTTTGACTAGTGAAACAAAATGTATTTAATTTTTTGACTAGTGAAACAAAATGTATTTAATTTTTTGACTAGTGAAACAAAATGTATTTAATTTTTTGACTAGTGAAACAAAATGTATTTAATTTTTTGATTAGTGAAACAAAATGTATTTAATTTTTTGATTAGTGAAACAAAATGTATTTAATTTTTTGACTAGTGAAACAAAATGTATTTAATTTTTTGACTAGTGAAACAAAATGTATTTAATTTTTTGACTAGTGAAACAAAATGTATTTAATTTTTTGACTAGTGAAACAAAATGTATTTAATTTTTTGACTAGTGAAACAAAATGTATTTAATTTTTTGATGTGAAACAAAATTGATTTTTGTAATATTATATTTGAAAACTGAAAAACTAATTGTTAAAGGGTTATTGAAGGAAAAAAAGGGAATCAGGTAAAAACTAGTGAAACAAAATGTATTTAAATTTTTGACTAGTGAAACAAAATGTATTTAAATTTTTGACTAGTTTAGTTTTGTTATTTGATGTCATAATTGGTGTAAAAATTGGACTCAAGTTTTGATAAAAAATTCAAATCACATAAAAAATCAATGCCTTTAGTCAGATTTCTCTTATTATTTGTTTGACTATTGTAATAATATATATAAATTATATGCTTATAAGTGCAATGATATTTATTTTATTTATCTGTCAGCCCACTATATATTACTTTATTTTATTTGTTTGACTAATGGAATAATATATTTGTAATGAACAGAAATTGACCAGATCAGAGTTCAAGTAAAAGTAGTATAACAAGTGATATTGTTAAAATAAAGTAAATCAGTAGAGAATAGAAGAATAATATTGATATGGTATTGTTAGAAATTGTAAGACAGTGATTGTATACTCTATGTTTTACTAATCAACTAGAAATTATAGGACAATCACTTCTGTCATTATTTAGTTTTCACTCAGTTATTAGAAAGTCACAGCCAGGGCTAAAGTTTTTGGAGAAAAGTGAGGATTTTTAAAGTGCCTGAGAAAAGTAAATTCAATTGCAGGGCAATCATTTGTTGCATTATTTAGTTTCAGTAAGATGACAGTAGAACTGCTAAGATAAATATTTGTATAAACTTATTTATTTGATATGATTTGATTTAAACAATATTTTATTTCCAGTATATACATTTTACAGATACATATAAACTTATTGCAATTGTAGGCAATCATTTTTTCAGTCTTTGGCAAAATATTTTAGCTTAACAGTGAATACTTCGTTTTGATTTTTCTTTTTTTTTTTTAAAAAGAGAGTCATTTTTAAAGTTCTGCTAGTAAAAAGTACACTTTTGGGGATATAAAGTTTTATATATAATGGACAATGTTACTGTTTGAAAATTACAACTGTGTAACTGTGGACATTTCATTAACAATGATGTAAACTTCAGTACAGTTAAGAAATCAATGCATTTGGAATAATTTTTTGGAGTTGCCCTTCAATTAAAAATTAAAGATCTGTGAAAGATTATTGTTTATTTTTATTGTTTACAACCTTAAAATTATGGTACAGAGGTTTTTAATGTATCATATTTTGGGGAAACCTCCTTATAATCCCTTTAATACAAAACACATGATACTTTAATTTCCAAGATTATGGAAGTTGTATCATCATAATTATCATGATAATGGGAGTATATATAATTGATGAATAATGTTTTATATTGATTATTGTATTATATTCAAGGTAAGAATATTGTTTTAATACAAAATGATTATAATTACAGGAAACTGACATTGATACCAGATCTAGACCAGAATTTGATATCAATGCTGCTATGGAAATACCTGTTACAGAGTCCTCATCAAAGGTTTGTTATTAACCCTTTTAATTCAACATAAAACACTATCATTACTGTCTTATCTACTTACCGGTAGTTTCTTTAATAAACTTTGCCTTACTGGATCTCTTGGAATGAACATAAGAATTGAACTCTTAAACATGACCAATAAGAGTATGTATTCATCATCTTGAGACCTTTCAGTAATAACTTAGTTTTATGGTTTTATCAGATTATACATTGATTCTGATACGACATCAGAGACCTTTTTCTTAGAACTTGGGATTTTAGTGTCTCAGTCATCTGATTAGTCTAAGACTAAAATTTATTATAAATTAAGTTATCAGATTACTGTATTTCCTGAATGGATTTTATCTTAATTAAGTTTGGAGAATAAAGCTTCAGGTAAATTGTACTCAGTACATAGTAAACCTTCATTAGCTATGTTTGTGAATTTCAATTATTTCTTCAACCTAAAGGGTAGTTTGAGTAAATATATAGATTTTTATGCAGAATAGGTTCATTGTCAGTATTGATAAGATATATTAGAAATTAGAAATAGGTAAATGCAGGCAATTTTAGTTAATAATGAATATATCATTTTATATAGCTAAAGTAACATGGTAAAGATGGAAGCAGATAAATGTGCTTACACTTAAAGAAAGAAATTTGGGAAAATATAAAGTAATTTAAGTTTACAGCATCATATTAACGGGTGTTTAAAGGGTTAAAATGATGTAGAAATAAATTATTAACAGAATCAATATTATAACACATCTCTCTCTACAGTCAATGGTTGTCATCATTAATATTCAATATACTTATACAGTTATCTCTAGTGAAACATCCCCTCTACATTATACTTTCATGTTTCACTGTTCATTTAATTCACTATATAGGTTCAGACAATTGGTGTGAACATTAAATTAGTGTTCATATGATTATTTACTTCAAACATTGAAGTATTTTAGGCTATTATTGTGAACTTTTCATGTTATGTGAACATCACTTGCTCAGTGAACTTTGTTTGTCCTGCAAGTTGCTACAAGCCTTTGAAGATGAATTTTGGAGAGGAAGAGGTCGTAAATGTGGTATTAAATGTTAATGAGACAGGACTTTAAACTGAAAATAGGACTTATTATGTTGCACTGAAACTTTGCTATGCTTTGATATGCATAATTGTCAGAAAGTTGGTCTCAAACTTAAGAATTTTTCAAGTACTCCTAGTTTTTGGGTTTTGGCATACTAATACTAATGATATTTACATCTCTTTTTCAGTCTAAAATACACCAATGGCTACATGGTCGTCTTGCTCTATCACAGCAATCTAGTAGGTTTGAATTACCAATGGATATGAAAAATTTGGAAAGTAAGTATGGTTTCTAATGATCAATTTTATGTGAGAAATTTCACACCTACTGCATAATTTGACAATGAATATAGTTTGAGAAGTGAAAGATACACTCAAAAAGTAGAATCCATATTTTACATCCAGATTAAATCCTTGGGGACTCTCATCAGCTGTTAATTCTTGGAAAAGAAAGAAAACAACTATAATTTACAAGAATAACTAAAGTACTCAATCAGCCGATTCTTGGGAAAACCCCTGGACAATTTATAGCAGGATCCCTTTGCATCTCAAAGATTTTGTCTTGCCTAAACAATCTTCATATTTTGTTTCTAGCTATGTCACCATTAGAGTACTTGAGAAGACATTGTGTTATTTCAACCAGACGTCAAAATCTGTATCAAAAAATATTCCTTAAAAATAAAGATAAATCTGGCTTTATCTTACTAAAGGTAAGTGTAGATTAACGATTTTCAGTACTTGAAATATTTTTAGGGTTTTGAGAAAAACATTCAGATACTATAGATTACATCAGACCTTCTGATCTTAGTTTATGCCATAATCTTACAACCAATATCCCACCAAGCATAGATTTTTGTGATATTTGGGATTGGACCATACAAAGAATGGATGGATAGTGTACAAGCTTGAACCAAATTCAAGACCTCATTATTCCAAGCTAGTTTGTACATAGGCCCATTAAATGGATACAAGGATATTTTATTATGAATATTATTATGAACCAGCAGTCTTTTTATTATTACTATAATGTATAATTCCTATTTATGTATACTATGTATTATCAAGTTAAATACAAAGGAATTGGTATTTTAATATTCCACCTTTTCAGGATTTAGAGAAAGGATTAAATGATGTTCTAGTCAATGGTATTGATAGTGAACAGCTAGAAGAATTTAGTCGATTATTATTAATACCTAATGATGTCAAAATAGATTGTAGACTCTTCTCTTGTATAGCTGCTGTTGTAGAGAGATTACTGTATCCTAAATTCTTGTAAGTATATCTTATTTTCTGCATGGGTTACATATATTATATGATATGATCATATCAGTTCAAATTATATCAGCACAAAAGTTATTTGATATAATTATATCAATGAAAAAGTCCTGCAATATTATTATATCATTTCAAAAATTATGTGATATTATTATACTAAAATCTTTTGATATTTTTATATCAATTCAAAAGTTATTCGATATCATTTTATCAATGCACGAGTTATCCGAAATTATTATATCATCAGTAATAGTTTTTTAATAATATATTTTAATATGATGTCGATATTTCAATGCAAAGCTGATTCTGAATCGTGATGTGTCTCCTTTTGTGCATTAATCAAAAAAAACCTGCAGTAAACATCTTTTTATTTTTAAAATTTATATTGTTTATTTCAGAACTGCTGACACAGCAGATTTACCAGAATTCCAGAAAGAAAAAATAGAATGTGCTGATTTCTGCGCTCTGGACTGGAAATTTCATGGAGTTAAAGTCAATCCACCAACAGAAAGACTAATCAAGTCTATCCAAGCTGTGGGTTAAAAGGATAAGTGTATATCAGTTAATCTGGTAAAGATTTATTAGGGGACTATATATGGACTTGGCAATACCAAGAATATTTTTATAGTGAAAAACTGTTGATATAACTGTTGAATTTTATTTATTTTTGTGTAAAATGTGATAAAAAATAACTTCTAATGTTACATGTTTTGTATTTGTTATATTTGGTGTATTGTAATTGTTATATTTGGTGTATTGTATTTGTTATATTTCGTGTATTGTATTGGTTATATATTTATTTGCTTAGTGCTTGTAAATATTAAATTATTTGTTTATTTAAATTCTGTTTTTGTTTTGATTTTTGGGTAATTTGTATTTATCGTCAAATTATACATGTAAGGAGAGATCGCATACTTTGAGTTTCATATGGATAAATCTATATCTAAGTTGCCCAGTACTGAAGTGTGTCATTGAAATATCTTTAAGTTTTATATGATATTCTGTTAGTGTGTTCAATAGCTCAATAGAGAGGATGCTGGTGTGTTGAAAAGGTCAATATAGAGCTAGCTAGTGTGTTGAAAAGCTCAAGAGAGAGGAAGCTAAAGTGTTCAATAAAGAGGATGCTAGTGTGTTGAAAAGCTCAATAGAGAGGAAGCTAGTGTGTTCAATAGGTCAATAGAGAGGAAGCTAGTGTGTTGAATAGATCCATAGAGGGGAAGCTAGAGTGTTGAATAGGTCAATAGAGGGGATGCTAGAGTGTTGACAGGGTCAATAGAGAAAGTACAAGAGTGTTGAAAAGGTCAACAGAGAAAGTACGAGTGTCAATAAGGTCAATAGAGAAACTACGAGCGTGTTGAAAAGGTAAATAGAAAGGATGCTGGATATAAGGTCAATAGACAGCCTATAAGATTGTTGAAAGGGTGAGGATGCAAGAGTGTTGAAAAGGTCAATAGACTAGGATATTGTTGAAAAGGTCAATAAAGATAATGCTAAAGCTGTTGAATAGGTGAATAGAAAAGAGTTCCTACTCTTTCTGCACCATATGGGCTAATGAAGATGGTTATAAGTGAATAGACAGGATGCTAGACAGTTGATAAGGTCAATAGAAAGACTAAAAGAGAGGATGCTAGAGAGTTCAATAGGTCAATAGATTCTCGATGGATTATACGGCAGCTTGTTATATCTGAAGACAATGTCTTATAGCAGGAAATATTCAAATATTCTGCAATTAACATTTCCAATGATAGAATCCAATCTGTTTATATACACTAGTAATATAAATGATAGGCATCATGCTCTGTTAATTATACAACTGAAATATATGTTGTCAAGATATAAGATATGAGATATAAGATGTTTTTTTCAGCCAAACAGTTGATTGAAGTTGGAGTCATGCCCAACCTACAATCACAAGTTTTAATGAACCTATCCCAACTATAAACAAAAGACCAATTTTTAATATATATATATTATGTCAATTACAGTTAATTTAAACAACAATTATAATGATAAATACAAATATAATATCATGAATATAATGGTAATAATAAGATTATATAATATAAATATCTTATCACAGGATTCAATGGAATGTATACAGAAAATAATATTGCAATACAGAGCATAACAGGAAATTTGATATGAGGGGAAGAGTGAACCATCAATTTTAAAATGGCTTGAAGATAAATATCTTGTTCCAGGGCTATAGAAGTCAATGGCTCACTTTCTGCAGGGGAAAGTCCATGAGTCACTACACTAATCCATATAGGGGCTCTCAGCCAACAACTTTCAAAAATATATAACTCAGTATACATTAATACTCAAACTAAGCAAACGGCAATATATATAACATAGTGAAGTCTGAATACTGAACCTACTCCCTTCTTATTTAAAAAACCAAAAACAACTTCCCTCATATCAATGTCTAGTCCAAATAGATAAGGTAAAATTACATAATATCTATTTATAATATAAAAAATGGTTTATTGGATGGAGAACTGATAAAGTATTAATGCAAATCATTAAAAATTGGTGGACCTCAGAGCATCATATGCCATTCTGTTACTGGGTTGATCAACTTGGCTCGTCAATTGGTAGCATTATTTACCTTCTTTGATACATGACATCACACGAAAATAGGCCTATTAGTTCCATAGGAGGCATCAAAGCAACCCTTTGCTTTATTTAAGGTCACAAAAGTTGTCTATAGGAGTATTCTCCCTTCTTAAAATGGTATTATAAACCAAACGAAAACAATTTTCAAAGGGAGATAACTCTCAACTTTTCTTCTAGTTGAAATGAAACTCAAATCAGATTGAATGTTTGCTGGACATTAAGCACTTGCTTAATTACATGGGAGTTGAAGAACATATAGATAAAACTTTTGCCAGAAATTCAGAAATGGGAATCACATTTATAAAACAGCACCAAATTAAAATGAAATGGAAGTATGCACTAATAAAATAAGTATGATGTTCTAAATTCTATCTGGAAGATCTAAATTGAACAGATGGTGATGCACTACGTTGATTATAACTTCTATTCAGTTGGTTATAAGCTCTTTCTAATTCGAGTAATTCCTGAAACAAGAAGGAAAATGGAAAGAATGCCAATAGTCTAGTGGGTGGCTTAAACATAGATTTAGGATTAATTATGGAATCAAACAAGATTGCTTCAACTGTAGAAGTATAACTTCCAGAATTTTTTGAAAATTAAAGCTTATAGTAGAGGGCCCTCCTCCATAAATATACAATGTAGTAGAATCAAAATAAAGTATTGAGGTCGAATGGACCATTCATCAAAATAAAGATTGTCAACACAAACCTTATTTTGATTGGTCAAAGTTGTCTGTAATTTATTCATTTCTGAAAGTTTACGATTTCCATGATGAAATATTTGTGATCCTGGATCAGGATCTGTAAAATGTGCTGATTCCATATCATCTCTTTCAGCACTTAATCTAGCTTTTAATGGTACCTGCAGTAAGAAGATAGCTTGCCAGGCAAGGTAATATACGCCCACTGGCAGCATTTATTTCAAATAAAAACTTTTCAGTAAGGTTACAATAAGTGGAAGGAAATATTCAACCTTCCAACCTATTTTTTTCTAGGGTCTCTAGTTTCATTAAAAACTGTCAAGAATTGTACCTAATAACAACTCATTAAATATTTTTCGGTATTTTTATGATTTGCAACAGGGTTCACCCTTAATAATATTTTGATATTTTTAATTCTTAATAAGGCTCATCCTTGGTTGATATTAAACAATTTCAGTGAGTTTTGTCAAAAAGGAATGTTTAGAGTGTTCACAAGTCAAAAGTTTATCTGATTTTCAATAGGGTTTATCCTTGTGAGAAAAAAAATACTAAAAGCAAGTTTCATCAAAATCCATTCAAAATTGTTCTTTCTAGATTGATTACAAGCTAAAATTGAACGCGTTTTCAAGAACAAGGGCTATAACTGACATTAAATATATTTCTATTTATTTGATTTATAATAGGGTTCATCCTTGGGTAAAAACAAATACTCAAGCCAAAGTTAATCAAAATCCATTAAGAATAGTTCTTTCTAGAGTGTTTACAAGCTAAAATTGAATGTGTTTTCAAGAACAAGGGCAGTAACTCATACTAAGAAATTTTTCGATTTTGCTGATTTTCAATAGGGTTCATCCTTGAGTTATAACACACTCTCACACCAAGTTTCATCGAAATCCATCAAGAATTGTGCCATGTAGAGTGTTTACGAGACAAAAATCGAACGCGTTTAAAAGAACAAGGGCAATAATTCATATTAGATATATTTTGATATTTTCAATTTTCAATTAGGCTCATCCCTTGCGATATCCAACAAATTCAGTGAGTTTTGTCAACATTGGTCATGAATTGTACCTTCTAGAGTGTTTAATAGCCAAAAAGTTAAACGTGTTTTCAAACACAAGGGCAATAACTGACACTAAATATATTTCGATTTATTTGATTTTCAATAAGGTTCATCCTTGGGTAAAAAAAAATACTCAAGCCAAGTTTTATCAAAATCCATTAAGAATTGTTCTATCTAGAGTGCTTACAAGGTAAAATTGAACGCGTTTTCAAACACAAGGGCAATAACTGATACTAAATATTTTTCGATTTAACTGAATTTCAATAGGGTTCATCCTTAGGTGATTACAAATACTCATGCCAAGTTATGTCAAAATCGCTCAAGAATTGTGACTTGTAGAGTGTTTACAAGGCAAAAATCCAACACATTTTATAGAACAAGGGCAATAATTCCTATTAAATATATTTCGATATGTGCTATTTTCAAAAGGGTTCATTCTTGGGTGATATTAAACAATTTCAGCAAGTTTCGTCAAAATCGGTCAATAACTGTGCTTTGTAGAGTGTTTACAAGCTAAAAATTGAACGCGTTTTCATAAACAAGGGCAATAACTGATATTAATTTTTTTGACTTGACTGGTTTTCAATAGGGTTCATCCTTAGGTGATTACAAATACTCATGCCAAGTTATGTCAAAATTGCTCAAGAATTGTGACTTGTAGAGTGTTTACAAGGCAAAAATCCAAACATTTTATAGAACAAGGGCAATAATTCCTATTAAATATATTTCGATATGTGCTATTTTCAAAAGGGTTCATTCTTGGGTGATATTAAACAATTTCAGCAAGTTTCGTCAAAATCGGTCAAGAACTGTGCTTTGTAATAACTGATATTAATTTTTTTTCGACTTGACTGGTTTTCAATAGGCTTCATCCTTGGTTGATAACAAATACTCAGGCCAAGTTTCATTAAAATCCATTAAAAATTGTTCTCTCAAGAGTGTTTACAAGCTAAAATTGAACGCGTTTTCAAGAACGGCAATAACTCATACTAAATGTTTTTCGATTTCGATGATTTTTAATAGGGTTTATCCTTGAGTTATAACATCAAAATCGGTCAAGAATTGCACATTGTAGAGTGTTTACGAGCCATTCAAGAACAAGGGCAAGAACTCATACTAATTTTTTTCCGATTTCGCTGATTTTCAATAGGGTTCATCCTTGTGTGATCATAAACACTCGTATCAAGTTTCATCTTAATCCGTCAAGAATTACACCTTGTGGACCGACGGACGGACGGACGGACGGATGTGGGTGAGGACAATATACGCCCCCCATTTCATGTGGGCGTATAAAAATTAATGTTCTGGCACCTCAGAGAATCAGACTTACCTGTCTATATAAGACAGGATTAGATAAATCAGGTACAGAACCAGTATATAGATTAGACTGTAGTTTGGATGGCTCTGTATCAAAATGATGTAGTTTATAAGTCAACTTCTCTCCTAGTTTATCACTTCCTATATCCTTCTTCATTTTAGGCCTAGGTGGTTTTCTATTACCACTTCTATCCTGAAATATCAAGAATACATTTTGTATGCTTTTTAACAATAAATCATTTTTAAAGTAAAACATTATCAGTATCAAACACATAGTATCCTGAATAAGGGTTTAAAGATGGTCTTATTAACCTGTCAGCTATCAAACTAAGTCCACTACACTTAGTTTTGTAGGGAAGCATCCATAATGAGTAAGTTTATTGGATGAGATTACCTAGGACACTAACACTATTTAATTTAACAATAAATCTGTAGTTTCCCTAGGAAGTATGATGAATAAGCTGTATGATGTCAAGATTCAAGCTCTGTGTCCTGGGCAGTTAAATAGTTAACCCTGACAGTTGTAAATGATATACAATATAAATTAGGCAATTCAATAAGAATCATATAAAAAACTTACTAATGATAACTTCTGTATTTCTCTCTCTAATCTGGCAATTTCTTGTTGCTGTAAATCATTGATGTGCTTTAATTCTGGCGACACAGCTCGTTCAGTAGAATATCTGATATAAAAATTCAATTTTATCCAACAATCATTGTACATTTCACAAACTATTTATCAAAGTTTTTCAAGCACTTCTTGAGGTAAAATTCCATTAATTTAATTTCTTCATTGACTTTTAGGCCTGCTCTTGAAAGTACTAATACATGTACTTTAATTATGTTTATATGCTCAAAAGACAAAAGAAAGGCATATGCTTCACCTCTGGTCTGGAGGTTATAAAGGAATTTTTAGTCACTAAACTTGAATCCAATCATTGTCCAAACTATACTTAAAATTTTAGCTATTAAATACAGTCTATTAGTAACACTGACTTTAAAGGCTATTATCAGTGAACTGTCCATTTTGGTTTAATTTTTCTTTAAGTGATAAAAATTAAAATTTTACTTCATGAACTCTTTTTGCATTTCTTGTTGAAATCTTTGTATATAAAAATCTGATTTTGGTGTTGAAGAGAGTAGAGGTTGTGATGTTATAAGAGATTGTACAGGATCTGGTGACGATACAGGTTCGTTTATATACTGATTGGCTAAACGATTCATCTGACTTATATGTTCCTGTATAAAATATGTTAGTAAAAACACGATATAAACTCTGTTAGTATTGGGAATCTCACATTGGAAAAACACACGCACACAAATTATATCAAATGGTGTTAAAAAATATAAATTTTATATTAACACATCGAGTCACAGGACCACATAAACATTTTCATACTTACCATAGGTAATTTAACTCAAATTTAAAACAAATTTTTTATATATATAGCTGAGATATTTACTCAGGTTTAAGGCAGGTTGTATCAAAGAAAATAATATTATCCATCCTTGTGCAGAATTATATTAATTTTAAAATGTGTACATTTTCTTAATGTGAGGGGCATGAAAATAGGAATATGAAAAAAAAAAAGATGAGCATGAGAAATGTTTTGTGGCCCTGTAACCTCATGCAGCTAGTTTTGTAAACAGGGTTAAATTTCCAAATTAGTCCAATGAAGTAAATGACCAACGTAAGACATTCGCTAAACTATTTCAAACTTTGTGGTGTGTGCTGAATTTTTTGTTTGAGCCCAAAACTTGTTGCGAGAGTTGAAATTTTTAAAAATACATCACAACAATAAAATATTTTTAAAAAGCATGGTTCAAAATGGGTATGTATTTCTAAAATCAAGAATATAAAATTAAATAGTTAAAATATTATATTCATGCAATTATTCTAGCTGAACAAAGCTTATAAAAAAACAACATGTATATTCTATCCAAAAATAATTTTTCATATTTCATATTCAGGAGTTATAATAATACATGACATGCTTTATTTTTCTTTCTCAATCAGAAATGCCATGCATACAAAATTTGGAAACTGAATAATCTCTTTCATTTTTGGATAGAATACAAATATTATGCTGAAAACAAACAAAAAATTCAAAAACAAACATATTATACCATGCATCAAACTTGATTAAATGTCAATAAAAAAACATGCATTAAAAAAAATTATAAATAAATTTGAAAATACAGCAACCAAAACATACGTAGTCTTCCATCATATCAATATACATTATAGAGAGTTTAGTAGCCAACAACTCAAGATTTTTTTCGTGAGGCCAACAAATATTCTCCAGACCAACATATATCTTTAAATAGGTTTATGTAGCATTTTTTTTTCATTTACTTTCATAGAGTTTCCTAAAGAGAAGACAAGTTCATTAACTCAAGACACCAGATGGCGTGCAAACCTAACAACACCAACCAAAATAAACCATTTAAATTAATAAGGTTTACCATTATAATTTATTTTTTGTCTCCATTTTGATCTTACAAATTTTCTACCACAGTTCACTTTTTGACCAATCAAATCTTATTTCAATTAGATTGATAAATTATTGGACAAACTATCTTCTGACGTACACATAAAATCTATATAATGTATATTGATAAAGAAAGCAGTAAATCAGGCAAACACTGAGCTTACAGATCATTTTGAATAAAATCAGTGGTAGGAGATTCCTGATACATGATATCACTAGTAGGCAATTCCTCATTTATAATATTTCTTTCATTTTTCCTTCTTTGACTTAACTCAGCTGCTATTTTAATTACCTAAATAATCAAGGGCAGTAACTCAAAACAATTTTATTCTGACACACTTGTTACCAAAATATTTCAAGAGGCAATCTACATATATTTGTGATAGAATTGTTATTATATTAAAAATTGGTTACATTGGCCCTACCCTTGAATTCAGTGAACACTACGTTCAATAAAGTAAAATGTTTTAAATTAATTTACATTATTTGTTTGTTGTTTGTATTGAATGAGTCTTATCTATAAAATATCAAACACCTGAACGTAATTTCTTACTCACCCTTACTAATCTTTCTTTCAAATGATCTAATTCATAATTTTTCTCCTTCTCTAACTTTCTACGTAATGTTTCTAATGATTCTTCCTTTAATATACAAAAATATATTATTCAGTGGTTAGAGCTTTATAATCAGTTTTGTAAATGATGAATAATGGGCTTTTAAAGCATTGTAAGTAGGTTTTCTAAAAAAAACACGGATATCATCTAAAACACCATTACAATTTTTAGGAAGATATTTGTCTGGTCCATGCAATTCTACTCAGACTTATCATCTTATGTGATACAAACATATTGCCTGTAATATTATCAAAGACTTTTTCACACTTGGATTTGATAGAAAATTGGAAAGATTTAGAAAACCTATTTACAATCCGTTTCAATCAATGAAAAATTAAAAACTTATTTTCATGAAAAATGAGCTGTATTACATGTACATTACCTGAAATTTTCTATTGAACCAAGGGTTTTCAGACTTCTGCACCTAATGAGCTAATGAAGACTATGCCATGCAGTGTGCAATGAGGGAAATTCCGCTAGGACAGCAGCATTAGACTTTAATATATATAGATTAAGCTAAATAAAGTATCATATGTACCTTTTCTTTCTGTGCTTTATTCAGTAAAGATCTTAAAGACTCAACTTCTTGTTTAATTTCATAAAGATGTGTCCTCAATTCTTCATTACATGCTCTAAGGTTAGCCTGAAATATATATTTATTTGATATGTTATGTATGATACACATATCAACTTAATCATCAGCATAGATTTTCTGGTATAATTAACTTGATCAGAGTAACCATGTCATTATTGACATATCAATTGCAAGTGATACTGACTTAATGATCTAGTAATGCTTTCTGAACTTCAATAGCTAATAATACTTTCAAAAACAGATTCTCTAACTTTTTCACCCTTAGCATAACATATTAATAAAAGAGTCTTCATAAGAACTCATTGATAAATAGAATAAATCTGTTTCTTGCTTGAATTGACCATACAAAGCAGACCATGCTTAGGCCTAATCTTCCAAAACAACTAATGTCACTTCTTTTTAAATTAGTAAACTACTGTACAACTATTACTCCTGATTTGGCCATTATTTCAAAAGAGATTTTTGAATAATGGAATTGACTTGCTTGTATAGATTTAAAACAATATAAAATCAGACTGCCACATTAATATACTAAATAGTAAAAACTTGTGTAGTAGCTACAATAAAATAGATTAACCTACCAATGAAGAAGTAATGGGTGTTCTATATTTAGATGATTTAGTCTCATTAACTGGGGTGGAGTCTTTCTTAAAACTGAAAGTATAGTTAAAATCATTCAGATTCTAATTTTGTAAAGAATAGATTTACAGATGTTTAAACGGATAATATGTCTTAGCATGAACATCAAATTTTTGTTCTCATGAAAGGTCAATATGAGTGTATATTCATCAGGAACTTACCTGGTGTCATAAAGTAACAAATCTCTTAAAATCGTAAAAACTTGCAAAACTAAGTCATTTTTTAAAAACGCTTTATCAATTTATTAAGCGTTTTTCAATAATCAAATGCATCTTTATGGATAATTACTTAGTTTTTTTGGATATTTATTATTTTATTTATGGTAGCAGGTATATTTACTGAGGAATAGAGCTCTTACTGACCAAATTTCATTTTAAGACCTATTATCCCTTTAATAGTATATCTCTAAAAACTCTGTATCTGAAGAAATCCCTATGGACCTAGCAAAATCACTAAAATGTTGATTCAATCAAAAGTGTTCAATATAACTTTGTCACCAAAAAAGTCCTATTGGCTTTTAATCTTTTTCAACAATCTTCATCAGATTCTTCTCTGTTTCATATCCTTGGGACTCCACTAACAATGCATGCCTTACCTAGCTAAATGAACTTTCCTTGGTGAAATACCCAAAACACTGGCACTTCGCCTACATTCTTCATTAATCTCATTTATAACCGTACGTTCAGTACGATCTAGGTTATGACTAAATTCACGCTCTACACGACACAGGTCTTGTTTCTCCTCACGTAACTTTTCTACCTCCATTTCTAGAGATTTCACTTCATCTTTCAATTTCACTAATTCGTTCTTGTTCTCCTGCAAAAGATTAATGAATAATTAATTAAAGATTAATGTAACTAAACTGAGCAAATAAATACTTCAAAATGAATACTTTAAATAAAACTAGAACCGTTAGACGGTACCAAGGCACTGCGCGTCCCTTCTATTGCATGTGTGAAACGTTGCATTTATAATATCCAATTCCATAATAATAACTAGACCTGTTTGTAACAATTGTGCAGCTTCCGAGATATTTAGAATTTGTTATATCTCCTGGCTGTCATTTAAAATAGAACGTAACCACGCCTACTCAGTATAATGACTTGTTTTGATTGGTTGCGATACTTAAACTGGAAATGTCAAAATTTGTCTTGACCAAACGATAAGAAATTAACACAATTGGACTTTTTGCCCTGTTACATTATCTTCTTAACTCTTCTTGTAACATTTATATCTGTTTAATTAGTGTGTAAAACAAAACGTCGAAAAAACAAATTTGTGGTCTAAGGGACATAACACCTTATTTGAGATTACAAATTGATCTCGGATTAAATTAACTTTCCAGATCGTTGATACTTTTAATTTGTTTATTTATTTATTTATCAATCTTAATTTAGGTGTAGTAGGAACATTAGATCTTGCAATTTGTGGCAAGTTGCCATGGTATAACATAGAGCCATCAAATTAACAGCGCGGCTTTACATCTTTAAGAGAGTATTTTATAGAGTTGCGTCCCTTATACCACTAGTCCTCTCAACTGTACATTATTTTTGCTTAAGAGAATTTCATTTAAAATTCTAAAGGTTGTTATTTCCTTCCAAATATTCCATATCATACATCGCCCACAACGAGAAATGAACAATCATTCCTTTTATTTAAGATATATAATATCTTTGAATCATTTTAACTGGATTAATTTTTAATCGTAAAAAAATCAAAATCAAAATAACAATTCAAAAATCGGTTTCCATATATATTTCGGCAATAGATTCTATATACACGTACATCAACATAACACAAATTGAATTATCTTTCGAGACCCTATTTCGATTTAAAGAAAAATACACACAGTTAGTATAGAAGAAATTACAAAATTTGCAAATTTAAAACGTGCAATTTTGATCAAAAATCAAGTGTTATACACCATTGGAAAGAATAACTAGACCTGTTTGTAACAGTTCTGCAGCTTTCGAGCTATTAAGAATTTGTTGGTCTCCTGGCTGTCATTTAAGGATAGAATGTAGATTGATTTTGCGATTATTGGGAGAGATGATTTATTCATGATTTAACACGTGACATTTGAGCTTGTTAATAGACTGGCAATCATTAAGGTTTGTGATGTAAAAATATCTGGGCTTAACCACGCCCACAAAGTCCATTGACTTGTTTTGGAAACTTCAACTGGAAATGTCAAAATTTGTGAATTGACCGTTTTATAGGAAAAATTCGCAATTTTTAAATGCCGATTTTTGCTATAAAGCTTAATATGTCATTGGATAGAACGTATCACATATGTTCAGGTATAAAGATCGCCAAAGGTCAACGTCACAGTATACACCTTCGAAGTTTTTATAATTTTTAATCGTAATTAAATCAAAATCAAATTAAAAATTCAAAAATCAGTTTCCATATAAATTTCGGCAATCGGTTATAGATTCTATATACATGTCCATCAAAATAACACATATTGACTGATCCTCCGAGACCCTATTTCGATTGAAAGAAAAATACACACAGTGATGTAAAATATCTGGGCTTAACCACGCCCACAAAGTCTAATGACTTGTTTTGATTGGTTCGGATACTTTAACTGGAAATGTCAAAATTTGTGTCTTGACCAAAAGATAAGAAATTAACACAATCAGACTTTATGACCTGTTGCATTTATATCTGTTTAATTAGAGTGTAATTTTATTCTTAAACTTTTCGCAAATTTTATTTATACATATTGATTTATATATTGCTTGAAAGCTGGGAATTTGCACATTATAAATCTGTTCGAATTTTGTTTTTAAGTTAAATAGAACTAATTATAAAAAAAATATGAATGTTAAAATCGCTTATTTTCTACTAGGCGTATTTTCATCAGTTTTCGGTCTATAGCCAAAATAAAGATATTGTTAGAAAGCTGATAAAAATCACATCACAATAATGTCAATTAGAATGTTGCCAAGAGTCTTGTTCATGAGATATAACCATCTGAAGATACGAGAAATATGCAAATTACCAATTTTTGGATCCCTATTAATCCAAATGTTCTTTACTAAAATTAGAAATCAAGGTATCATATGAACCTTTAGCCAATGAAGATGATTGTGCAGAAAAATAAAGGATGCATATTAGGTCAACGTCACAGTATACACCTTCGAAGTTTTTATAATTTTTAATCGTAATTAAATCAAAATCAAATTAAAAATTAAAAAATCAGTTTCCATATAAATTTCGGCAATCGGTTATAGATTCTATATACATGTCCATCAAAATAACACATATTGACTGATCCTCCGAGACCCTATTTCGATTGAAAGAAAAATACACACAGTGATGTAAAATATCTGGGCTTACCCACGCCCACAAAGTCTAATGACTTGTTTTGATTGGTTCGGATACTTTAACTGGAAATGTCAAAATTTGTGTCTTGACCAAAAGATAAGAAATTAACACAATCAGACTTTATGACCTGTTGCATTTATATCTGTTTAATTAGAGTGTAATTTTATTCTTAAACTTTTCGCAAATTTTATTTATACATATTGATTTATATATTGCTTGAAAGCTGGGAATTTGCACATTATAAATCTGTTCGAATTTTGTTTTTAAGTTAAATAGAACTAATTATAAAAAAAATATGAATGTTAAAATCGCTTATTTTCTACTAGGCGTATTTTCATCAGTTTTCGGTCTATAGCTAAAATAAAGATATTGTTAGAAAGCTGATAAAAATCACATCACAATAATGTCAATTAGAATGTTGCCAAGAGTCTTGTTCATGAGATATAACCATCTGAAGATACGAGAAATATGCAAATTACCAATTTTTGGATCCCTATTAATCCAAATGTTCTTTACTAAAATTGAAATCAAGGTATCATATGAACCTTTAGCCAATGAAGATGATTGTGCAGAAAAATAAAGGATGCATATTAGTAAGTTAGTCCTCTTCGTTCCTTGCGGAGAATAGGGCTGCTACAGACGTTCTCCATCTCACTCTGTTATGAGCTGTTCTTTTTGCTTCATTCCAGGTCTTCCCAATCCTTCCTAGCTCTTCCAGTCTTATTCTTTTCAAGCTATTTTAAGGTCGTCCTTGTCTTCTATGCCCTTGGGGATTCCAGTTCATTGCCTCTCTGGTGATGTTGTTTTGAGATCAAAAGGATGCATATGGTAGAGTTCAAAAGTTATGAACTTTCAAACGGAAGTCAGTTTTAAAAAACTTTGGCAGGACCTGGTCCAAAGACAAATTTGAAATTGAAAAATATGCCACTAGAGGACCTAGATAATTATCCAAATTATATTTTAAAACAAGTCTGAAAAAAATAGGATTAAAAATGGCGGACGAGTAGTATTTTTCCAATAATTTGCATATTTCAAGATGGCGATCAAACGGTTAGGAATTTGCATATACGGCATACATACAAAATGAAGATATTGATGGTACTAATTCTGTGGAATAAAAAAATTGCAAGTTTGTGCAAAAATTTAATCCAAAAATTCCGATTTCTGTGATTTTCTACATTTTTTTGTCATTTTCGGACGTTTCCAGCTAATTTCGGAAAATGTTTTATCGGAATCTTTAATGATAATTTTTTGTCTACTCATCTACCAATTTTTGTAAAAAAATAAGACGTAAATTTTAAAAAAAAAACACGTGCATTTTCATAAATCACGCACAATTGATATAGAACTACGAACAAAATTTTCAAATATTAAAAAGCGCAATTTTGATCAAAATATAAAGTGTTATACACCATTGGAAAGAATAAATTACGCGTAATAAGGACATAAAAGAAATTTTGACGTATGTAAATTAGGTCACGTGACAGAGCTCTTCGAAGTTAAAAAGTGCAATTTTCAAATGGCTGTAAAACCGGAAGTTGACATTGCACAACACAAATGAAGACATCAATGGATAGATCTCGACAAGGGCAACAACTTTTGTGCAGGTCACAAGGTCACCAAAGGTCAAGGTCACGATATATGAACGTTGGAAAATTAGGCACTTAGTGAAAAAAAAGAACCGGAAATGAAAGGTAAGCTAAATCCTTCCTAAGAATTGTTAGCAATCGATTGAAGATTACATAGACATCAAAATTACAATTGTCCGATTAACCCCTAAGGCCCAATTTTTCACTTTACAAAATTAAGTGGTTTAATGATGGCGACTGATCTGTTACTTCCGGTTCAATTTTTGTTAATTATAAAATCATTATGGGTTAATAGTAACTAATTGCGAAAAAAAAAATTCAAATATCTTTAGAATTCCGGAAGTGAAAATTCGAAGTTTAGCGACGTATGACGCCGAAACCGGAAGTGATGTCGACATTTTGAAAACAGATTTTTCTTGACAAGAAAAATGTTTATCTAACTGCAAATTTTGATTTCGATCTAATCAAAATTGCAAAAGTTAGAAAAAGTGTTAAATTTTAAAATTCAAAAGTCAGCAACAAAAGTAAAAATTTCAAAATTTTTAAAAATGCTATTATGTAAATCTAAGTTATAAGTAGTAAATAAAAAAAGTCCGAACCAGATTGGATAAAAAAAAACGGCCGTGAGTTAGTAAACAAAAATAAAAAATTTTTGACGTTCTACGTCATTTCCGGTAGAACAAAAATGCGTCATTTTACATTTAAACAACAACGAGCACTAGATTACGTTAAAATATCACGCCAGATTGTGTAAGACATTTGCAGTTATGGCTGGGGAGCGTGACCAGAAAAAGACAAAAAAAAAAAAAAAAAGTCATTTCGAAAACAAAGCAGTGCGTTCGAAGAACGCACTGCAACTAAAAGCTGAATAAATAAATCAATGATACCATTGATACCATAACAGCCACCAAGAAATGTGTATCAAATACAACCAAAGTAGCATACCTCTTTAATTTTATCTTTAAATCGAGTTAATTCTCCTGATGTTTGTTCTCTCATCATTTCTTTAGCCCTAGCGACAGCCACCATTTTGTCTTTAGTTGATTGTCTATTCAGGTTTCTCTGTTCTTCTAATTCCTGTTAAAAAGACAAAAGAAAACAATTTTGATTTCCTGACAAAATGCATTGCTTTCTAAAAAGGAATCTGATTTGCCTTGAAAGTTTACAAGTGTTTTCTAAGGAAAAATAATCTGCCTCAATATCTATTGCAGAACATGAACCAAGATATTTTGCTGTGTACAAATTTTTCAATTGCTGTACAGAAAACAGCCTTATGCTGATATAACCAAGCATTACATTGGGTGCCATTAAATAACCTCAAATCTTAATTTTTATGTTATGTTTTGGTAAATATTTGATTATTATGGCAACTTAAAGTTCTTCAATCAGTTTCGTTTACAAACAATGTGCCAGTTGTAAAACCTTGACATGGAGTTATATAAATGAACCAGATGCGGTCAGTCTCACTCACATGATGCAAAACCCACAATATTGGATGTGATACAACTGTAAGCGTATTACTTTGTAGATAAAATATCAGAAACTGAATGAGATGAGGCGTGTGCAAGATTGCAACATTGTCCAATGTCCGAAAGAAAACACCACACCAAAAGGACTTTATTGTTCAACAATGAATGATGACATATGACATTTAGAAATAATTATTATATAGGCTACTTTAACAATTACAGAAGAACTTTCAGACTGAACAAACCTGAGCATCAATAAATCTCATTCTTACAGATCTTAACGCATGAAAATCCATTTTTATTAGTCACTAACACTAGTAGATATTATTCCAATTGATAGTCAAATTAAACCTTATAAGTGAATAGTACACAATCAAGTGACAATTGAGATATGAATACAGGAAAATACAAGTATGATAATCTATCATTATGAACAAGTGGATATGAAATGCCCCAATCTCCCCATTGTTACCATAATAAGCTATGTTGAGAGTTAGAAGTTCTAACTTAGAAATTGAGAATAATCTTTGTGAAGCCAAGTATGAGCAATATTTGAGACCTATGTTAGTTGTTTGTGGCATAATGTTTCTAACAGTATTTCTACTGCACCTTTATGAAATATTATATTCCTGATGACGGTGTGAGAACTACATTGAAACGTTGAAAGTAATAAATATTATAGAAGTGTCTATCCATAACAATTGTTTTTATTTATTTATGAAAGATGTTTTTTCCTTTATCAAAGCATTGATCTTGTGATCGGAACCTGGTATTCTTAACTTGATTGAAACTTATCTGGAATCACCAATTAAAACACAGGTATGAAAAACCCACAATGTATAATCCTGTTTCACGAAAAATCTTACAAACAATTTTATCATATGTATTGTTTTTCTACACTTTCAATAAAGTAATATTATAAAAGATTCAGGAAAGATCTCTGGTTAGAAGGCATTTCCCACCTACCCAAATCCCAATACTAATCTCTCTTTATAATACTCTCTCTCTCTGTATTTAACATTATTATAAATCTTCAAACCTTGAGTCTTTAGCCAAGACTCTAGTCTCTAATATAAACATTGATCTCTTATCTTATCAACTAATAAATCACAGGAGAAATATGTCACTGTAATTATTGACTATTTAAGTAGATTGATGTATGTCATGAAATAAAATAAGGTGGTAATGAAATAATTTCCAAACAGAAAGTTAAGCAAAATATAATATCAATCAATTAGTTCTATGTTCATCAAGATATTCAATATAGTATTTAACAGTGTAATGAAATGATTTGAAATATGATGGCATGGAATTGGGACCACATCTTTAAAAGAAGGGCAAGGTGGCAATGTCTCAATTCGTCATACTGAAATAGATTGTAATGAAAAAAATAGAACACAGAGCTTTTACTTTCCTAACCTGTGACCTTGTGTCATGAACAGTAAAGGAATGAATTGAAATGTTCTGTCATGAAATGGATTGTGATGATATAAAACAGAACATAATGACATAAATTAATGCATGTAACAGCAATTCCAATATCTTAACATTATCATTGTAGGGACATGAACTAAAATAAATCAAAGGTACACAAGACTCTCTGAGACTGTAAAAATATTGCAATGTATTTATTACATACACAAATTTTTCTAATAAAACTAATCTACTTGTGTATGTGAGTTTATGTCAACATTGTAAACAATACAGCTTTATAACATGTACAGGTTTAGTGTATATTATAGACATGAGAATATGTCTAGTAATCTATTGTAGGTAGTTTATTAATAAGAATTTAATATACTCCACTACATGATTTCATACAGTTATACTATTGCCAACTATACTGTCAAATTTGGTTTTTCATTGTTCAATTTATTTTAGATTGTTAAAGCCTTTTGTTTATTACATATTTACACCATTAATTAGTATTTTTCATTGTTCAATATCATTAAGGCAATATCAATTGGTTCACCCTCGTTGATTGTTCAAGATCATGTCATGAAGTAATCAAGAATAATAATGAACATGTGTCATATTAGTCTTAACCAAGTCCTTAAATCTAAGTTTTATCTAAATTTCCAGTCTTACCTGTTGTGCAACTTTAAGTTGCTGTTTAATCTCTTCTTTAACTGCCTTTTCTTGTTGTAATACCATTGATATTCCCTCTATTTTACGATTATTTTCACCAACTAATGTCTCTCTTTCACGTCTGACTGCCCAATCTCTTTCTGTTTCTAAAATACTTCTTTCTCTCGAAACAGCTTGAGTCACCTTTAAATGCAATGAAATGAATGGAGTTTTAGGTCTCTTCTGCACCATAAGGACTAATGAAGAGGGTGGGTCACATTGAATCAGAAACTATTAGAACATGCTGGAAACAGAATGGCTATGCAGAGTTAATCAAACCTCTTGGCATTGATTTTTCCATTGACATTGACATCTGGATCAATGAGGATAGATGACTTATTTAAGGTCATTTTAGTTCATACAGTTGGATACTACTTAAATAGTATTGTAGCATAGTCTTGTCATCAACAAAACAACATTTAACAAATGGAAAAATAAATCAACAGCATTGTCTAATTCTCTTATGATCTGGCAATTTTCTAACAGATTATACAAACATGTCCTTTATCTATATTATATTATGGCAGTAATGATGATATTCAGGTTTGTGTTAATTAAGTAAATGTTTTGAAGGAAGATCAAATTGTTCTAAAGAAAGTTCTAATACCTGCTGTTGAATTTCTTCTTGAACTTTCTGTTGAAGTTGCCGTCTTTCTTCTTCTAGATTTTTCATTAAATTTTGAATCTTTGAAATTTCTTCATTTTTACTCTGCAAAGGGAACAGAATATAAATACAAAGTATCAAAGGTTAACTTTTGATATTTTCTTGTTTTGCCTCAGTGGAATCAGTTGAATTTGAAATAATTTATGCCAACCATACAAAAACAGTGGGCTAACAGTACAAATCAATATTAAGCAAAAATTATCTAATAGTTGGTAAATCCTATCAGAAAATTTCATTGGTTAAATGATTTTGAAGCCCACAAAATGAGTTTCATAACAATTTGATATTGCAGAGGTATATGTCAGCTAGAGTAAAAACACAAATTCAAACATTTAGATCTGCCTTTTAATTAGGTTGAATCATATTTCTTTCTTAAAAGTCTTATTTTGTGCCAAGCTAACCTTATTAATGTCTTTGTATTCAAGCAACACATTTTAGCCAAAAGACATTGAAAACTGTAAAGTTATATGTCATACATATACATGTATATAAAAACTTACCGAAATAATTTTCATATTTTCAGTCATAACTTGGGTCAGTTTTTCATCATTTTTCTTCACTGAATCTTTTCTATCACTTTCTATTTCTTCTCTTAAATTTTCTAAAGCTGTTTGTTTTTCCAGGAACAATGATTCTCTCATTTGCATCATGGCTGAATCCTGAAAATGGTTCATATATTGTACTACTCGGATGTAACACTGATTGTGCAAAAATAAAATTGTTACATGCTCCAAATTAAATTGTTATATACCCTGAACCCCAAATTAAATTGTTATATACCCTGAACCCCAAATTAAATTGTTATATACCCTGAACCCCAAATTAAATTGTTATATTCCCTGAACTCCAAATTAAATTGTTATATACCCTGAACCCCAAATTAAATTGTTATATACCCTGAACTCCAAATTAAATTGTTATATTCCCTGAACTCCAAATTAAATTGTTATATACCCTGAACTCCAAATTAAATTGTTATATACCCTGAACTCCAAATTAAATTGTTATATACCCTGAACTCCAAATTAAATTGTTATATACCCTGAACTCCAAATTAAATTGTTATATTCCCTGAACTCCAAATTAAATTGTTAAAAAATACTCCAAATTATTTAATATAGTGACCCCTCTTTGTATGATCCCTTTTCAAAAATGGCATTACCCTGACCAAATTACAATGTCATATCCCTAGCTAAATAGTTGTTTATCGCTCAATTTCTGTTATCATACCCAAATACTCAAATTAGATGTATATACTAATAAATAAAGTATCCACTGTGCTAAATGTGTATAATGTCCTGTCCTTAACATGTTTATTTGATCCAATTACATTGTATAACCCGAATCCAAATTAAATTGTTATATACCCTGAACTCCAAATTAAATTGTTATATTCCCTGAACTCCAAATTAAATTGTTATATACCCTGAACTCCAAATTAAATTGTTATATACCCCAAACTCCAATCATAATTCAATCTTTTACACAAATCAATTTTACCGCGAGTGTCGATGAAGGAAGACAAAATAGCGGATCCTTAACATCGACTTGCGGCATTTTCGTTGGGAAAAAATACTCCAAATTTATTTACCCGTATATAGTGCGCACCCCTCTTTGTTGGGCCCATTTTACGGCAAAAACCTGCGCATTATACACGGAAATATACGGTAATGTCAATCATAGAATCATAGTGTCCTATCGTTATTTGACTTTACATAGTAAACCCCTCTACTGCAAACTTAGGTATATATCAAATAAATAAAAGCCAGTGCTAAAAGGATGAACTGTTCCTGTTCCTTAACATTTCTATTTGATTAATTATCATTTTTCAGAAATAAACACCACATCTGAACTACAATAAATAAAGGAGACATGTTTCAAAGTTTAGAATTTTAAAATGAACATAACTTACAGTTTCCTTTCTAAAATTAAGAAGTGATCTTTTATGATCTTTCAAAATGGCTTCCCTGGCTTCTTCTTCCTTAGCTAAAAGTTGTTGTAGCTCAATGTTCTGATCTCTAAAAACATAAAGAGATGTTAATATTTTATAAACAGCACACACTGTGCAATGTGTCATAAGAGTACACTGGGCCTCTGTTTATTTTTGCACCCTACAGACCAAAAGAAGTATAATCTATGGTTAAGGTTTGAGAAACAAGGACCAAGAAAGTTTTAGAATATATAGCATACCGCAGTTTTAAATTCAACTCATCCTTTTCTTTATTTCGTTCTTCTACATCACTTAATCTTACTCTTAAATCTCTCACTTCCTGTTGTGATGTCATCAATTCTTGGTCAAATCTGTTTCTGCTATCACTTCTATCATGTTTAAGTTTTTCTTTCAGAAGTTCAATTTCTCTGAATTTCTCCTAAATAGAATATTTTCTTAGATTAGTTAGAAGCTTTAATGCATAGAGAATATTATCTTGTTATAATACTTACATTAGATTCATAAATTAACATGTTTGTTCAAATCCTAATATCAGAACACTGCATTAATCGCCATCAATAGTTAAAAATATAAACCTAATTCTTACCTGAGGCCATTTCAGGATGTAGCTAAAAACTGAAGTACATATGCCCAAACCTTTTGGACTCATAGAATTGACAGTATTCTAGCAGATGGAGAGTGAAAATGCCAACTTTAGCAATTTTTTTTCTTTTATGATTAGTCAAAGATAAAATTTATCAAGATAAACAAATCGAATTGAGGGCAGAGATGGGGGTGGTCTGGCTCTTGTCTTCCCATAATAAATATATATTTTGAATCCTGCGCACTAAAGGGCCTCCCTTGAAAATTCTGTGACCTATACCTCTCCCACTTTTCATTCATTGAAACACCGCTCCCCTCAACAACTTTCAACTAACCTGAATTATGGAGTTTTTGGCCTGCTCTGATTGTCTGTACGTGGATTCCAACTGTAGTAACTTGGCTTGTAGTTCATCCCTACTAGATTGGACTTCTTCTAACTGTGATGTTATAGACTCAACTTCCTAATTAAATTGAAAAATAATTCAAACTCATTTCATATGCTTCATTTTGACCAAGAGAAACTAGTACCACGTGGATAGAAATCTAATTAAATTACAATTTTCTTCAGAGTATCGTTGTTGATATATGTTATTTAGAATTGAAAATGGTGACATTATTCATTTTTACAAATACATGTATATGTAGACCTTCTATGTGTAATCTGCAAAGTTAGAACTACTTTTCAAAACATCCATATCCAAAACAACAACTGACACCTTACCAATTGAAGTTCTTCTTTCTGAATTCTGCCATGTTTCTGCTCATGAAATAAATCTTCCTTCCCAGCATTCAGTTGTCTTACTAATTCATCTCTTTCAAGTTGGATTGTCTCAGAGTTTCTACACTTCATTCTTAAAGTTGAATTCTCTTCTTTCAGGTGCTTTACCTAAAAAAATGTTAAATCTGACGTATCAGTCTTATGTAGATGTCAAGGATATATTCACTTGCCTTCTTGTCATGAACATCTACGTCATTAAAATTTGGAACTCAGCAAATAATCATATCTCTTATGACAAACCAATTAAAATGTCTCTAATGACACACCAAGCATGATGTCTCTTAGGTGAAATGTTATTGATAACAAACCAAGTAAATAGTCACTGATGACAAACCATACATAATGTCTTTGATGACAAATCATGTACAATATCTCTGGTGACAAATCACTACCTTTACCTCTGCAATAGATAATCCTAAAGAACGGAATTCTTGAACATCTTTTAATTTTTCCTGTATTTGATCACTAAAAGTTTCACTCTGAGATTTCTGTTTTTCTAACTCCTCATTTAATCTTTCTAAGTCTTTCTCTGTATTATGTCGTTTGAATTCTGTTAACATCAGTTGAGTTCTGAAAAATAAAAAGTCATATAAACGAAATATATTTTACTGATAGAAATTGTGCTTGAAGTGAAAATATAAAGTTTTGCCTAGAAACAGCATTACCCCCCCCCCCCTCCCTTTTTTTTCAATTTTTTCCCTCAAAATTACACTGGACACTTCACTTACTATCTTATATTAAGGAATATCAGGAATATTACCTTGCATTTTCACCTTTTTCTCTAGTATCTTTCAGATTAGATTCACATTCTCTTAGTTCTAATTTAGATCTCTGTAGAGCCTCTCTTAACAATCTTACTTCTTTCTCCATGGCCTACAAAATCAAAGATGACTACATAAATCAGTATAAACCATCATGGTAAACAAACATGCAAAAGATGAAGCATTGATGTAGAATTTTTTCAAGGTCACTATTTTGCAGACGCCAAATGACAACATGTAATTCCGAATTCATCATTTAATAAAGTAGGGTAAAAAATAAACCTACCGTTTTTTCATCGTTAATGAAACTATTAGAATCAGGTTTCTTGCTCTGAATTAAGTATAAAAATATTACTCTGCTTGTATTACAAAATATTTTTTGTACTTTTGATGAAATAGGTTATTTGGTCTCATAAAATGTAGAACAGATTTTAGTTTTTCCATTTTAATTATCTTCTGCCTTGCATGATTTTGTTAATGAGAATAGGCAATGGCATACAGTGTGCAGCGCAAAACATGATAAGGACTATGACATTTTGATTATTCGCTTCAAGTTTCAGCAAGATATAAGATCCAAACCAGGAATGAAGAAATAAAAATCTTACCATATTTGGAAATGACAATGTTGGCGGTATAGTGAGACTTGAAGATATTCTAGCAGGTGAAGCAGAACGCCTTTCTTTGCCCAATTCAAGTTGTATTCTGGCTGATTCTCGCTCTATTTCACGACAGGTTTCATCTACACTATCACCATCCATTTTACCGTTAGCTTTTAATTTCTCTACACTGTAATATTTAAATTCTCAACTTTTTCATTGACATTCTTATATAATTCATAATAAATATATCAAAAAAACATCAATGCAATATTATTGTATAACTGTAAATTGTGTTGAAATGTAATGAGCTTTGCTATCATAGAACATTGCCTTTTTTATTTTATTATATCTGCTACCAGCTTCTAAATGTCCTTCAATTCTTAAGACTTAATGCATAATAAAGCCTGGATCAGCCTCCTCAAACAGGTGTGAAAATTGGAGGCTCACCAACCTATTCCAAATGCTGAAATGCTGTGTCACAAACACAGGCCATCAAAATTAAATCTTATTTTTCTGTCAAATCTGATCTAAATAACCTTTGTGATAATTTTGTCATAAGTACCTTCATTGCTTGATACTTGCCAATATATATGTACTGTCTAGCATACTGAATTATTATAATGAATGTGTGCCCCTTGTGATTTGGAATGATATATTGATATGATGGTGTATGAAAGTATTATAGATATATGATAAAAGTAATAACTTATTAATAATGCATAGACATGAAGATACCATTATTTACACTTGTAGTTACAACTCAATGAATATATATGAGACTTAATGACTCATTTTTTAGATCTAAGCTGTATACAATTTGATTTCATTATTACTACTTTTGATAATAAATCAAGAATATTTTAGAAACTTTCTGATCTAAACATATCCAAGCAACTCAATGCAGTATGCAATGAGGATAATTTTGTTTTAATTTTCATTTGTTAATAATTCTATTTTATTCAACCCTATAAGTTTAGCTAAGCAGGCAAATATTTAATTCGCTGAGCCACCAATTAGTGCCAGACAATATACTAGTTTTAGAAGTACTGGTATAGGATTTTCCATCTCAATAATATTGCTCAATTTAAAAATTGCCATATTGTGATATATAGTACATGTAGTTACCATGATATATTATCACATTTTTTTTCCAGATAACGTGCTCTTCGCAATTAAAAAAAATAACCTAATATTAATGTTTTTTCATAATATTTAAGACTGTGCTATTTTTAATTGTTTTTTCTAGCATTAAACATTTTTAACAGAAAAACCTACATTTTGAGAAGACAATAGAAACCTAATTTAAGTATTTATGTCATAATATCCACTTGAAGTTCAAGTAACTTCGTAAAAAATATTACATTTAACTGTAAATATTTGATGATCGGATTGTTTTGTTATTGTGATGTGATGTATGACAGTATGTTCAGAAAGTTTAAGTTCCAATTATGATGAATATGACTAAACATTCATTGCATTAAAATACATTTTACAGTTGGATACTAGTTAAATAGAACTTAGTGTAGTAGTTTTAACATCAACAAAACATCGTTAAAAAAATGTCCGGCTGGGAAAAAAATAAATCAACAGCCCTGACTTGAACCAATTATCGCACAGTCCTTCAATTTATAAAATAGTAAACCATCAAGGTCCCACAAATCACTTAAATAGTCTACATGCCAGCCATAAAGCAGAAGAATGAGGAAACAAATTTATTGGGAGTAAATAATTAAATCAC
Source organism: Nipponacmea schrenckii (assembly GCA_030562195.1). Classification (NCBI taxonomy): domain Eukaryota; kingdom Metazoa; phylum Mollusca; class Gastropoda; family Lottiidae; genus Nipponacmea; species Nipponacmea schrenckii. The sequence continues at coordinate 6,042,434 of CM060201.1, forward strand.
AAGTTTGGTGTTAGAGATAGTGTACTAATAAATCATGACAACAAGAAACATGAGAATTGTTAAAGTTGAAATTACTCATAGAAACATATTTGAAATTAAAAAATTAAAAACCTTTGGCTGTCACTATCAAAGCGGTGGCTTTTAATAAAGGTGAGGGGGCTGAGAAAGGTTCACAGAATCGTCTAGAGTACAGGCAATTCTCCTTTCCTTACGTAAACATTGATAGTCCATCAAATTATATTAGCATTTAATGTACAACTAAAATTCAGATATATGAAACTGTTGTACTTAATAAATAGAGTAAGCACTGCAGAAAATATTCAAATATTATCAAACTGAAAACAATGTTCAACATCAAAATTGAAATAAGAATGAAATGAATGGAGTCCTAAGTCCTACTCTTCTGCACCTAACTTCAAAATTGAATAATCTAATACATGTATATAAAGTTTAATTGTAAGCTGTAAATTGCTAATGTTCTAAGAGTAAGACTTTATTTTATGTATAGCCACTTCCACTTGAGGATCTCAATAAAATTCAAATATCATAAAAACAAATTTGAAACAAGCTTTCTTAAGAAAAACAATATTATTAGGTATTCATTTTATACTACATTTTATGAAATTTAACAGTGTTATTCACTTAATTCAAATATAAAAGACTTAATGTCTTACCTAACAAGAAAACCATCTACAACATCTCACACAAGATTATTTTAACTCCAAAATTGAAGAAGTTCACAATTAGGGCCTACTTATGTCGTCCCTTAAAGATTGGAGTATGTAAGTAATAGTAGTAAGGGTATACAGCTAGATATGTCTTGTCCTGTTTAAGAATGGGTTAAAAGATAAACAAACATGGTGTGGGGGTTTTAAAGTGGCCAATAGTTGACTTATTAGATTAACATTATCAATCATTTATAATCCCTTTCTCTTTATCTGAATAAACATAAAATCACTGAATAAATTCAAATATAAAATTTAACATTTTGTCTATTTTTTCTGTGTATTAATTTCAAGTGAACTTCTATGGTTTGGTAGGATAGACATATGTAAGTGACCTAGACATGGGTTAAAGCCAAGCACAGTAGAAAAAAATTTCTTTAGATTCGTGAACCTGGTACCCACTAGAAGAACTGTGGGTTAAGGGAACTAGCATCGTCTTGAGATTAACAGAGACCTTACTTCCGGCAGTGTATGTTAAATAGATGCATCATCAGTCAGGATACTGCATCTTAAAAGATGGCACCACTGCAAACGGTTATATGGAAATTAATAGTTTCTCTCAAGCTTTTGAATGTATTAGTAAAAAGACAGTGGAGTAGAGAGAAATAAGAAGGTCTACTTAAAGGTGTTCAGTATCATATATACCATCATATACTATACGATACCATTTCTATAGTTCAAGAAAAACATCAATTATTACATATTTATTACAATAATACATTGCAATTTATAAATAATAATATAACAGTATATGTCATTCCTTAAATCACATGTTGCCTTTCATTTGATTTGATACATATAAAAAAAACTTTCATATGATACATAAAAAACAAACTTTCATTTAATACATAAAAAACAAACTTTCATATGATACATAAAAAACAAACTTTCATTTAATACATAAAAAACAAACTTTCATTAAATAAATGTATAACAAACTTTCATTTAATACATGTATAACAAACTTTCATTTGATTAAATACATGTATAACAAACTTTCATTTAATACATGTATAACAAACTTTCATTTAATACATGTATAACAAACTTTCATTTAATACATGTATAACAAACTTTCATTTAATACATGTATAACAAACTTTCATTTGATACATAAATAACAATCTTTCATTTAATACTTTTACAACTATTTATTATCAAAAGCATATCTACTGTACATCTTGTGCTACGAGAAAATGGTTTTCACTGAGTGTAGGAAATCATGTCTATTTAAGGTAATAATGGCTATTTCAAACATAAAGCCACAGTTTTTGCATTATTTTCAGAAATTATACAAAATATTTGTATAAATGATTAGCATAATTTCTGAAATAATTTTCAATAAATTCTTGATAATAAAAATAAATCTTTCAATTGATACATTATAACAAATTTTCATTTAATAAATGTATAACAAACTTTCATTTGATACATAAATAACAATCTTTCATTTAATACTTTTACAACTATTTATTATCAAAAGCATATCTACTGTACATCTTGTGCTACGAGAAAATGGTTTTCACTGAGTGTAGGAAATCATGTCTATTTAAGGTAATAATGGCTATTTCAAACATAAAGCCACAGTTTTTGCATTATTTTCAGAAATTATACAAAATATTTGTCTTATAAATAATAAGCATGATTTCTGAAATAATTTCAATAAATTCTTGATAATAAAAATATGATCATGATTGGGCAGTTAATATTTATTATCAAATAAATAGGCTAAAGCCTTGACACTTTTCCTACGATATGACCTTCTCCCAGAACAACTTCGTTTCAATTGGTTCAACATAGAATTCTGTTCAGGGCGTATTATATATGGAGCTTCAGACACCCAAATGTTAATGTTTTCTTTGGAGGGTCTGGTTTGAGACACCTGGTTATCAACATGGTACAAATGACTGCTATAAGGTATATCACTGTCCTTGTACTGAGTTGCACCTTGTTTATGTTGATAAAGTGTTTCCAAAACCCTCTCCTGGTAGACTGGTTGGTGTCCCAAATTATCTCCAATTTTGTTTTTGATGGTACTTTTGAATTGATGCTTTAACACTAAAGATGGAGTTTCAGTAGAAACTTTGGCAATTTGTTCTCTAGTTGAGGAGTTACTTGTACCAACTGCTTCATCTTCAGAAACTTTAGACACTGTTTTAGAAACCTTATTTATAATTTGGCTACCAGAATTGCCGAGAAGGTCCTCAGGTTTCTTAGCTATGGTCTCCATAACTCTCTTATCAAATTGGTTCTTAGAAACTGTGGTTCCATGTAAAATATTGGAAACCCTTTTGTTCATAAGGTCATCAGAGCTATTGCACGGAGACTCATAAAACCCACTGTCAACAAGGTTTCTTGAACTTCTAAAAGATGATTTGGATAACCTATTGTAAATATGATTTGAGTTCAACTGATCTTTATCATCCATATGGCCATCTGACTCAATCATTTCAAAAACACCATTATCAGATTCATATTGTTCACAAGATCTTTTAAATGACCCAGTGTTACAAACTGTTTCAGAAATTCTCTCAACATTGTCAGAACTTTTATGTTGAATTCCAGAGCATCCATTTTGATTCATATAATTGAGTTCATAATCGTTATTTATATGGTTTGTTGCTGAGCAGTCAGAAGACCAACTTTGACTCTCAAGATTGACTTCAAAAATTGGAATATCAACGTATTTTCTGGAAATATTCTCTGAGGGTTCTGAAGACCCAATGTAATTATGATGTCTGGAATTACATGGTGAATCTGCCAGTTCACCAACCACTGGATTGACAAACCTTCTTGAAGATGTCCATATTTCATCATCCTGAACATGTAACGGATTGTCTAGTTGCTCTCCAGAAATCAAACTGTCAGGGTGGTCTGCAGGACTGCTACAAGTTTCTTCAAAAGTTTTAAATATGTCATAGTCTTCATCTTTTTGTGGCATTTCATTTTCAATTTGGGGTGACCAAGTTGTTCTTGGGATTTGAGGATTGTCATGCTTTTCGTTATATGGGTAAGAAAAATCATATGACCCATTTTCAGATGATATGTCAGAAACACTTGAACATTCAGAAGATGATACTGGGGAAAAAGAATTTTGATGAAGCACAAAGGCACCGTTTCCATTAGGTACTGTTGGAGATGCATTAAATTGGTTCCTTAATGTAAAATTTGCAGTTGAAGTAAATCTTGTTTGACTGTTTTCACTTAATCTCTTTTGGACAAAAGATTTATTTGCATCAACAGTTTGAGTCTCTCTTGATTGTACTAAGGGTGGCATTTGTGTTTGACAGAATGCATCAGCTGTCCGAACTGGTCTATCTGTTTGCACGCATTGGACAGAGTTTGTTTTGGTATCAGTTTGAATTTCTTTACACTCTGAAACTTCTTGTATGGTTTGTGTACACTGATCTACTAAGCTGGATAAGCTGCATCTATCCATTGGAATATCTTGATCATACCTGCTGCAAGGAGAAGGTGATGATGATGATAAACTGTCTGGAATGAAGTTTTGATCTGTCTGACATTCCTGTTCGACAGAATCACACTTGTAAAATTTTCTAGTTTTAGGCTGAATAAAAACACTATCATCACTGTTGGAAAAATCTGATTCTATTTTATCACTATACATTAAGGATCGTTTGTGACGACTGCATCGTCTTGGCCGTGGTTTTGTTATCAAATATTGGTCATCATCAGATCCTATAGAACTTTCCATTGAACTATAAATAGGTTTGAAGTGACTGTTGAGGTTTGTGTTAGAATCAGGATCAAGGTCATTGTCTTCTCCATTTTCATTTGTTAAAACTAAAGCAGGAGAGTTTAAAAACATCTGCTTCCTTTCTGAGGATGATTTATGTATTTCTGAATCAGACAGTGCATATTTATCTCCCTTTAGAAGAAATCTGTTTCTGGCTGTGTCTTGGTGGATTGGAGGTGATATAGAACATCTTGAGCGAACAGTAAGTATTGGGGATAAATTTCGGCAATCAGAAATCTGTGAATCTGAATCTGAAGATCCAACAGTTAGTAACTTATTCCTGAATAAAGGATATTTAATACGATCAGCAGGTTGGGGTTCATATTGACACCCGACATCTACACACTGAACTCTCTCTTCTTTGACTAGATAAAATTCATCCCCTAAATCTTGAACCACTTCCAAATGTACTTCACTGTCTAGTAGTTTTTGCAAGGGGGTTAAAGAACCATCATCTGCTTGAATTCCAGATGAAGAGTCCTCATAAGGTGGTGGAGAAGAACCAGACTGTAAGTTTGGAGATAAGTTAAGTGGTGAAGGCAAGGGAGAAGGAGAGTTTTCTGGTGAAGTAGAAAGTTGTAAAGATGAACATTCAGCATCTAACTCTTCATCATAGAGATGATCCACAAGTCGTTTGAGTTCTGGTTCTTCTTCCTGCTCACCATTGACCTCATTCAATATTGGTGTGGCATCTTCAACGTCCAGACTGTCGAACTGGTTGTCTAAACCAACCTCAATCACAGTAACAGGTGATTGTGGTAAAGGTGAGGAAATTGATGGTGACAAAGGAATGTTTAATAATTTAGTATCTGATTTATCTAATGATATTGGACTGGTCATTTGAATGTTACCATCAACATCTTGTAATATAATAGACACCATGGCAGGTTCAATCTGAGTAGGCTTCATAATACTAGCTACTTCAAGACTATCACTGGAAACGTTGGAGCTTGTTTTGGCTTTGCAATGTTCATTTCCTTTTTCTGAAAAGATAATATTTCATTATTACTCAATGAAAGCTTGTTAACATGAGGGTGCTGTAGGAATGTGCTTTTAGGTAGAGGCTTTGATTTGATATTCATTTTGATTCTTAAATGTACCTAAACACATTCCTTAAGAAGAGTAGACAACACATTTCTATTTGTAAAGAGGTTTTCTAAACTTGTGAATCTATGACAGTAAATTGATTATAAATTGAATCTTCTTGTGCAAAGAGATAATTTGGAGCCCTGTCAAACCTGGATCAAGTCCTGGATAGGTTTGATTGCAGACATTTTACCTTAATTTTTTTTTAATTTACAATCGAGTCAAAGTAATCAGTATTTTATATTAATGATTACTTGTTATCTTTAAATATCTGATATCTTCAGAATATTAAATTTCCAGGAAAAACAAATATTTAATAACAGCTCTATGATACTTGACAAGTATTGATGTTCTTTATATCAATATTAAATCTGAAAACCGTCATCATGTAATATAAAACTATTATAATATTCATGTAAAGTTTGAAATTAGCAAGGCCTAACAAAAAATTATCTTCATGAAAGATATGTTAGATTTAAAAGTACATGTACCATCCTGGAACATGTTAAAAAAGAAGCAATCTATGTTATCAGTATTCCATCTGCTACCATTAAATTTGGAAATAATATTATTATATATAACATACTGAGTATCTTACACGGCTTATAATGGGCAGCCAAAGCCTAAACAGTATTTGGAAGTAAAAGTTAAATTTCAAGTTTCTTTTACATCATATCAACTCCTACCGTCATTTGCTTGCGGATTTTAAAGAAATTTGTGATATTTGATGAGATAATCGATGAAACAACTATCTGGGTTATCTATTGGTCACCTTCAAGACAATTACGGAAATTATTCTTATAATAGAACCACCACAACTTATCTGGATTTTGATCTGTGATATGGCTTATTAAAGATATATTTGATCTCATTATTCCCGAAAAATTTAATTGGCTTTATTTTCCATGACCATTATTATACCCCTAAAAAAATATGCCACTGCATTCTTGACAAGATGAGAGCAACTAACTATGACTTAAATACGAGAATTACATAGATATTAAGAACCATTGTATTCTAAAGAGAGCCTTAAAGCACCAGACATTTCAGAAATTTATGGTAAAATGCTCTAGCAAAATTGATCTCGAGTTGTCCAAAAAGCAGTTGTAGACAGTTTTAAAATGGCCTACCTTTTTCTTTAAGATTGTGTAGTTCATGAACTTTGTCTAGTTCAAATTTTTGGTCCTGTTTTTTACAGTCATAACTGGAATCACTATCAGATAAAGATGTGTTGGCATCGGATAAACCCTCCTCTTTTAGAAAATCTTTAAATAAAGAGTTTTGATTCACTTCATGCTTTTCTCTTTGAGGATTAATCTCCTCTTCTTCATTCAAAGTTTCCAAATTGATTGGTAGAGATTGTTGTCGGCTGTCACTAAATTTTTTACGTTTACAATCTACTCCACTTAATCCAACCTTTAACAAACCTGCATGTGACTCTACATATTCACGTAGTCTTGCTAGCCGCGTATGCTTGACACTGGATTTACATTTACTTTCAGAATATTGTAGTTTGTTTTTTAGATTGGGAACAGATGGATATCTCAATAGTGGTTTGTTATAGGACTCTAAAGTCACTTTAGATTGAGATGTGTCTTTGGATGCTTCACTAGGTTTTGAATTATGGAAATATACATTCTGAACATTTGAAAGACATGTTTTTTGAAGTTGCTGACGCATGAGAAATTCTTGTTGCTCAGCTTGTGCTTTGGCTAACTTTTCATACCAACTGTTCATAAAGCGTTGAGGCAGACACCGGCCAGATTCACCAAATCCTAAATTTAACAACACACTTTCAGCAGCTGAGGGAACATGCTGCATCATAGGATTTATCATGGCAAAATTTCCATAACTTACTCTTTCTTGACTTGAAAAACTTTGTAATGGAGGTGATAGTCCTGGAAAAATTCCTGCAGAACCTGCAGAAGCAATGTTAGGTAAACTGACAGAATGTTGTTTATCATAAAGTGAGTTTGAGGTGTCCGAGTATGCTGATGATTCCGTTGAAAACTGAACACTTGAATCACTTGTACTGGATTTATTATTTCGAGAATGTTTAGAAAAGGAGATACCAGTAGAGTCCTCTTCAGGTAAAATCAAAACTTTATTACTGGTTGAAACAGATGAAAAATCACTATCAGACAACACAGATTTCATTTTATTATCCACTTCATTTGTGTTAAAAGAACTTTGAACAGAACCACTTTGACTGCCAGGGTCATTATTCCATGTTAACACGCGATCAAACACTTTTTCTAATGTCAGATCATCTTTATTATCTTGATCATTTTCCAATAGAACGTCGGTAACACTAGGTGAGCGTGATAGAGGATCATAGACAGAATCTTCCAGTTCAGCTATATATCCACTAGATGCACTAGTTATAGAACTTTGCCGGGAAACTAATGGATTGTTTGCAGAAGATGGCAAGAAGTGGCGTTTGAATGAATTAGCAGATGTCAATGAATCTGTAGATGAGGCTGTCTCAGTAAAAGAACTTGAGGTCAGAGAATTCTCTTCTTCAAAAATTGTATTTGAGTCTCCTGTTGTTTGGCAATCCAAATTGGATTTGAGACCACTGCTCCCATCCCATGATAGCTGTCTATTCAATCTTTTCAGAGTTTTGTTGCATGTAGGCTTCAGTGAAGAATGTTTGGGACTGAAAGAAAAAATAATACACACGTTGCATTTAAGTAATGTTTGAAGAACCAGGGTGGTTTCTGTCCATAAGGGAGGGTTTAAAGAGACATTTAGTTATCAAATTATTCTAAATTAAAGTTTCAATGAAAAATTAAACAGATGCCACTGAAAATCAATGAGGAATAGAGTAATAATTTGTATTGAAATTTCTCTTGAAATTATCTTCACTAATAACTCTTTAACTCATGATAACATTATATAACAGAAATATTAGATAACAAATGACCTTTATAGTTCCACATTACATTGATTATCTGCTTCACCATAATTATATTGATTTTAAATGTCAAATAAGCACTCATTAGCACAATCTAACTGACAACAACAACAAGGGCAATAACTCTGTAATGATCCAGAGCAACTATCTAAAAGAGGTATACGGAACTGAGCTGATAGCCTTTTAGTTTACTATCCGATCACAATGCTTCTTTTACTGCGAAGCAGATTGAAATAAGCCCTGAGCTTTTTTCTGTATCGCTATTTGCTGTATGTTTCTATGTGTATTTATTGAAATAAATATATTGTTTAAAAAAAAATGCTGACGAAATCACATTTTGGACACCATTTTTGTGTGAAATTCTGTATCAAGAAATAGTAATTGAAGTGATACAACAAGCCAAATAATGAAAAAAAAATAATCTTGATATGATTTTGCAGAAGGGAACATTTTTGAATGAAAAATGAGTCATTTCAAGATGAAATTTCTGGGAAATGTTTTTATTAAATTGTTAAATCATCAAATCTAACATTTTAATTTTTTACTTGAAGTAAAAATCATGCTTCACATAATCCATGTATCATAAGATATAGTTTTTCACTACAGAAATAGTGTCTTAAACTGAACTCATTTAGTGAGTTGTGTTGATCTCATTTAATATAGGCCTACCTCAGTTGGGCTATAATTTCATTAAGATAAATCACTCAAACTGTCTATTAAGCCAGAGAATGAACAGTGTTCGGTCTTAACAAAATCTCTTAAATACATCCCTAATTAACTCACATATCACTAAACAGTTAAAAAAAACCATTGCAAAAAAAAAAATTTTTCATTAGTACTGGTCTCTTATGAGAAAAAGGATTTTGAAAGAACGTAAGCCTACCTGCACATACAACTAGACATATTTCAAAAGTCCAGTAACATTGTGTAAAAGGTTTACAGTTGGAAATGGTCAGGACTGGACATAGTGGACATGTGACAGGCCAATATTTGTAATAAATAATAATTAGTATGATATTGACCACCTACTTATCAATCAGTTAATAATTAACCATGTCACATAACAGTTTGTACTAATTGATGGTATACTATTTATCACATTACAAATACATTCTACTAATACAAGGACATCAAATAATAAAGTACTAGTATAACCAATGGAAGTATAAAACTGATACTTCCACCAGGACTTTGATATACATTATCTATCATGTTCTTTACAAGGTCTTGTAATTGCTACAGCATTTATCAATCAAATTTGCTAGAATGTGATAAATCATTCGAAAATTAAAAAGGTGGGAATATGATCAAAAGAAAAAAATAAAAGATCAAGTAGAAGTTCATAACAATCACTTTTTAAGTTATAAAAGGCATTGGTTTGCAAATAGTCTTCAGAAGTACAAGAATAATCTTTTTCTTTCCATGTATATGTATGTCTTATCTACCGGTATATATGATAAGGCTAAGTAAAGATGAGTCGACATTTTTTACTTTCAAATGGATAATTCCGGATACAATTAACTGTGAGCTGAGAACACTATTACTAAATAGCTTAGCATAAAGAATTCCTGTTTCTTAGACTGAGGTACAATTGATAAAACAGGTAAAAACATCTTCCTTTAAGTTCTATAATCAATAGGTTTCAAGTAATTTGTTTTTAAGTTCAAAAATGAAGTTAAAATCTTAATTTATGCAGTTTTTAAACATTTTAGACCCTTTTCAGAGATCATTGCAATCTAACAATTATTGATGATCATAGACATCTAGATTGAATGTTAATGATATAGAAATATAAACTTTAGCATTAAACCATTTAAAAAAAATACTATTTAGATATATAAGTTTGAATTGATTATTGAAGATGTTAAAACAACTATTAATGAAGCTACCTATATATAGACAGTAAGCAGGAAAACAACAGTCCATGCCACACCCTGATGTTTACAATCTTTCAACAAAACTAACAACTAAAATTAAATTAAGTTTAATGTCATACTTTCTACTCCTGTTTATGCTTATGAACCAAAGCAACGCCACACAATGTGCAATTTAACAGGACAGCACTATTACCAGTCATAGACTAGAATTCTTGAGAAATCCTCACATAGAGTTAGTACCACTAGTAGCCAAGTTTTATTGTCCTATTTCAGCTCTACTCAAAACTTGATGAATTTCTCATTCTTTCTCAACCCCAGGTTCTTAAAGATAAGCAATGTAATAAAGTGGGGTTAACATGACATTGCCAAGTACAGCTCTACGGTCCTATTTAATATCTCTTAGAAATGGTCACTTCACTACAATTGTTGTACACCATCTGATCTTGATGGACTGCAAGGATTAGTTGTTTGAAATCACCTGATTTATTGTGACACATCACTAAATTTTTCTGACAAATTATACAATGATGTCAAACCATTCTAAATGACTCAACTGTGCAAGAATTTCATCTCAGAAATAACCTAATGTCAATGACACCATTGAAAAACTTATCCATTCATTATACAAGTCAAAATTAATTTAACATTTATTCAGAAATAGAATCTTTCCTTTAGAATATCCCCCTTTTAACCATTGATACTTGTAATCATTGAAGTTAAATGATTTATCATTGTGACTATAATATTTGAAATACTTATAGGCCTAGGAGGCAGTGGACAAATTTTACTCTACACAAAATATACATTCATTTTCTATAAAAAAAACTTGTTCATGAAAATATGAAAGAAACCTTTCCCAAAGCAGCAAATATGTAATTATTTAATTTTCTATGATTAACCCAAAGCAGAGTACAAATTAGATATGACAATTATACCCACCCAAATAAACACTTATCCTTGAAGCAAAAACAAACTAAAACCAACTCACCAACTCACAAATTTACTGTTTAGTGATTTCAATTGAAAAAGCAAGTATTGAGATCATATTCCAACAATATATAGAAAATGACAGATATTGAAGCAGGTCGGGTTCACCTGTATATGAGAAAACATGACAACACAAATTAACAATATCAATCAAACGATAGGATATAAGCTTCTTACCGCATCTTAACATCAAAATAATCCTAGATTTATATCATACTGGAATTATAAGTTCCATATACTAACACGAACATCTGATTTTTCACCGTTTTCAAAGAATACTTTAATCAGAATTCAACCTCTTCAATTTAACAAATATTTAATTTTAAGTTTTGATTGGTGTTTTCCATCATGCTTTTAACCAGAATAACCTTTATCCTCAATTTGCAATTTAACAAAAACTGATTAGAAATTTCACAGCAGACGCAATTCCAACTTCAAAATTTTGCAAAAAATATTCCTGTCCTTTTAGTCTTATGTAGGTAACTACAGACAGGTATTATTAATATTGGTTGCTATAGAAACCTATTGATAATTCAAGTCTTCATATATATAACCAATCTGATAATGATGTGTATTGTATGATATCAGTTGAGATTTTAATCCAGAACAGGAAACCTGATAGGTGGATGAAACAATCTACTCTTGATAGACTATAGAGGGATTGTAAAGACATTTTGTAAACTTCTGTGATTACTGTTGTTATTTCAATACTTCATATTTGAACAGATTTTCACAAAAACTGTTATTAAATCATTGGAAAAATTTGAAATATGGAATCAAGTAATCAGTATTATCATATTAAGGATCTAAGGATCCAATCGTTTAATTACAAGCTGGTCATCACAAACTGTCATTTAGCAAGAAATACATCCATAGAAAAATGAAAATAAATCTGAAAAATGTACAGATGTAATAGTAAAAAAATACTTACCCTGGATAGCAAGAAAGTTGATAATAGCCATTCTCTTATTTGACTGCATGCTAAACATGACCGCTTGGAAATGTCCATAGTTTGATTTTTACTGCATATTAACACAATAGCAATGCCTTTATAACAACATATATACAGTCATAATAAATTTAAGTTTTTCTCAATGTTTGTTTTAGAAAGCATTCAAAAACCGCAAAGATAAAGTAAGAATTGGTTAGATTCTTAGATCGCTGAATTTCATTACTTCAGCCCAAAAAAGCTGGTAATAATATTTTTGTCAAGTAAAAGGAAAAATGTATTGATTAAAGTATGCTGACTTAACATGTTTCATTGATGCTTCATGTAATAACCACTATCTTAGTTTCATGATTGTCATATTAACTATATATTTAATCATTTTCATAGATATGTTTACACTGTTTATATTAACTGGAATGATTGTCATGGATATTTACTTATACATTGTCTAGATAAAATCAGGATTGATATTATTGAATATATCTACATTGTCTAGATCAAATCTAGAATGATTTTCATGGATAATTTTACACTGCCTACATAAATTCAGAAATGATTGCCAGGAGACGTTTACACTGTCAATCAAGAATGATTTTCATGGAAAGGTTTATACTGTCTAGAATGATTTTAATAGATATATTTACATTTTTCAGATTAAATCTAGAATGATTTTCATGGATAAATTTACACTGTCTTCATAAAATCAGGAATGATGTTCAAAGATAAGTCTGTCTACATAAAATCAGGAATGATTTTCATGGATAAATTTACACTGTCTACATAAAATCAGGAATGATTTAAATGGAAAATGTATACTATGTAGAATAATTTTATGGATATATATACACTCTTCAGGTTAAATCTAGAATGTGTTTCATGAGTATATGTACAGTACATTGTCTATGACCCCCACACTGCTCAGTGTTCACTGCAGAACTACTAGCTATCAGGGACACCATAGCATGGCTATCCCTTAACTATACGGAACCTGCCGTAATCCTGTCTGACTCACTAAGTAGCCTTCAGTCTATTTCTAACAATTTTTCTAATTGTAGGTCAGAAGTTTTAACGAACATCCGAAGTATGATTCACAACTACCAAACCAACAACAACCACCAGATCGAACTATCATGGATCCCGTCGCACGTCTTCATCCCGGGAAACGAACAAGCTGACCGTGTTGCCAAGGACAGTTTGGGTCTGGAGAATATCGAGCCTGTAAAATTCTCGTATGAAGAATTTTGCAGTCTCGTGTCCTCTAAGATCAACCAGAAATGGGACGACATGCTAAGGAACCTCGACACCGATAGATACCAGATTGATCCGAAGATACTAAACCAAACCAAAATTAACCATCCATCTGTAGCCATCTGCAAACTGGTAACCAGACTAGGCACCAACCATGTCATGCGAGACCATCAGTTCAATGCCATTAAATGCCGATGCGGACACGTTGCCACCAGGACGCATCTTCTCATTCAATGCACCGAATTGAAACCATCTCGTAAGACATTGACGGACTACCTGGAAACCAACGGCATACCAATCACCATACAGAATATTTTGGCTCCACCCACGGACCACTGGTACAAAATAATGGAACTCATCTACCAATTTATTACCACATCTGTTTTAAACAGATAACCTAAGTTTCTTTTAAAATTTATATAATCAATTTTCAAAACAAGTTTCATAGCAGAAACAAAAGAGAACATCCTATTTTTTTTTTTTTTTGTGAAAGCTTTCTTCTCTTCTTCTCTCGTCTCCTTTTCTTCTTTCTTTTAGGTCTTCAACTCTTCCAAGCACAGACAGATAATCAAACCAAACCAAACCAAACCAAACCAAACCAAACCAACAACCACCAACAACAACCACCATGATCATAACGAGTTTTGGAAGAATGTAGAAGACTGAATCACTCACGCCACACCATCCAGGGCCGAGTTTCACCGCCATGACATTCGTTCCGACCAGATCGTACGATTTCTCAAACCACCACCAAACCAACAGTTTTCTAAATCATCCAATTGATTCTAAATCCACTACCAACGACCACCAAAGTGAAACTACCTAGTTTGCGATATCAGCAATTGCTGGAAGCGAACGTTAACTCGCCATTTACCTACCTACCTAGATAAAATGATTGATGGTTGTCATGAATATATTTACACTCTAGATATAATCTACCAGCTGGTCCTGGGCTAAACCTCTTGGCATTGATCTTGATTATCCATACCAATTTACATCTGTGTCTACTATGCTTGAAGATGACTTATCCAAGGTTATCAGACTTTCACACACCCCATAGAGTTGGGAACACATAGCCACAATTTTATTTTCAAGGATATATGGCCACTATAATCAATTTAATCTAGAATGAGTTTATGTTATGTCTATAAAAAATCTAGAATGAGTTTTTCTTGAATATATGCTATAATGTCTAAATAAATCTAGAATTAGTTTAATGTAAATATTTTCTTGAATATATGTGATAATGTCTAAAATAAATCTAGAATGAGTTTAATGTAAATATTTTCTTGAATATATGTGATAATGTCTAAAATAAATCAAGAATGAGTTTCATGTAAATATTTTCTTGAGTATATGTGATAATGTCTAAAATAAATCAAGAATGAGTTTCAGGTACATATTTTCTTGAATATGTGTGATAATGTCTAAAATAAATCTAGAATGAGTTTAATGTAAATATTTTCTTGAATATGTGTGATAATGTCTAAAATAAATCTAGAATGAGTTAAATGTAAATATTTTCTTGAATATATGTGATAATGTCTAAAATAAATCTAGAATGAGTTTCATGTAAATATTTTCTTGAGTATACAGTAGAACCTGCATTCAGAGACCACTCAAGGGAATATTCAAAAACGGTCGCTGAGTGAAGGTGGCCTCTTAAGAGAGGAACTGCAAAACCATTTCGTTTTGACGTTTTGGAAATCATAGGATCTTACTTTTACTCATACATGTATAGTTTCTACTGCTTTTGAATGCTATCTCCTATCTACCGACGGGATACTCTATTTTGTCGTATTTTATTTTCTTTTAGATACCAAAGTTCTCACAGTTATTATCGTTTTCAAAGTCAAAATTCTCTACCTTTAATCAATAAGATATCCTTCTTTACTTGCATTTTAATTGCCTGTTAACACGCTTTATTCCATTTTCACCTGATTAATATGTTTTTACAACAACATCCGGTATACCCTACTTTCGCTTTCTGATCAAATTTACGGTAGTCTAAATTTTACCAAAAACGAAATATTGAAGCCTTTACAGTACTTTATAATAATTGTTAATACGATGATATCTTTCAATATTAATCAGCAACAAGCTATAAAATTAATCTGTAGAAGATTATCTAATTACCGATTAGAGATAATCTCATTGAATATCACTGACGCGTGAACTTGATTTTTGTTACGGGAGATAATCAAAAGTGTCATGGTCGCTTAATTGAGTTATTTTAATCAATTGGGAGTATAAATACATGGCCGCTGGTCGCGTAATGAAGGTGGCCGCTTATTAGTCGATAATTACATTGAAAACTCGTAGGGGGGAATTTATTGTGGTCGTTTATTGAAGGTGGGCTCTTAATAAAGGTGGTCGTATGAGCAGGATATACTGTATGTGATAATGTCTAAAATAAATCTAGAATGAGTTTAATGTAAATATTTTCTTGAGTATATGTGATAATGTCTAAAATAAATCAAGAATGAGTTTCATGTAAATATTTTCTTGAATATATGTTATAATGTTTAAAAAAAAATCTAGAATGAGTGTAATGTAAATATTTTCTTGAGTATATGTGATAATGTCTAAAATAAATCAAGAATGAGTTTCATGTAAATATTTTCTTGAGTATATGTGATAATGTCTAAAATAAATCAAGAATGAGTTTCATGTAAATATTTTCTTGAGTATATGTGATAATGTCTAAAATAAATCTAGAATGAGTTTAATGTAAATATTTTCTTGAATATATGTTATAATGATCCTTGAATGACATATAGTAATCGGATAGTAATATTAATAACAAACTTGTATGGATATAACGATTACTTTAATAACATATAAGGCTACGTTTCAACAAGAAAACATATAAGGCTACATTTCAACAAGAGAACTCTTGTTGAAACGTAGCCTTATTTGTTATTAAAGTAATCGTTATATCCATACAAGTTTGTTCTCTTGAATATATATGATAATGTCTAAAATAAATCTAGAATGATTTTCAAGTAACTTTTTACACTCAAAATTAAATTTGAAATGATCGATCGAGTTTAATGGATATATAAAGACTGTTAGGTTTAAATCAAGTATCATTCAGGATTGATACCTCATGATGGCAACAAATGTGCTCTTGTGTTTGACATGAGATTTTCTTTGATTACAAAGATGTAATCAATATGTGTGAGACAACACATTTATTTTTGGATGCATTAAAGACTTATCATTAGTGCTGTCACTTTTTGATCAGGATGTGAAATTCTTAAAAACTAATTCTTGGAAAGCTTGAAAGATGTTATGACTTAAACTTAAACAAAACCCCATATGAAAGAAGCTATAAGAATGTTGAATTCATTTCATGTCTACTTCATTGAACTGATTTTGTTGGCTTTTTAATTCTAAATTCCTTTTGAATGATGATCGAGTTTAATGTGTTTAAGTGTTAGTTTTTCTTTTAAAGTGATAATAGGCTTAGAATACACTCAGATGGCACATGGCTATATTGTGTTTCATAATTTCTATTATAAATAGTATGTAATTTCAATATTTGTAAGAAACACATTTAAATATTTTCGGAATTTAAAAAATTAAAGTGACAGTCGACGATTTATCAGGATGAATAAAGCTGTCTGGTAAATCAACGTAAATCATTGGAATTGAACAGATGGGTCAATGGACTCGTGAAACTTACATGAGATTACTTCCCTTTATATTACAGATGTATAAAATGTTGAGATTCATTTTATGATTAACTACTTTCATTGGGAATCTGATTTTGTAGGGATTTTATAATTCTGACTGGATTATACTTATTGCCAAATTTGAGTGAACTATTTTATGTTCGTTGTAACTGCTTTTTTCTTTTAAGATGTTTATTCTCTCGTGATAAAATCAGTTTTCTCTTGTGATGTTTTGGTTGTCTTTTTGTGATATGTAAGTTCAAAAGCCATCAAAATATAACCTACCTTGTAACTGGAAGTGATCTTGAAAAAGCAGGAATAGTACCATTAGAAGCTGGTAAAGCACCATTTATGGTTGGAGAAGCACTATTGGAAGATGTTTGTCCCATTGAAGAAGTTTGTGTAAGCCCATTAAAACTTGGGTTTGCCGAATGCCCATTAAACATTGAGTGTGATATAAACTCATTAGTATTAGATCCTACAGCAGGAGTTGGTGTACTTCTACCATAATCAGACAACATCCTCCTTGGTGATGATTCTGTAAACAATTTAAAAAGAGAGGAACAAAGGTTATAAGTTCACTGATGTGTTAATTGCTTTCTCATTATTCCAGTCTATATACATTAAATTGACTACTGGCAATTCCGAAAAAAAAAAAAAATATGATGCTGAGACTTGTAGACCAAAACATTGCAACTAGAGGTTATACAATGATGATAAAATTTCAAGATATTAACATGGTAACAAGTAACTTTGTACCCTAATAACAAGCTAGTCAGGTCAAGAATATTGTGTGTTTTAACAGTTAACAAACATAATATTGTATAAGATTACCTGATTTCTTTAATACAGGATCCAAGGGAGAGTGAACGTGTCCATTTTCTAAAACTGAAAAACAGAATTACAGTAGTAGTCAAATTCAGTCAATTGTTAGTTGTATTCTAAACAAAAAGAAGACAAGAAAATCTGGAAATTGATGTTTTGCTTTGAGTTTCGTCTGAAGATGACTGTAATTATATTTTTCTGCAGTAAACATTTTGCATTTGAACACAATACTTTGTGTGAGGTCAATTTCAAGCATTTTGCTAGTTGAAATATGAACTGAAAAATGTGAAATGATTAAAATTTACATTGAATTTTTCTTTCTGAGTATTTCTTTTCAGTTAGGTGTCTTTCTGAAATTGCTGACTGGTTTGGTTGCTGTTGTTGTAGAATGGATGGTTTACCAACAGAAGAAGATGGTAAAGCAGGTGTTTGACTTCGAACCGGTTGTAGAGAGGATTTACCCATTGGATCTCTTATCATAAGATCAGAAAATTTACTTTCAAAGTCTTCAGTCTGAACTGATTCCAAATCACTAGCATAGCAAATATTCCTGGATGGTGGTGAAACAGGTAGGGTCTTCTGCTGCATTCTAGAAGACTTTGTTTGACTTACATCATCAGTACCTAGGGTATATAATATGGAATCAGTCTAAATCATCAAGTAAATATAGCTAAGATATACCAAATGCTTTATAAAAATTCTTATTGCAAGATTCTAGCCTCAACCAAGTCAATATGCGGCACTTTGGTCATTTGCCTCCCTTGCCTTTAGCAGTCTACTGCCTTGAACAATGATTAACTGTATGGTCTCAAATCCCTTTTGTTCAGATAACAGATGTTATGTTGCTAGAACATGACTAAAAGAGATGATTACTGTGAACTATAAGTCATCTAGATTGTCTAAAACCTGCCACTAAATTCTTCACATCGCTGCAAGTATTAAGAAGTAGTTTAAAATCCAGTTGTTTTAAGATTCTGAAAGCCCAAAAGTCCATAAAATATCCATGTTAATCACTTAACACGCACATCCTTCGATAATCCATGAAGGCAGATGAATTTATGATAGACTTGAAAAGTAAATCATATATCAAGCTGTAGACTAGAACTACTATGTGACTACAAGATATTTATAAACCACATTCATATATCAATGGTTCAAGGATTGAGATCCATCTAATTTCTAAACTCAAAAATTATTTTATAACTTGCAGGTTAGGTCTCTACCAATTAGAAAAATAGTTGTTAATATAAAGTAACAGCTAACTAAGTGAATTAATTCAAAACACATCATAACCTTGCCCTACACCCAGTTCTCTAATATTATTGAAATCTTTAAAAATAGATTTAGGTACCTCTTAAGTTACATAATAAAAAGACATTTCTATAGCAAAAAAGCAAAAACCTATAAAACATTTGTTAATCTATATGAGCATTAAGGGGAGATAACTACCAAACTACTAGAAGTATTTCAGTTAGAATCAAACCTTTCTTTTTGCCGGATGGAGGTTTCCCATTGGTTATCAACTGGTCTGAAAAGCTCACAAGCTTCTTTGTCCGGTTATTTTTCAAACAGCCACACTGACAAGCTAAGTGATAGAAATATTCAATACTCATATGGTATTAAGCCTTGAATGAGGTATAAATATTACCAATACTCAAACAACAATTCTTATTGCATAAGATCTTTTACCATATAACCTAGTATGTTGGATACATAACCAATAATCAAATAACAACTCAGTATGAAATAAAACCTAGTTAGCTGAATATAAAACCAATACTCAAATAACAACTCATATGCTATGAAATAAAACCTAGTATGCTGGATATATAACCATTACACACATAACTGCTCATATGGTATGAAATATAACCTAGTAAGCTTGATATATAACAAATACTCAAATAACAACTCATATGATATGAAATAAAACCTAGTATTCTGGATATATAACCATTACTCAAATAACTGCTCATATGGTATGAAATATAACCTAATATGCTGCATATATAACAAATACTCAAATAACAACTCATATAATATGAAATAAAACCTAGTTAGCTGAATATACAACCAATACTCAAATATCAACTCATATGATATGAAATATAACCTAGTATGCTGGAAATATAACAAATACTTAAATATCAACTCATGTGATATGAAATATAACCTAGTATGCTGGATAAACAACCATTATTCAAAAAACAACTCATGTGAGATGAAATATAACCTAGTATGCTGGATATATAACCATTACACACATAACTGACTCATATGGTATGAAATATAACCTAGTAAGCTTGATATATAACAAATACTCAAATAACAATTCATGTGATATGAAATAAAACCTAGTATGCGGGATATTTAAAAAAATTCCCTCAAATAAGCTCATATGGTTTTTGAAAATATAACCTAATATGGTGAAATATTTTAACAAATCCCCTCAAATAAAAAGCTCATATGATATGAAATAAAACCTATTTAGCTGGATATATAACAATACTCACACCACAACTTTTTTGTGAATTTTTGAAATTTTAATAAATATAATAAATGATCAAATCACCACAAAAATGTTATCCATCTTTTCCCAAAAAATAACTTTTTGCTGGATATAGGCGTAAAATCCTTTCAATATCATTCATTTATACCATCATTTGAAAGCTATATGCATGGTCAGAAAATGTTCAATAAAACTTTCATGCATAATTTACACTCCTGTTATATTGCTGCCATGCCACAGATTTCACTATCATTTTATTGCTGGTTGATAGGAAGTGGATTCATAGGTTACAACTGGTTTTAAACAATTACATTTTTTACCTTTATCATGTATCAATGCAGACTTAAATTTGTTCTCAAAATCTTCAGTTCTAATCGTTTCATTGTCACTTTGTTGTTTGCTTAAATCTTCTAAAAACCCACCTATATGTAAAATAATTTTGGTTCAAAAACACAGTTAAGAAAAATTTTTAAATTTTTTGAATACATACATCACAGCAAATTCAAAGATTCAAGCCCATACAATAAGTGCTATTGTATTGTAAAAATAATTTGGGTTTTTAAGTCATATTTAATTCACAAAAATGGGTATACTGGTATCATAAAATTTAAATGTTTTAGCATACCTACTAGTATCTTTATAGATAAAACAGATTATGAGGTATTTAGTTTTCAAGTAATAACATATGGTTCAGTTCATAGATGGATAATATACTCGTTTTAGTAAATTTTGAGAGAAATCTAAATTAAATGGTTGATCTAATAGATGGTACAATATATTTCTTGTATATAGATCTTACCTCTCTTTTTCTTCATTATCTCTTTAAATTTTTCATCAATTTGTTCTGCTGCCACAGAATCTAAATCACTTGGACAATGGTCACCTTCTTTTACTCTTTCCTCTTTACTATTCAATTCTAAAATATCCAGAGAAAGTACTTCAATTAAAAAGATGATTGGTTGAAATTTTTACTTTAACAGTTATATCACTTTTCAATATTATTATTTGAAATCCTGCCTACAAAAAAATACTGGTAATTGGCACTCTTAAGGTTTTTTAAATGGAAATTATAAGTTTGCTAAATATACATATTAAAACACTAATTAGAAAAGTCTCAAATCTGTTTCGATTTTTACTTACTACTTGTAGTCAGTGTTTCTCGTTCACTTAATGAAACAGGTATAGACTTTTTCTGTTGTTTGTCTTCAGATTTTGGGTTTCCCTTCGATATAGAACTTTTCGGTTGCTATATGAATAAAATAGAATACTGCTATAGCTCTAGCAAATAACGATGAAGGTGAGGAAGGTTTTTGCAACCATTTACAGTTCTTTAACATGCACAGCCATAACTCACAACTATAAAGGGGATTGGAAGGGGGAGGGGTTGGGTGAAGGGTTCCTATCTATAAGGGTTGGATTGTACAAAGAGTCTTGTATTACCAAGTAGGTACTAATGTCTAATTGATACATATTTTGCTACTATGGGCATTCAAAAAGTATATTCTAACAAATGGTTTTCACAGGATATCCAGTTACTGAATAATAATAATAATAATAATATCTTAGTTACAGATAGTCCTAGAGTCAGAAATTCCTTACCATTAACACAGATTTACCATTCATAGCGCCAAGTTCAGCATCTATTTTATCTAGTATAGCATTAACAGGATCAGTCTTTAAAAGTCTGTTGGTGGCAGCAATTTTCTTTTCTTCATTATTCAATTCCTCTCCATCAGAAGGAGCGATGTCTTAAAAGAATAAGTTTTACTCTAGACTCTTGGTATTTTGATATCATAAACAAATGTTGGTTGCTAAGTTCTAACAATCCAATAGAAATTCAGGTCTTGATGTATTATTTTGGTTTATTACCAGTTTCTACAAATATGATCTGACAAATTTCTAATAAAAGAATTGTTTAGTCTAATTTTGAACTAATAGTCATAATTTAACCTACAAAGAAAACTGCTCAAAACTATTGACAATTCAAAGCAAGCAATATCTAAAAGTTTGAAAATTGTATTGAATGAAACAAACTAGATCATACCTGTAGCAGATCCTGACCTCAGAGCATCATCTGAACCATCACTCCATTCTCCATCAGCCTCCATTTTATTTTTATATTGATCTGAAATAAGGTATATAAAGTTGACAATAGAGTTTTATATCAAATAACCTTTTTGGAAAATTCAAGCAACAAGTTTGTTAAAAGAAAGTGAAAAATGTCTCTTAGCCTAAGACTTAAAAATATCATTATAGCCTTTATTTGTTTAAAAACAAATCACTTTATTATCTTTAAAAATTTTGAGGGTAAAGTACAGTAAGTGACATGATAATAGAGAAAAAAGCGAAAAAAAATGACAGTCAATCTTGTCTAAGATCTGATCTATATTCATGCATCTATGGGCACAATCTCGATCTAAAGCAGTTCATGTGACTAATGTTTTTCTACTTTGGCTTTTGCTATCACATAATTTATTATGTTATCAAGAAACAGTACATGAATGAAAGGCTCTTGAGGGTTAAAAAAAATGACAGCACTAGACAGGTAGAAAGCTTGTTTACTTGTCATGTTGTGTGCAATGAGGGAAAGTTTACCAGGACAGTGGTATTAGCCTACTCTGTAACTCAAAGTGAGTTCTTATCTCGATCGGTGTATGATAGTACAATGACCTTGAAAATAGTCATCTTCACTCATAATTCCAGTTCACCCAGCTGTAAATGGGTACGGACAATCCAGAAAAGATAAATGTAAAGAGGTTTGGCCAAGGACCAGCTGGTAGAAAGGACCACTGTCATAGTGGACTTGTGAACCTAAGAGGTTATCCTTGTAAAATATAGTTGTTTCTTTATTTTATTTTTTTTAAGATTTCCAACTGTTGAGGGATCTTTAAAGTGCACAGCCAGTAGCACACAGGGCTCTGGTTTATTGTCCCATCCGAACGACTAGACTCTTTTACCATGCCAGTCTCTCTGACCTACATCACTGACAAGGGGAAACCAGGCTTAAGTAGATTAGTGTTTATATGGAATTTTGTATTAACACAAGAGTAATATATACTACCCAAGATAAGAATCCTGGAATTAATGGAGTTCTCACATAGTAGTTTCTTATGATAAACATAAATGATATCAAGCAATGTGACAGTTATCATATAGAGTCAATAAGTAATCAAAACAGAAAATTGCTAAATATTTCAAGAATTTCAGAAGATAAGATAATAAAATCTATTCTTTAGTAATTTGACAAACATCATTCTGTTTGGATACAACATGAAAAGGTAAGAGCAATTTTTTTACATTATTTGAAATTGACTCTAAATCAAAATCTATAACATAAGGCATTACAGCATTACAGATTAAAAAATAGAAATAATTTCGAATAGATTATAAATCAAGAACCATCAGTAGGCTTGTCTTACAGTAAATAGCTATGCATTTATGAGTAGCATTCAGGTTAAGGATGTCTAAAAATTTGTCTTCCCTATCTAGATCTAAATATGACCTGCACCTGTCTAGTTAGTAAGGATTGAAGTTCCAGCATTTAAGAATGGCAAGTGCCATTAAGGATGCTTCTATTTTCTTCAGGTTGGCAAAGCTATTGTCCATTATATTGGTGACAACTTGTAATGGTTTCCAGAATGAAAGAAATTTACAAGATGGTTATGCACACAATTATTATACTGGACCATCGGATAAAATGAGTCCAAAAATACATAGAAAAACAAGTGAAATAACCATACAAAGACCAACCAGAATGATGTCAACCACAGATGCAGCTGCTAGTGATATGTCTATTACACATAGAGCAGATAAGGTGATGTCAACTAAGCTTAGACCAACCATAATGGTGTCCACCAGACAACATCCACCTAGAATGAAGTCAACCACACATACACCAACTGATGTGATATCAACCTCAAATAGGCTAATCACAAGGATGTCAACTAAACACTTATCAACTAAAATGATGTCAACCTCTCAGAGACCAACCAGATTGATGTCAACCACCCAAAGACCCACCAGTATGATGTCAGAAAAGCAAACCACAAATCAGGCAGCTGCCTCTGAACTATCAATGAACAAAATGTCATGTCCTAGAATGTGTATATGCCATTCCACCAGTATTGATTGCTCATCTCGAAGACTTCAAAACCTCCAAAAGTTTCATTCTTCAACACAGCCTTTAAGATTTTTGGACCTCAGTAGAAATCACATAACAACAATTGAGAACCATATTTTTGATGGTTTAAAAGTGACAGAATTCAACCTATCTTTTAATCGTCTAATGAAAATTGAAGACAATGTATTTAAGGGTATGGATGAAGTTAAAATTCTTGACCTTCAGTTTAACCATCTGTCAAGTCTACCAAAAGCCATTGGAAATTTGATCAACTTGGAAGAACTTCACATCAATCATAATAAAATATTTTCATTAGAGGAACTTGACATCCAGTTATACACAATGAAGAAATTCCTAGCAAGTGGAAATTTCTTTACAGCTTGGCCAAAATGGCTTGAAAAAATGCCATTTTTGGAAGAACTTGATCTTGGATATAATCCTATTTCCACTTTCCCAAAAAACATTCAAAATCATCAGTGGTCCCTTAAACGGCTGGTGCTTGACAATTGTAAATTCCAGAATATTCCCATAAATCTAGATCAACTGCGAAGATTGGAAATATTAGACATGTCATATAATCCTTTGGGGGATTCTGGTTTTCTGGAAGAATCATTCTATGAGCAATCTAATACTTTAAAGGAGCTAAACCTTCAAAATGTCACTATCTCATCAGTACCAATAGCACTGAGGAAACTTAATGCATTGAATAAGCTTGATTTATCCCACAATTCCCTTGAAATCATACACGAAAACCGAATTCCTACAAATGTGACAGATATGAGGATGGAAGACTGCGCATTAACTAGAATTCCAACCGCATTTGAAAACTTGCCAAAATTGAAAATTCTCGAATTGTCACTCAATAAGATACTTTCAGTGGAAAATCATGATTTTGAAGGATTTTCTACTTTAGAAAGCCTTGATCTAAGTTCCAATCATCTAAGGTATATATCACCAAACATCAATGACATGGTACCCTATCTTAAACAATTGTTTCTGTTTGACAACAAGCTCACAGACATTCCTAAACTTGTACAGAACTGCCCTTCTTTACAAGAAATAAATCTTGATTCAAATCCTGTCATGTGTACTTGCAAAACAAAATGGCCATATGAATTTATGCAACTAAAGACCCAAATTAAGATTGAAGGCTATTGTGAAAATATTCAAGGCATGAATCTTAACCATTTCTTTTCTAATTTTACACATTTTTGTCCATTAGTTTGAATTATGGCTTTTCTTGAATTTCATTTTTTACTGTAATTACAAGTAGATTACACATTTATTTTTCAAATTGTTGTTCAGTTTATTTCCATTTAGCCATTCTGCTGTTTATCAATTATTAATTTCCAGTCGTGTTTCTGGGAAACATCAATTGACGTGGGCAAGCAGGGGTCATAAAGTTTCCCAGTCTATTCTTTTAGCATGTAAACTAGTAAATAAAAGTGTATCCTACTACAAAAGACAAATATCGATGACATCAGAAGTTGTGCTATGGATGCCTGAAATTAAGTTCTTTTTTTATAAGATAGTAAAGCAAAGCTCAGACAACTACAACTCACAAATTAAATACACGTTTATTGACCAAGTGATATTTATGGTTTTTGAATGCCAAGGGAGAAGGTTAATATAACAATGATAAAAATGACTTACCTGCAAGTCTACTAGTTATGTTGTTCAAGCTATCCTGTTATTAATAACTTCTTTCTGCATTTTAAATGATTATACTATTTTCTGTAATAGTACCATAGATATATATCAGTTTCATAAACTTACTCGAACAACTTAATTTAATATACCCATTCTCATCATTCATCCCTTATATCTATCATATATGAATTTTCACTTCACCAGAATATTTCAGAATGAAGGTAACATTAAGTTTGACTGACATTTATGCAAATAAAATGAGTTCGTATCCAACAGCTTATGAAGACAGTTACTAAGCTGCCTTGCAGTATGCTATGAAGCCATTTTTTTTTTTATAGCAGGAGAGGGTTATGTATAAATTTCAAAGGTTCCCAGAACCAGTCATTCAAACTAATAGTCTATCTATATCATTCTCTCTGACCTTCATCACTGACAGGGTGGATACAGCCCTAGGTTGAGATCAAACCATAGAAGTTATGCTTGGATTTTAACATAGTAAATTTATTCAATGATGACTGGTATAGACCTACCAGTAATAAAAAGACAAACTTTAAATCTCTATAAAATCAATTGTATTACATTTTCACACTTTGATGTCTATTAAAAAGTACAATATTTTTTTATTCAGGTGAGCATTAACGATCATATCATTTAAACTTGTTATACCTTCTAACCCTTTTATGTCTAGCCTTGAATGAAAATGGAAAAAAATACATCAATCCCATAGATCAACTGTGAATACAATGGCCGTTTGGAGACCTAAAGGTGGCTTTATTTGCAAACAATATGGTGAACACTTAAAGACATTCAATAGGTCTTCAATATAGGTTTTTATGATGTAACCAGTATATATCAAGATTATTCAAGGCCATACAAATATATGAATAGCAAAATTTGACCCTGTCAGTTAACCCTATCATAAATTGTATGTTATGTTAAAAGTAATTGAAAATGTACTGTACTCAAGGAACGTGTTAATAACTTGTCATTTAAAAACCCTAGTGGTACAAACAAAAACTACAGGTGACAGCTTTCTACGCTTACTCAATGATTTGTTTTCTTTTTAAAAGCCCTGTTTCACTAAGGTACTTAAGAATAGATATATTTACGCCAGTTCATTATGTAGGTTAACAGACCTGCCAAGTCTCAGGGAGTGACCATGAGTCTCCAGATACTTAGAGAGACCTCCCAGTCTCACGGTAGCGCTTGCAAATCTCACGGTAAAACAAAAATCAGACATTGGGCAAATTATGATTTTATTTACATAAAAACATGTGAAGTGTCCAATGAAACATTGATAGCTCATCATGATCACACTAGCTTGCAGTTTTTTAACGACATCAGTGTCTTCGGATAGAATAATCGTTGTTGTGGCGTGTAATAGGAGAGTCAAGGGCGACTACTCATGTGCTGGTCTATTTGTGGCGTGTACTTCCGCCAGCTTTCAGAAATTTATCTGATTTTTTTTATGAAAGTGTGTTAATCTCTGATGTCATTTTGTTGTCTCAAATGCTCCAAATGCATGTCTGAGCATCTATAGAGCTTTAGCGGCTGGACCCACGTCTTGGGTGAACAGCTCGCAATTCACGCTCGCATAAACTCAAGATATTTAATCAGTCCAACTTGGCAGCTCTGGATTAAAATTGTGTTTCAATAAAAGATGAAAATTTTTACTTTCCTTAAATATCTTTTGTACATCCCACATCATGCTTTTTCATATTTATGCCAAATTTATACTTACGTATGCATATAGAATTTATAAAATACTCTAGCACCTCAGTGAAAACATGGCCAGTACAGTTTAACAAATCAGTTCTAACTTCAATATAAGTATATTTTTTGTAAAAATGCATTAATTTAATTTATCGATGAAATAGTTACACTAAGAAAGATCATGACTTGTTCAATTTTACCATACAAATGAGTCATATTAACTCACTAATTGTGGTACAGAATTCCTTAAGTAACTGTATGTACTTTCAGAGTGATATTCACACAGATACTAATCCTAGTAATAGTATAGGTTGATCAGTTTTATTAACAAGGGATTAAAACACCAGATAGTATTGATAGATATCATTAGAAATGTATTCAATATCTTATAGACATGTTAATATTATGTTTCCCTTCTTTTTAAAACAGATTAAACGATTAAACATGGGTTTTCATATTTCTTAAAGCCATGGTCTATAGTTGTGCGATTTATGTAATCCATTGTCTGGATGTTACACAGGGGCCTTAGTTGAGAAGTTGGCAAGCTGTTTGTGGTTATTTAAGTAGGAAAAGGTATCAACCCACATGCCACTGAAGTTGACATTATACACCCAGTAAATTGATCTCAAAGTGAAAAGAAACTTCAAAAATTAAGTTTCTTTTAAACAAAATTAAAGTCCATTATAAGAAATTGCCATGACCTACACTGCCGAATTTGAATAAATGTGGTTTGACTCTTTTAGTCTTTGATGGCAATAATATTTTTCATGTTTTTTTTCTCCTTTTTTTTCGTCAAGGATATATTGTGCAACACTTTAATACATGGTTTATAATAATATGATAATAATATAATAAATTTGAATATCATAAACAGATCTATTTGGGATGGTCATATCTATCCAGTCCAAATGAAGAAATATGAATATTCCTGTGCAATATTTCTGAAAGTTTTCAAGATTATAGGCTTTTTCAAACTATTTTTAAAAACCCTATTTATATTACTTGGAATATTAACATATATACACATAGTGATATCTATTGTTCTTATCTAGTACATTTAATAAATTCATATATAGTCCATATCAAATTCTTAATAAATATTTTGTGGGGAAATGTAAACATGTCATTACATATTTGAGTATATAGTTGTCTTATCCAAATATACAAATCTATATTGTTGTGCTTCATTGATCTATCACAAAGATTGACCTTCTATAAAGAATATCTCTCAAATACCAATAACTACCAATATATACTAATTAACATGTTAGCTAAGGTAATTTATAAGAAATATTGCACATCTGTAAGAGCAAATAAGCTTCCCTTTCTCAGTAGAGTCCTAAATATTTGCCTCTGAATAAAACATAATATACTAAGTCTTCCAAATTCAATACCACTTCAATGTTGCAAGCAATCAGAGTGATCTGGTACCTGATACTGTACTTTGATGTACTTCAATGTATTGTACTTAACTATATATACAATTAGTTACATGCATGTAATACTGTAATCTGAATAAGTAACCCATGGACTATTTATGATTTGTTTTTAAAGTAAATTTTGACGATTCATGTACACTAGATAAATTCATAAGCTTGGTTTATCCTAATTTGTAAGGTTTCACGAGAAACCACATATATAATGTTTTTATTCAGCCATTTCTTATTCATATAACTAAACACATCTTAAATTCAAAATATAATTTATGAACCCAATATGTACAATCTAACAGCATTTTTATTTGAAAATGATATGTATGAACCTTATATGTAACCCTAATAGGAAATTTCCTATATGAGTATCTTAATTAGGAAATGTTTTGTATGAACCCTAAATGTAACACTAAAAGAATCTTGATTTAGAAATATTATGTCTGAACCCTACATGTATATGTAAAACTAAAAGCATTGTAATTAGGAAATGTTTTGTATGAAAATTATATGTAACACTAAGAGTATCTTAATTAGGAAATTTTTTGTATGAACCCTATATGTAACACTAAGAGCATCTTAATTAGGAAATGTTATGTATGAACCCTATATGTAACACTTAAGGATCTTGTTTTAGAAATATTATGTATGAACCCTATATGTAACACTTAAAGGATCTTGTTTTAGAAATATTATGTATGAACCCTATATGTAAAACTTAAAGGATCTTGTTTTAGAAATATTATGTATGAACCCTATATGTAAAACTTAAAGGATCTTGTTTTAGAAATATTATGTATGAACCCTATATGTAACACTTAAAGGATCTTGTTTTAGAAATATTATGTATGAACCCTATATGTAACACTTAAAGGATCTTGTTTTAGAAATATTACGTATGAACCCTATATGTAACACTTAAAGGATCTTGTTTTAGAAATATTATGTATGAACCCTATATGTAAAACTTAAAGGATCTTGTTTTAGAAATATTATGTATGAACCCTATATGTAAAACTAAAATCATCGTAATTAGGAAATGTTTTGTATGAACCCTATATGTAACACTAAGAGCATCTTAATTAGGAAATGTTATGTATGAACCTCTATGTAACACTAAAAGCATTGTAATAAGGAAATGTTTTGTATGAACCCTATATGTAACACTAAGAAAATCTTAATTTAGAAATATTATGTATGAACCCTATATGTAACACTAAAAGCATCTTAATTTGGAAATGTTATGTATGAACCCTATATGTAATATTAAGAGCATCTTAATTGGGAAATGTTTTGTATGAACCCTATATGTAACACTAAGCGCATCTTAATTAGGAAATGTTATGTATGAAACTCATATGTAACACTAAAAGCATCTTAATTTGGAAATGTTATGTATGAAACTCATATGTAACACTTAAGGATCTTGTTTTAGAAATATTATGTATGAACCCTATATGTAACACTTAAAGGATCTTGTTTTAGAAATATTATGTATGAACCCTATATGTAAAAACTAAAAGCATCGTAATTAGGAAATGTTTTGTATGAACCCTATATGTAACACTAAGAGCATCTTAATTAGGAAATGTTATGTATGAACCTCATATGTAACACTAAAAGCATCTTAATTTGGAAATGTTATGTATGAAACCTATATTTAACATTAAGAGCATCTTAATTAGGAAATGTTTTGTATGAACCATATAAGTAACACTAAGAGCATCTTAATTAGGAAATGTTATGTATGAACCCTAAATTTAACACTAAGAGCATCTTAATTAGGGAATGTTATGTATGAACCCTATATGTAACACTAAAAGCATCTTAATTAAGAATGTTATGTATGAACCCTATATGTAACACTAAAAGCATCTTAATTAAGAATGTTATGTATGAACCCTATATGTAACACTAAAAGCATCTTAATTAAGAATGTTATGTATGAACCCTATATGTAACACTAAAAGCATTTTAATTAAGAATGTTATGTATGAACTTTATTGGCTCTTAAACAATGCATAAAAAAATACAAAAAAAAACTCAGATTTATTAACTAAATATGAAGCCATAATTAAGTTCACTAAGAACACAACTCTCCAAAAGTTCTAAATAGAAATGAACTTATTGGATGGGTTTATAGAAATGTTGTGCCATAATTTAACCTTTAGCCGGGCCAATAAACAAGGTGCAGAGAACTAAGTAAAATTATGATAACTCACCTCACATTTTTAGATTTATACACAGATTGTCATATCATCACCAAGTCTATAAAAACAGTTTATTATAGTCCAGTATGGTATAAAATAAGTATTTAGATTGACTTCACTAGTGGCACTTGGCCAAAATAATCTTCAACCAACTAAATTATTGACAGTCCTATACTGGAGATGTACTATATCTTTAGTCTTGTTTATCCAGTCAGGTATTACTGTCAGCTTAAAGAGTGTTATATCTCTTACCTGGATAAAAGTCATTATATGTCATCATTTTCCAATATGAGAAATTAACTTATATGCAAGTAGGACTATACAGGTTGAATATTTCGAGCTTTCGGGTTGAAAATATGTTATTGTCACAAAATGTCAAATGTTTTCGACATTATTTATTCAAAGGAAGCAGAAGTGTCTAGAATTGTCAATGATATAACCTAAATTTATGACATATAGTCACTTTAATTCATTGATTGATTTTTCATTAATAATATTTAGTGTAAGACGATGATAGCCCTAAATTTGAAATATTTCTTTGACCTTATTTATATGGGGCAAAATATAGTACAATTTCGTCTTAAATGCTTAATCTAACGTTGTAATCAAAGGAGTCAAACAACAACTTTACTGAGAATATTCATGGATCAGAATATTATCTTTGCAGATTGTTTTGCGTATATGTTGTTGTTAACGAGGTATTTGAATGTTTTCACTAGCACCACATCACCAACTAATTGTCAATGACTTTGTCACTAAGATATTTTGTGCATGTGTACTTTGTATTTGCAGAATTACTCTGTACATGATTACTCTGAATTACTTTTAAATTATCAATTCTCACAATTTCTCTAAAATTTACATGCATTACGCTGAACATTTTAAAATAATTATTCATTATTGTCACACTTACTCAATATTTTTACAATTACTCTGTATGTTCACAATAATTACTCTGTACATGTAGAATTTATATTCATAATTACTCCGCATATCATCAATATTATTTGACAATGCATATTCCATATTACTCTGTATATTTACAATTACTTTGTATATTCACAATTACCGTATATTTAAACACGTGTTTGGCATCTTCAGATTGCAGTGGACAAACTCATATTTGTTAAAATTTGTTTAACAAAGAGACTGGATAGAACTGACTATTCTCTTTTTATTGTCCTTCCTAATTCTTTCCTGTATGGACATGTTAAAAGAGACTACCAGTATCATATAAAACTATAGGTGTATTAATATATATATATGGAGAGAACATTCTCATAAAACATATCAATATACTCGTCTAACATTTCAGTATTTTCTCTTTATCATTGGTCGTGGAAAATGATAAGAGTAATGTTAAGGCACATGCATGTTATTTAATTGACATGTATGTACGTTTAGGTGTATTTTCTCACCCATCAAAGGTCATCAAAATCAATTTCTTTTATTTCCGGAAATATTGCCATTTTTGCATTACTTAATGTCCATGTTTAATTGATTCTACTTAATTTAATTGGTTTATTGGATTCTGGAGGGGTTTTGACACATTAAGAGTAAAAACGCTGACAAGCAAAGACTCGATTTGGCCATTTTTTTATGATACTTATAGTTATTTTATCTTTTAATATTAATGAGCGTCACGCCCTTCTTTTCTACACCTGATGAAATGTGTATTGAGTGAGCATAATTGGTCACATCAAGGTGGACGCTTATTTGGGATTCCTGTTGATCTTTCAACCAAGTTCCTCCTATGTTCGAGTCAGTGACCACGACTAAATCAACTGTACAAGTCAATTTTCCGCATGGGAGCTCAAGCTATGATTTCATGTCGTTTTAACCTAAAAACATCCTGTTACAAAAATTTTAGAAAATAAAAAAGGAATTGTAAACTAATTTGAATCAGATTCACTAATGTTGAATAAATCAGTAATTCTGATCTAGAAAGGGGGAATCAAATTACAACGTACAACATCTGGGCATAAAACTCACCAAGTATCTCTAGCAGGGCGATATGAGTTAGACAGCAACAGATTGCTGTGGAAAAAAGGGCTACATAACAAAACAATACAAAAATTTAAAATAAAAATTTATTTAAATGAATTAAAAAAAAAAACAGTATTTGATTAATAGATAGCACCGTTCTAGGGACAATGGGATCGTATTCATTCAATTTAGGTGGTTCAGTGTCTATGAAGGCACCATAAGAGCAACTAAGGCGAGTCTGAGGATGAACTCTCCCAGTAAAATGTATGATATTAGAATAGATTTGGTTTACCCTGATACACATTTTGGGAATAAAATATATAAACCATCGATTGCTGAATTACTACAAGGAATACCTCTTATAATAAGCAAAAAAAAAATGAAATGAACTCTATACTCCATTCATAATAATAGTCTGTGCACTTTTCTGGTGTCATAACAACAGAATCTCTATATCCACAGATCCATAAAACTGCAATTATTAAAACAATTTAGCTTAAGTTTTATGGATAATCACCTTTTGTCCGATTATGCAATTATGCCATTAGTAAAATCAATTGATATGTTGCCAAGTTTGAAAATGATAAAATTGTATGTTTATGTCATTCTAAGGGGATGTATCTCTTTAACTAGTGAATTCACACATACTATTGATTAAACAAATAAAATTACAGATTTGATGCAAACGTGTTCACCAATCAATATTATAGAGCTTGTCAACAGATCTGATGGCTCGGTGCTTCCCATCCCAACGATTAGTAATTTTATGCATATTAGCATGTCAATTGTTTATATCTTGTTAAAGCCAATCATAAAATATATAATATTATAACCCCATGTTCTCTAGCAAGTCTGTAGGTGGGTAGTAGATAAAGTAAACATGTGAAATAGAAACGTCAGACAGCTCATAATTAATGTTAACAACACAAAGTGATCCTATGCTATACTATGATACTAAAATGATACACATGGCAAGTTTCATGACGAAAATGTTCAAATAAGACAGTTAGCTGTTATTAAACAGCGACACATTGACGTTACCGGTTTCTGTAGGAGTCCCTCGAAATTCTACAGCTCTGTCGCCTTGACAATGTATACAGATATAGGCAGGGTATCCAAAATATTTAGACGAATCTCCCCCAACTGTTATCACCAAGCCACCACTGGATCCAGGACATGTTTTAGCTGTATGGTACAATTTATCCACCACACTGTCACTTTCAACAGCTAACATTTTACCAAAAGTAACCTTTTTATATACACCATGCGGATGATGTATAACCATGGGGATGAACTCCTTACAACCCATAGGCCATGGAGCATTCCAACTGGCTAGAGATGCTGATTTGACAAACTCTGGTACGTCAGAGATTTCAATATATTGACCTTTATCTTCTGTGGAAAGGATGCGAACGAATGTTACCAACTGAGGTTCTTGACATCCTTTCTGGGTAAAGGAGACCTCACAACAACAATCTTCACCAATGTGTGGTGGTGGTAGTGGTGCCATTACCAACCATTTATCATCTTTCATGTTGACATATCCATTACATTTCATACTTCTCCCATCTTTAGAGTAGGCGATATCTGCGACCAGTTCCGAATTATCGAACATTGCCATCTCTTCAATAGCGGCCGGTACGGGATTGAAGGTGAAGAAGCATCTGTCTTGAAAATTTGAAGAACCTAGCATTTTCTGACCCCTGCTAATCACAACTCCAGTTCTGGTCACGTCATGGTAAAAGAACTCGATCTTGCATTTTTTCACATCTTCTTCACAGCCAACGACGTGGTCATTGGTTAAAATGATAAAAACTGAACCAACACGGAACACCACACCGGATCCAAAAAAAGTACCAACTGGTTTTTCTACCACCAGTCTTACAACACGATTTCCAAGATTTTTGACAAACTTCAAAGTATCTTCATTTCTATGTGTTACAGGAAGATCATCCACGTCCAAATCGACGAAATCTTTAAAATCTTCGTGAGAATCTTGTTTACGACAATCTATCACGTCAGATAGTAAGGGGAAAGCTTCATCCGCTACTTCAAAATCCATCCTTTGTGACTTGTATCTTTCGCAATATCAGTTTTATGAATTCTGCATTCACTTTGAGCTGGGATGTAATATGCAGATAGTGGAAATCCCTGCAATAAAACAACGGGGGGTAAAACAGCCGTGTGCATCGATCGATGTGAACGTTCACACAGTCCGAAAAACCTTCATAATGAGTGTAAAACACTCAAGGAAACCTTACGAAAATAAGTTTTTTACTTATTTTTGTTGTTGTTACTTTTACATTTTGGGCTGATGACGACGGGCAATGCCAAATAAAAAGTACAAATAAAAGACAGAGTACTACTGTATTCTAAATGATTTTGTCACAGATCAACTGGTGCGTGAACCTATACTGTTTCAGAGTTTGTTTCTTTTGCAAATTGGTAACCACATTATCAGCATTTTTACAACAGTTATTTCGTTCTGCCTGAGTTTACATACTGAGACAAACATGATAATGTTATGTTAATAATTATGTTATGATATTCACGTCTTCACTTCTAACATCAATATATAGATGAATGAGCAATAAGGAAAACTACTCGTATATATAATAGCCTTATTCAATATTGAAGTGAACGGGAGAACTTGCATACAATTCATACTCTCGGACTATACATTCACAATTGATCGATGAACACGAGACTGTGAACGTGTAGGCCTACTGTTTTGAACTGGGAATTCCCAATAAAATACTATACGTTAGTATAATATAGTATCGTGTGGGCGGCTTCTAGTCGTGCTTTGTTATTAAAGGAATCTTACTTCTTAGAATAAACGTAAATTTTAAATTTTCATATTTGGCTAAAATGGGCAACAATGCATCATTGGACTTACCAAGAGTCATAACAGAACTATCAATAATCCTATAAATTCATATTACTAAATAATTCTCCAAATAACAACAGGTGATCACTGAAAATATTTTTTTCGTTTATCAATGATTACATATATTTTTTCGAATTGTCGTCATATTCAGAAATTATGTTGTTATTTATGACACTAGGTGAGTGTCTTCTACCTCTATACTGGTAAAAAATTTGAATTTTATGCAGTATTCCTTTAAAGAGGTCATCTTGTCTAGACTGTCGACATTGTAATAATCAACATAATTTAACACTGTAACCCAGTCTAATTAATAAATAGACCTAACTTTCGTTCGCATTTTATTAGTTTCGTTTCGAATGTTTTTATTAGCTTTTAGCACGAACTGTAGGACTTAGTCCAGTAAAACATTTTATGCTAATGATTGTATGAATTTAGTCCGTTCTATTTTTAGAAATCCTCTTTCTCCCTTCCTTTTTGGGTTTGTGCATGCCCATTTTTGAATACTTTTTGGTCTAGATTTGAAATTTGATGTCTGAAATTGCATTTTCTTTCAGAATTTCTGAGACAATGAGAAATTTAATTGGTGGAAGGTTATTTCTAAAAATAGTGGTTTTGTGTGCAGTGACAGTCAAGTGGATATTGATATCCGGTAGTGGTCTACTTTCATTTTGACTAGTTCAAAATTTTCATGGTCATGCTATATTGAATTTTTGTACAGAAACTAAGTATTGGCCAGGCTTTCATGTGACATATTGGAAAGTTTTCAACGAGATTTCTGGAAAAAGTTATAGCAGTTTGAATTTCGTGAGTTATCATGGAAACAGATGGCAAATGAATTAGTGGACTAAGTCCTGTAGTGGTAACTGGTTACGTACAAAGCCAATAGCTAACAAAAACATTTGAAACGAAACTAATAAAATGCGAACGAAAGTTAGGTCTATTTATTAATTAGACTGGGTTACAGTGTTAAGATTTTTTTTATTAATCACTTAATTTATTTTTATAACAGGAGTTCAGCTTTAATTACGTACAATTAAGTTATGAATCCCAATAAAGTATTTAATTAAATATGTAGCCTATTCTCGCATTGTTTTTGGTCAAATCAAGTTTACTTTTTGATTCATAAGTGTTTCTACTGAATTTTCCACGTATCCAAACCGTATCTTAGCGTAAAAAAGCTTGGGTAATTCAAATAAATTATTCCAATTCGAAACGCTATTATCAGACTCTATATTTGTTCATGTGACCATGCACTGGATAATCGGAGATTACTCAGATTTGAAGGACATTTTGAGACCGTACGATGTTTCTTGACTCGGTGGGAAGAGGAAGAGTTGCCTTTGTAATAAAGATAATAACGACTTAATTAGGGACTTGTGAGAAAAATATATCTACTTTGGATTAATATATATATATATATATAAGTAATAGCCGTGTAATTATTGAATATGAAGATGAATAAATGAAAATAAGGGAACCCTTGTTTAATTATACACTAAATTTCCGTTTTTTCCATGATAACTATACGAATATATAAAGTACGAAATGTTTAGTATCCTTACAAATTTGACAGAACTGTTATTGGGTGGAAATTATCTTGTAAATTTAAGGATTATAAGTTGGCTTAAAATTGAAGTCACTGTCAATAAACGCAGGATAAAATAAGATAAAGATTAAGTAAAAAATATATGCTCAACATTCTAATCTGAATAATGTTCCCCATTCATTTCAATCATTGGTAGTCGGTTTAATTGCTTCGGATATCAAACTTAGTACACAGGATTTTAATTCTTGTTGGTTCAATATTTGAGCCAAAAATATAAGAAACAGATTCATGACTTTCTGAAGAACACTCTATACCATATTTTGATCTCACTGTTCAATAGTAGTCAGTGTTACTGAACACTTTTCACCTCTTCTATTGTTTCAACAAGACAAATCTAGAGTTAACTTCACAGTGAGGCATTTCGGATCTCCACAATTTAAAATATAAGGGCCATATTCTCGAAGGATGATTTAGAATAATCAGTGATTTAATCAGAGTTTTTCTTTAGTCCATATTTTCAAACGCAAATTAACTTTAATCGGAGTCTAAATATGATCTAGGATTTCTGTAATCGGAGAAATAAACTGCATTCGAGAATATGGAAAAATTTCATATACTGGAACGCCGACTAAATTAAAATCAATGATTATCCCAAATCAATGATTTATTTAAACATGGTAGTTTAAATTTTGGTATTCTCGAACGTTGACTAGATTTTAATCCTTGTCTAAACTATGCCAAAATTTAGTCACACCAGGGGGGTAGTTTAAAGTGTGATTAAACCAGATACTCAATAAAAAAATATGTTATGAATTGAGTTAAATGGTATATTTCGACTAATGATTGTCCAATCATCACTAAAATCAATAGAACTCCTCTTTGATATGCCCCAAACACACAACCACAAAATATCCCCATGGTGAGTATAATCCAAACGTAGAGAGACAGACATGCTTTGACTCAATTAGACAATCCTACTTCATTTACCAGGAGAGAAATTCAGAAGACCTCAGTCAGACGAAGTATCAGACACTGTCTTTTAACAATGGTTTATTCTTTTCAAAAGAAACTGTAACAAAATATTATAGGTCAACTATAACCTTAAGTATAGACAAGGCAGGAATCTCTGTAATCTATCAAATATATAAACAAATGTATACAAGTGGTTGCCTAGTAAGATACACCCACTTTAAAATATATCTTCTGTTTTAATGCAGGCAAGATCTCATCAACTTCAATGATCGCACCAAATTTCATTCAAATCAGATGAAAACTGTTGTCTCTAACATGTTCACAAGTTTATTTTGACTAAGTCAAGGGCAATAACTCAAAAAACGTTCACCAAAAAATCGTCAATATCAACCTTGTCCAAGATCTCATCAATATAAATGATCACATTAAAATATATCTTCTGTTTTAATACAGGCAAGATCTCATCAACTTCAATGATCACACCAAATTTCATTCAAATCCGATGAAAACTCTAGTCTCTATAGCGTTTACAAGACAATTTTGACTAAGTCAAGGGCAATAACTAAAAAAAATGCCAATATCGAACTTGTCCGTGATCTCATCAATATAAATAATCACAGCAAGTTTCATTCAAATCCGACAAAATCTGTAGTCTCTATTGCATTCACAAGCAATTGTGGACGGACGGACCGACGGACAGGGGTGACGACAATATACGACCACATTATAATATATTATTTATCACATATTTTTTGCAATGGTTGGGTTTTAAAGCTAATTATAAACTTAATCAATGTAAATCGCCTTGGAAAATATGAACCTTTCCTTTTAAGAAATAAACTTTTGTCGGAGCAAGTTAAAAGTTTTTTTGAAATTTTTCCATAATTTTTATAAGAATTAGACTATCAGCCTCAAAATAGTCTTGGTAGTCTTAGAATGTCTTTGCTTTGATAAAAATATAAACATGATCACACATTATGACATCAAATTTTTTTTGACAGAGGATAATATTCAGCCAAAATTAGTGATTTTTTTTTCAAAATCTCTTGAAGGGAAATGTGATTTTATTCAAAATAAACTTTCAAAAAGTTATATTTTTATCAAAGCAAAGACATTCTAAGATTAACAAGACTATTTTGAAGCGGATATTCCAATTCTTATAAATATTATGGACACAATTAAAAAAACCTGTTTAACTTGTAAATAAATAATCTCTAAACCAAAGTGTTTTATTGCCTTTTTTCTCTAGAGAGAGGCCCATTGTTAAGCAAATTATTAAATCTAGGATTTTGTAATCACTGATTTGACTTTTTCGTACTTCTGAGTAGGGAGATTAATATCATATTTAATCTGTGATTTATCATTTTTTTATACGCCCACATGAAATGGGGGGCGTATATTGTCGTCACCCACATCCGTCCGTCCGTCCGTCGGTCCGTCCGTCCGTCCGTCGGTCCGTCCGTCCGTCCACAATTGCTCGTAAACACTCTACACGGTGTAATTCTTGACGGATTTAGATGAAACTTAATATGAGTGTTTATGATCACGCAAGGATGAACCCTATTGAAAATCAGCGAAATCGGAAAAAAATTAGTATGAGTTTGTGCCCTTGTTCTTGAATGGCTCGTAAACACTCTACAAAGTGCAATTCTTGACAGATTTTGATGAAACTTGGTGTGAGAGTATGTTATAACTCAAGGATAAACCCTATCGAAAATCAGCGAAATCGAAAAACATTTAGTATGAGTTATTGCCCTTGTTCTTGAAAACGCGTTCAATTTTAGCTTGTAAACACTCTTGAGAGAACAATTCTTAATGGATTTTGATGAAACTTGGCTTGAGTATTTGTTATCACCCAAGGATGAAACCTATTGAAAACCAGTAAAATCGAAAAAAATTTAATATCAGTTATTGCCCTTGTTTTTGAAAACGCGTTCAATTTTTAGCTTGTAAACACTCTACAAAGCACAGTTATTGACCGATTTTGACGAAACTTGCTGAAATTGTTTAATATCACCCAAGAATGAACCCTTTTGAAAATAGCACATATCGAAATATATTTAATAGGAATTATTGCCCTTGTTCTATAAAATGTGTTGGATTTTTGCCTTGTAAACACTCTACAAGTCACAATTCTTGAGCGATTTTGACATAACTTGGCATGAGTATTTGTAATCACCTAAGGATGAACCCTATTGAAATTCAGTTAAATTGAAAAATATTTAGTATCAGTTATTGCCCTTGTGTTTGAAAACGCGTTCAATTTTAGCTTGTAAGCACTCTAGAAAGAATAATTCTTAATGGA
This sequence comes from Nipponacmea schrenckii, assembly GCA_030562195.1. Lineage (NCBI taxonomy): Eukaryota > Metazoa > Mollusca > Gastropoda > Lottiidae > Nipponacmea > Nipponacmea schrenckii. The sequence goes on from CM060201.1 coordinate 6,083,813, forward strand.
TTTTGATAAAACTTGGCTTGAGTATTTGTTTTTACCCAACGATGAACCTTATTGAAATTCAAATAAATCGAAATATATTTAGTGTCAGTTATTGCCCTTGTGTTTGAAAACGGGTTTAACTTTTTGGCTAATAAACACTCTAGAAGGTACAATTCATGACCAATGTTGACAAAACTCACTGAAATTGTTGGATATCGCAAGGGATGAGCCTAATTGAAAATTAAAAATATCAAAATATATCTAATATGAATTATTGCCCTTGTTCTTTTAAACGCGTTCAATTTTTGTCTCGTAAACACTCTACATGGCACAATTCTTGATGGATTTCTATGAAACTTGGTGTGAGAGTGTGTTATAACTCAAGGATGAACCCTATTGAAAATCAGCGAAATCGAAAAAAATTTTAGTATGAGTTACTGCCCTTGTTTTTGAAAACGCATTCAATTTTAGCTTGTAAACACTCTAGAAAGAACTATTCTGACTGGATTTTGATTAACTTTGGCTTGAGTATTTGTTTTTACCCAAGGATGAACCCTATTATAAATCAAATAAATAGAAATATATTTAGTGTCAGTTATAGCCCTTGTTCTTGAAAACGCGTTCAATTTTAGCTTGTAAACACTCTAGAAAGAACAATTTTTAATGGATTTTGATGTAACTTGGCTGGAGTATTTGTTGTCTCCCAAGGATGAACCCTATTGAAAATCGAAAAATATTTAGTACAAGTTATTGACCTTGTTTTTGAAAACGCGTTCAATTTAATTCGCAAACACTCTAGAAAGAACAATTTTGAATGGATTTTGATGAAATTTGGCTTTAGTATTTGTTTTCTCACAAGGATAAACCCTATTGAAAATCAGATAAATCGAAAAATATTTAGTGTCAGTTATTGCGCCTGTTTTCAAAAACGCTTTCAACTTTTGGCTTGTGAACACTCTAAACATTCCTTTTTGACAAAACTCGCTGAAATTGTTTAATATCAACCAAGGATGAGCCTTATTAAGAATTAAAAATATCAAAATATTATTAAGGGTGAACCCTATTGCAAATCATAAAAATACCCAAAAATATTTAATGAGTTGTTATTAGGTACAATTCTTGACAGTTTTTAATGAAACTAGAGACCCTAGAAAAAAATAGGTTGGAAGGTTGAATATTTCATTCCACTTATTGTAACCTTACTGAAAAGTTTTTATTTGAAATAAATGCTGCCAGTGGGCGTATATTACCTTGCCTGGCAAGCTATCTTTTAATCAAGTATTAGCCAATCCGTGTTTCCAGAATATGGTTTAAAATGAACCATTTTATTAAACATGGCGGAGGGTGTGTGGACGTGTCTAGCTGTCTGTCTTACTTGAAGCCTAGTAAGCGTATTTGAAACGTATAGCTGTCTCGATTTCACGTATGAATGTACCTTTCTGTGCGTAATTCATCATTGGAATTATTTATGGAGTATCTATATGGTAAAATCTTTGTAGTGTAATTGCCATAATATTTTGAACTAAGCGAATAAGGTCCACTGAGGCATAACGGATAAATAATAGTGCTCAGATTGGAGATGGGTAAACACAGAAATAAGAAACCAAACGTAAGAACTCACTCAGAAGCTGGTTTAAGTTCACCTAGCATGAACAGTGGTAATGAAACCTCAACAATTTTTGGTCAAGCAATGAACACATTATATAACCCTGACGGTGTAAACCCTACTCACGCGAGTACCCCCAAAACTAATTCTGGCATCAACTTTCAGTCAACCAGCGTCGAGGACAAATTAGATCTCATATTTCAAAAACTGAGCAAACTTGATGTTATCGAAGATAAAATTTCATCGATTGCTAACGATGTGTCAGTGGTAAAAGCCGATGTACAATCTAACATTGAACGAATCAAAGAAATCGAGAACAAAATCTATTTCCTGGAAACTGGTGTACAATTTCAGTCTGTGTCAGTAGATCAGCTAAAATCGCATACTGAGACGGTGGTGGAACAACTTTCAGATTTACGGAAACGACAGACTCAGTTAGATATGGATATGGAAGAGATGAGATATAGAAGCATGAAAGATAACCTATTGTTCTTTGGCATCAAAGAGGTGAATGGAGAGAACTGTGTCGAGATAATACACGATTTTATCACTAAAGAGTTAAAAATTACGGACTCAAAGAAGCGAATCAAAATTGATAGAGCTCACAGGATAGGTAAACCCGTGCACGAACATGAAAGCTCAAGTGGAAATAAGAAGCACAGACCTATAGTGGTAAGGTTTAATTATTATCAGGATAGACAAGAGGTGAGAAGTAAGAGTAAAATGCTTAAAGATACACTGTACGGTATAGCGGAACAACTACCAAGAGAGATGGTGAAAAGAAGAAAAGAACTGATGCCGGTTTTCTACAGAGAGAGAGAAAGGAATAATAAAGTGTATTTTGTACGAGATAAACTCTTCATTAATGATATACCTTATGTGAATACTCAATAGGACAGGTTAGAGGACGGGCCTTTAAATGTTATATCCTGGAATATTAATAGTGGATTCACGAGTAAGTTAAACGATTTGAATTTTGTTAGCATTATTAGTAAATACGATATCATTGTATTATACCATACTGGTAAACATACGTCTAGTGCAAATCTTGAAGGCTATCATAAGACTATTATTGAAAGAGATAAGTGTAAGAATAGTGGTGGAGTAGGGATATTTATTAAGGATGAATTAGTGAAACAGATTAGAATTATTGAATCTGATAAATGTGGCGTTGCAGTGATCGAAATTTTAATCAATGGTGATAGATTTAAGTATATCTACCTTTGTTGTATGTACATTCCACACGATAGATCCGTCTTTTATAATCATTATGATATCGACTTCTTTGACTTAATTCGAATATTGCACGCCAAATATGCTCATCTTGGTCCATTTATCGTTATTGGCGATTTGAATTGTAGCACGGGTACCTTAAATGACTTTGTCTATAATGAACAGTTAGGGATGTCCCCCGATGACAATAGCTCGCATATTCAGAGAACATCTAAGGATAATAATGTCAATGCATTTGGTAGAAAATTAATACAGGTGTGTATTGACACCGAATTAAGTATCATGAATGGTCGCTTAGAACCAGGACACTTAACATGTTGTAATGGCACAAGCTCTAGCCTTATTGATTATGGTTTAGTTAACTCTAATTATTTTAATTTAATTAGAGACTTTAATATTAGTAATTTTCTTGAATTCTCAGATCACGCTTTTATTACACTGTCTATTAATTGCCCTTGTAAAGTCTATTCCTACAAGAACCGTAACACTAGCAATAAGCCAACTTATATTCGCACATTAAAATGGGACAATGATAAAACAAATGAGGTTATAGATATTATCAATAATTTGAATCTCCCTCTTCTTCCCACAACGGAGTCGTGCACTCAAGATGAGATTGACAAGTCTGTAGACAGTTTCTGTTATTTATTATTTGATATATGTTTTGGCTGTATTGGGAAAAAGCAAAGGGTGGGTGGTAAAAAGAGTAACTCTACTAATATAAGCAATAAATGGTTTGATAATGATTGTATTATTGAAAGAGAAAACTTTATTCAAGCCAGAAATATATATAATAATTGTAAAACGGAAACGAATAGGAATAGATTTGTTCATGCCAGAACTGTATTCAATAATGTGAAAAATATGCTAAGAATTCTTATATGTATGATGAAGGCAAGCAATTGTGTCAGGAAGCAAAGGACAATCCTAAGAATTTTTGGAAACAAATTCGTTTTTATAAATCAAAACCTCAATCGAATAGATCAATATTCATTTCTCTTATTGATTTTCATAACCATTTCAAAAGTGTTTTTGATAATAGCGATAGTCCTTCTGACGAATTGATGCTTCATTGCCCTGATAATCAAAATATATGCTCCCTAGACTGCGAAATAACCGTATCAGAGGTATGTAAAGCTATTTCTAAACTCAAGCCTGGTAAAAGTTCTGGACAGGATGGTATCCCCCCAGAAGTTATAAAAAATTTTAGTAACGATGTTTGCTTGTATTTATGCCATTTATTTAATGTTATATTTAACACCTCCCTATATCCCTCTCCATGGAGGAAATGTAACATTGTGCCTGTACCCAAGAAAGGCATCTCTGATGACGTCAATAACTATAGAGGCATAACGGTTATGTCCATTTTTGCAAAATTATTCTCAGCTATTATAAACCAAAGAATTTTAAATTGGGCTAACGACTATAGCATATTACCCCCCACTCAATTTGGTTTCCAACCTAAGAAGAGTACTGTTGATTGTACCTTTATTTTAAGTCAAGTAGTAAACAAGTTTTTGTCTGAAGGCAAACAATTATACTGTGCATTTTTTGATTTTTCAAAATGTTTTGATAAGATAGATAGACAATTGCTACTACATAAATTAAGAGATATAGGTTTAAGTAATAAAATGTTAAGATGCATCCACTCTATGTACAAATCCGTTTCATTATGTGTGAAGTATAAAGGTGAATACACCGACTGTTTCCCTTCCCACTCTGGCGTAAAGCAGGGAGATAACCTCTCACCATTATAATTCCTTTTATATATGTATGACTTTGACTCATTTCTGTCAGCTGATGTTATGGATCCTGTCATTCTTGAAAATCGTGTCTTAACTACACTTACGTATGCTGACGATAGTACATTATTATCCTCTTCTGCTGCTGGCCTTCAATCGCTTTTAAATAGATTATATATGTACTGCAATCTTTGGAAACTTGATGTTAATATTGCTAAGACTAAAACTATGATATTTAAGAAAGGTCGGAATAATTCTTATAATACATGTATATTTAATTATAATGGCTATCCATTAGAAAATGTAAAATCTTTTAATTATCTTGGTGTCGAGTTTTCCAGTAACGGCCTGTTCAGCAATGCTCAGAAATCTATATCTGTTAAAGGGAGTAAGGGTGTTTATCAGTTATGTAATGTTTTTAACAATGTATATTTAAGCGTAAATCAACAATATCAACTGTTTAATTGCTATATCGGATCTATTTTAAATTATGCTTGTGTTGTATGGGGTTTCCATATTGGACCTGATATTGAAAAAGTTCATATTAATTTTTGTAAAAAAATTCTTGGAGTGAAATCATCTACGCCTTCAAATGCTGTTTACGGGGAACTTGGTGTAACACCATTGTATTATAAACGTATTTATTTAATTCTAAAATATTGGCTGAAAATATTATCTGATAAAAACTCATTTTTATATTTTATTTATAATGTAACATGTAACAGTCCTTATATGTTTAATAATTATAAAAAATATAATTGGGCCTATAACGTTAAATGTATGTTAGACTCACTAGGTTTTTCAAGTAATTGGATGAACCAAGGGGAAGTTACCGTGGCTCTGTCCACAAATAAGTATAGGCGCCGTTTATTAGATCAATTCATATAAGGATGGAATAGTTCACGTTTCAACTCCTCTAAATTATATTATTATAACTTGTTTACCTACGATCTTGATTTTAAACCTTATTTAAACAATTCTTTTATGCCGAAATATAGAAAATGTTTGTCTAAATTTAGATGCAGTGCCCACAATCTGGCAATAGAAACAGGAAGATATACAAATGTACATAGAAATGAAAGATTATGTATTTATTGTGATATGAATGTCGTTGAAGACGAATTTCATTTTCTATTATGCTGTACTGCCTATTCTGATCTAAGAAAACGATATCTACCTCCTTACTACTATGTATATCCAACTTTAGAAAAATTCATATGTCTTATGTCTTGCAGTTGTACTTCTTTACTATCATCACTCTCTAAATACTTATATTTCGCATTTAAACTTCGTACCTCTTTATAACGCTAAATTAAACTTTTATACTTTTATCATTGCAGTTGTAAATAATTCTTTTGTATTTGTAACATATTACCCATTGTTCATATTTTGTTTGTTTTGTATTTGTATCATAACCCTCTGTTATGCTTGTATATATTTTTCAGTAATGGCTATAAGTTTGTAACTTAATGCTTTTGTAAATAAACTATCTATCTATCTTAATCACAGACTGACTAATCCATGATTAAGTTTAATCCTAGACTAATTTAGACAGCCTTCGAGAATATGGCCCTAAAGGTTTTGAGTTTAGGTTTGAATAAATTTGAAATGCTTCGTTTTAATTCCTTAAATTGTCTTTAAGTTGAGGTGAGTATTATGTCTCTATGTTGATGAGAATTGACCAAGACAGATTTATTTAGACCGGCAGCCCAGGGCCTCGAAGGTAGACGAACTGGGTACCAATATCTGAGCACGAAGGCATGTATGGGATCACTTAGGTTGTCTGAATATGGCATTCTGGCATGCCCCCCCTGGTGGGGAAGGGGATGGCTACCCTTCTAAAGGGCCCCAAAATAGGTTCAAACTAGTTGACGGAGATACCACCCGAAATCTCCACCAATGTCCACTTAGTACCTTAAGATGTTCAGCAGTGCAGATGGCAGAAATTTTGTCTGGTGTGGAGTGGGTGCCAGACGACCCTTAAAGGGTCCCAAAAAGGGGCTATCCTAGATGACATTGGAACCAACCAAAACTTATGCCAAAAGAACCAGTAGGGTATGTAGAGTGTAAAACACCCAATGCCAGAAAAATTATCCGGTGGTAGGGTCGTGCCAGAAGCCCTTCAATTTTGGACCCTTCAAAAAGCCCACAGGATGGGTTCAGACTACATTGCCGAGGTACCACCCGAAATCTCCACCAATGTCAATTTATTACCTTAAGTTGTTCAGCAGTGCAGATGGCAGACATTTTTTCTGGTGTGGAGAGGGTGCCAGACGACCCTTAAAGGGTCCCAAAAAGGGGCTATCCTAGATGACATTGGTACCAACCAAAACTGATGCCAAAAGAACCAGAAGGGTATGTAGTGTGTAAAACACCCAAAGCCAGAAAAAATATCCGGTGGTAGGGTCGTGCCAGAAGCCCTTCAATTTTGGACCCTACATAGGGCCCACAAGATGAGTTCAGACTACATTGAGGAGATATCACACGAAATCTCCACCAATGTCAACGTATTACCTTAAGTTGTTCAGCAGTGCAGATGGCAGACAATTTGTTTGGTGTGGAGCGGGTGCCAGACGACCCTTAAAGGGTCCCTAAAAGGGGCTATCGTAGATGATATTGGTACCAACGAAAACTAATGCAAAACAAAAGACTCAGAAGTTTGATCTCCAGCTGTTCGCAGAGGAAAATGATGAGACAGAGGACGTCAGTGATACTGGGGACGCTTGAGATCAAACTTCCGACATAGAATGGAGTGACGACAAAGACAATGATATGGACTAGAGAACCAGATTATCTGTTCAAACATACTTACCATCCGCTTAAGACTGTCATAGGGTGGAGTGATTTGTTTCTGCTGCCATATAAATAAAGATCTATTGTAGAACTCAGACACTGACAGTTCATCTTCGATATATTATGCGTTTAAGGGGATTTGACTCATATCCCACAGAGGCCAATCACTGCAGTCTTAAATCTCATTACACCACAACTCACAGAAAAATAAATAAGACAATGATGAGTAAAACCGACTTTTTAAGTGAGTCATGCGTAATGACTCACTATTGTGAGTATTGTAACTCAGAAATCATCTCTAAGTGTCAATGTCGAGTCATTATAAGACTCACTTTTACATCATTTGAGTCATCATGTATGAACAACAAACCACGTGAGTCTTATTCTTGTCAATATTGTGTCTGAGCTGAGTACTTATTGAGTTTTTTGGCAATGACTTTGAAGTGAGTCAAATATTTTCTGTTTCCAAGTCACTATAATTCGTCAATATCGAGTCACTAGTGAGTCGAAAGAAAATCCTAAATTAGTCATTGGTCCTAAAGTAGTCAAATGTTAGTCATATTGTCAAATATTACAAGTGAGTCTGCGGAAGGTCGTGTTTGAGCCAACGGAATTTTAAAAAATATGTCAAAAACGAGTCATTAACTAGTCTCACACGAGTCCCTGCCCAGATGCTTCATGGGTAACCGTGACGTCAGACTGTGATGTCGTTTGGTGAAGCCTGAGTGAATTTGTTCACATTTTTCAATCCATGCAAATCCTTGATATGTTGTAACCAATAGCCGATCAAGATTTCTTAGCTTTGATAGGTAAGTAACTTTGGATCTTTTAAAAGGTTTTATTTTTACTAGGGTTATTCTAGAGGCAAGTTTCAAACTTGATGTTGTTCCTTAACAAACAACAAAAGTTGTACTTTCAAAAGAAGCTTAAATGAAATCTTATTAATAATCATTGGTTGAAATAAAAAGATCTGCGATCTTCACCTTCGAAGCATATCGATAAATTTTAGAAATGTTTTTTGTTTGTATTCAAAATTCTCTCAAATTCGCACAAGAGAAATAATTTTTTACTAAGTCCTAAATGAGACGATTCGTTAAAGCGTCAACACGTTCATATTATTATAAGTCAATCAGTTGGTGAATATAAATACGGGTCAAATACAACCTAGTTACAATTTTCAGAATAAAGGGGTTGATATTGTTATAGTACATGTATTTTAATTAGAAATTTGCCACTCTTTGTTTTCATTAGATTTTTTTTTTTCGGGAAGCTCCCTAGCCCAACTCGAAAATGGTATAGAAATTTGGTTTGAAAAATACGATAAGATACGTACTGGAATAGAAAATGAATATATAAAACTAAAATTTTTACGCGTCAGTAGTTAGTAATTGCATAATAATAATATGCATAATTGCATAACTTTGTTGCTAATTATCCGATCGCTTTGAAAATTACAGAATATAGAGAAGTCGCCTATAGAAATAAAACCGCATCATAAAAAAATTTCTACCACTTCCGGTTCTTGTGTGAGAACTTCCGTTTTTTTTTAGAACCGCGTTGGGTCACCCAGCTTCCGGTATATGTAAGAAATCAGTACAAAAGCTATACATATATACTATCAGGCATAATTAGAACCCTTTAGAATAAAAAATCCGAACCGAAAGTGATACTTTATGTGTCATCACAGAACGGTAACATTCAGCAAAATTTTTATCCGATTTGTCCGATTTTGGTGTTTTTGGAAACCTTGTTACTTTATCTAAAACTTGATGGGAACAGAATTTTGATTTTCAAATTTTTTTGAAAATTCAAAAGGCCAAATCAAATGACCTTGACCTTCAATGACCCTGAATTTTTTCAAGTAGAATGTTCTTGACCTAAGCTATCCACACATATGCCTATTATGATCGACAACAATTGTTTTGGTACCCGTTTTAGTTTTTTGAAAATTCACAAGGCTATATCAAATGACCTTGACCTTCAATGACCATGAATTTTAAAAGCGCATCATAAAATTTTTTCTACCACTTCCGGTTTTTACGTGAGAGCTTCCGGTTTTTTAGAACCCTGCTGGGATCTGCACAGATATCAATAGTAGCTTCCTGTTGAGCCCCAGTCGGTGACGTCATAAAAGACGTTAGATTTAGTGGAATTGCAAGCTACAACATCTATCCATGTTTGATATAGTAGATAAATTTCAACCTCTTGTTTTATTCACAAAAATAAATATTATTGACAATTCTGACCATAAATATTTTTATGATGGAACCTTAAAAACTTTCTCATTAATATGCAATTAACTTTAAACTGTGGTGTAACAATATTACATAATAAAACTTCGCGTATATTTTTTGAACCCATAGAGGTTGTTTGCCACTCTCGGAACTGTTCACAGTTCTAGTTGTATTTGGATCTCGAATACTTTTTTGTCTTTCTTTCCAGATGAAATATCAAGGCCCATTGTTCGATTTGCTGGTAAGTCCATGAATAAAGCTAAGGATTTTACCAAGTTGCCGACGATACCAATTATTTAAATCTTTTAAAATTTTAGTTCCTTTTCATTTCTTCTACATATATTTCATACAGATTTGTTCTTGAACACGACAGTCACCCTCCCCCCCCCCCCACTCAGTCGTAACATCAAATAAATAGTTCGTTGTAACATTCTACATTCTAAAAGTCATATCTTAAAAATAGTTTCGTGTTAAAGTGTTTTTATTAACAATATGTTGCACCCTGCATACCTTTAAATACTATAATGTCCAATAAACTAGCAAACGAACATGTTTTTCTTTTTTTTAACTTTTTGACACGCTTTAGAATCAAGATTGATCGAGAATGGATCGATCGAGATTGGGCCAACCTTAAGATGTATATATATCCCTGAACAGACGCATTGAAGCAAGCGTACAAGAAGAATTATGCATCTATGAGACGTTTTGATGAAAAGTATGACTATGTAGTCAATTGATTCGTCTAAGACCACATTAAAACGTCATTTTACTGAGTCAAATACCCAGAAAGTTATTATGACTCGTCTATGACAAATTTCTAACGGGTCAATCTGTATTTTAGATTAGTCGGTTAACTCACTGTTGACCCACTTCTGTGAGTCAATATTTACTCCTAGATAAGTCATTTTGACTCATCGGCGAGTCATTTGTTAAATGATGGCCACTATGGTATTTGCTACCAGAACAACAACCTTCCAATACCAATAATAAGGGTTAGTTGGTTCTGGTTGAGTGTGACTTAAAGTTAACAGTCGATGGTGAACAATGATTGATTCAGTAATAAGAAAAATAAATTTGCAGTGGTGAATCATTTTAAAAATGATGGTTCCAGCACAACTCTACCACCGGAATAAATCTGTATAGCATTGGGTGCTCTATACTAGACAGAACCCCCATAAGGTAACACGTATACATTGGTTGTGATTTCAGGTGGTATCTCCTCAATCAAGTTTGAAGTCATACTGTTGGCCTCTTTGAAAAGTTCAAAATTTAAGGGCTTTTGACACAACTCTTCCACTGGATAATATGTCTGACATTTGGTGTTTTACAAACCCTACTGAGTCTTTTGTTTTGCATTAGTTTTCGTTGGTACCAATGTCATCTACGATAGCCTCTTTTAGGGACCCTTTAGGGTCGTCTGGCACCCGCTCCACACCAAACAAATTGTCTGCCATCTGCACTGCTGAACAACTTAAGGTAATACGTTGTCATTGGTGGAGATTTCGCGTGATATCTCCTCAATGTAGTCTGAACTCATCTTGTGGGCCCTATGTAGGGTCCAAAATTGAAGGGCTTCTGGCACGACCCTACCACCGGATAATTTTTCTGGCATTGGGTGTTTTACACTCTACATACCCTACTGGTTCTTTTGGCATCAGTTTTGGTTGGTACCAATGTCATCTAGGATAGCCCCTTTTTGGGACCCTTTAAGGGTCGTCTGGCACCCTCTCCACACCAGAAAAAATGTCTGCCATCTGCACTTCTGAACAACTTAAGGTAATAAATTGACATTGGTGGAGATTTCGGGTGGTACCTCGGCAATGTAGTCTGAACCCATCCTGTGGGCTTTTTGAAGGGTCCAAAATTGAAGGGCTTCTGGCACGACCCTACCACCGGATAATTTTTCTGGCATTGGGTGTTTTACACTCTACATACCCTACTGGTTCTTTTGGCATAAGTTTCGGTTGGTTCCAATGTCATCTAGGATAGCCCCTTTTTGGGACCCTTTAAGGGTCCTCTGGCACCCACTCCACACCAGACAAAATTTCTGCCATCTGCACTACTGAATATCTTAAGGTACTAAGTGGACATTGGTGGAGATTTCGGGTGGTATCTCCGTCAACTAGTTTGAACCTATTTTGGGACCCTTTAGAAGGGTAGCCATCCCCTTCCCCACCAGGGGGGGCATGCCAGAATGCCATATTCAGACAACCTTAGTGATCCCATACATGCCTCCGTGCTCAGATATTGGTACCCAGTTCGTCTACCTTCGAGGCCCTGGGCTGCCGGTCTAATTCGATTCGGACAACTTTATTAGACATGTACATACGCACATAGGTCATCAACCTTTTTTTTTATATAATTCTCTTATAAAGTATACCATGATGTTACTAATGATGTTAACCATAATACGATTTATACAGTTGAATATCAGATTAAAATTTTTGCAGCACTTTCTGAATATTTTCATCAGAGTAGAATACGAAGAAGATTCAGAAATACATTGAAATAAAAAAAATATGGTTTAACTACTGTCAATTGGGAATGGTAAGTGTGCTTCAATTCTTGCTATGTATTGGTGTAAAGCATTGGAGTGGGTTCATCATCACGGGACAGAAAATAACACAAACACTAACAGCGATTAAATTACTGTATTGAATGACTATTTTTTTTTCTGGTACAAAACCACACCCGACTAAGTACACGTGCAGGAAAGACTTTGAATGTAACTAAATTAAAGTTGATAATTTTAACCTTATTTCCACCTCGACCGTTTGATATATTTAAGGATAATCGTGGGAAAGGTCATCATCATATTTAGTTAGATACAGAACAGTTGGACATAAATCTTCGTTGCTTTTTCAATGAGGTACAGAACAGCGTGGGACTCTCAGTGCACAAAATTTTTACAAATAGAAAAAATACAATACAAAAACAAACACAAAGTATAATTATGATTCACATTAATGATTTATAATTTCATTGATATTTACAGTATCGGAATTATTTTGTGTGAAGAATAAAAATTCTTTGAACAACACAAATTCTTTGATTGTACTGGCAGTTATTTTATCGTTCGTATTGGTATATATATTAAAATCCATTTCATCAACTTTTCTTAACAATAGATCACATGAATATTTACATATATCGTATTTGCAAATTTTATACCTTGTCCAAGGGACAGGGTCTGTCTACATGACTCCCCGTCTAGTCGTCGGGTAGGAAGCTTTGGAGGTATCGCTTACCCGTATTTGGTGAAATTCTTACAGAACGGTGAGGCCATCCTAGAAAAGGGGGAGGTGTGTTGTGGAAATGGGTATTTTGAACTTGTTGACATGGCTGCTTCCGGTCCGATCTGGGATGTGTTCGTGTCGCCAATGGTTGTATTCGATTGATGGTACTTAACAGATAAGTGAATGGTCTCTGCACGTGCAAAGCGTTATTAGAGTTATTAAAGCATTAATGTAAACATTAAATTTCCAAAAAATACATTAAATAGATATATATCTTACCATTATTAAAAGACCATGTTTTATTTTCAGTGATTCAGATTGTCAGATTTCCAGAACATTAACAAAATTCTAGAAAATACAGAATAAAAGAGTCAGGTAAGGGGAGAAATTCTACTACAATCCAACAAATATACACTATACATATCACAAACCCTATAAATTGATTATAAATTTAATATAAAAAGACTTAAATTAACACCAGTAACGTTAGTTCAAGAATTGAGCTTATTGTACATGATATTATATGTATGTCCTTTGTATGGTTTCTATACATAAACCGAGAAGCTATTTTAAAGATCAAAAATTATAAGAATTGATATATAGTATTATACTTGGCCTGAATATTGCGCGAATAGTATTTATTTTGAGCTACAGACCTTTAACTTCTTCCACATATGTGAAGTTATAGATGGTTCCTTCCTATAACCATACTGCTATACAGTAAGAGCCCGGGGGATTAAAAAAACTTAAGTAACCGGTGTGTGATTCTATGTGGCTCGAGGACTAGTTTCAACTAATCCCTATGGTAGTTGAGGCATGGTGTTCTATTCTTTGGGAACCGTGGACTTTGTTGAACCTGTCCCTATAGTAGTATTGATTGTGTCACGTGGCTAGGTTCAACGAGTCCCCATGGTAGCTTACGTGGGAGATTCTGTTGGTGGAGGCCCGTGGACTAGATTCAAGTTATTGTATTGGTGGGGGCCCGTGGACTATGTAGAGCCTGTCCCAATAGTAGCTGAGATGGAAAATTGTATCGGTGATGTCCCCTGGTAGCTTACGTGGGAGATTCTGTTGGTG